>BSBM01000374.1:3752500-4152500 GCA_027924585.1 Larix kaempferi | reverse complement strand
AACCGGTCAAACAGATGTTTGGGCCTTCATTAGCAGGTTGCCACGCTCTGATATGAAGCTCATTGATGCGGTAAAGGGATTAGTGCAAGATTTTTGGCATGAAAACACTAGACCTTCTTCCAACCAAAAATATGTATTAAAATTGGGAAGGGGTTCAAAGGATTGTGAACCACACATTAAACATTTTCTTGATATGACACAAACATAATTATATGAGAGATTTAGAAATGAACATAATGAACTTGAATTGGGCCAAAGATCCTTTGAAAAATGCAAACCATGGTATGTTAAAATAAACACAATTTGTAACACATGTTTTTGTCGATACCACATTGAGTATGGTTACTATTATGACACATATACATATATTTTTCGTGTATTGCATAACACTCTTGTGCAGGAATGCTCAGCTGCATTATCACCGATTCCATCTAGAGACTTTATTCATAGCATTTTGTGTAGCAGGCCAAATGATTGCACATTTTATCAAAAAACTTGCATAGATGGGACATGCCCAGGGTGTGGTGGATTCGCATTATTGGACAAATGCATACATGTGACCGATGAGCATGAACTTGGGAGGCAGGAGGTGAACTTGCAGTCATTCAAATATATCACATATGATATTGATGGAGGGAACAAAAGAACAAAAATATAATTGGTCACTTCTCAGGTTGGTAATGAGTTATTGAATACTATTTTTTCTTCAAATTGCAATTTCATATGTAACAATCTATTGATATATGTATTTATTGTTGATCTACTAGGTATGGGTTTGCGACTTCATGGAGGAATTATTTGAAAAGACACAACATTATGTAAAGCATGTGCATGTGGCTCGTTAGCAAGATGAGTAGTTTAGAACATGCAGGGATACATTTCCTATTGGGACTATCCTGTCAGTGGTCGATTTTGCGGAAAACTACACTCTTTAACCGCAAAATGAGATTCAAAGTCAATACTATCACTCAGACCAGGTCAACAAAATGGTCCATATCACCTATAGACATGGGGAAGATAGTATTGAAGACAACAGGGTTATATTGAAGGAGTATCACTTCTACATAATTGATGATAGGTGTCACGACTTGGCTTTTGTACAACACATCTTTCAAATATTATACAATCACTTGAAGGATAACAGTATACAGATGGAACAACAGTGGATTTGGTCTCACGGTTGTGCAGGGCAATTAAAAAATGCCTGTGTCTTCCAATGGTTGTGTATGCTCCAAAAAAGGCATACAAAACTCTTGTCTTCAAAAAGGTTTCCAACCCTTTCAAAAGTAACTTACATTGTCTTTTATACAAAACTTCTTTGAAGCAAAACCTAACTGCTTCATTTAACTAAAACCGAGATTACTTTAACTAATTTGCCAAATGTCCATTAAGTCAAAATTTATACAAAATTATTACAATAAAATTCTTCGAAAGTCTTCATTTTACTGATAATTGTTCGATGAACATCTTCAGGGACAAATAGTATATTTCATTTTTCCAAAATTTTCCACATAGATCCACTGGTCCGTAGTAATAGTCTCGTAAAGTATCATTTATTTTGCTAAAACTTTCAGCTCCACATTTTCTTCATTTGACATATGAGGGATTTCCTCGCTCAAAATATTCAACATATCCATGATTTCGAAATCTTCTGCAAGCTTTTCTAATAAGACTTTACCTATAAGGACATGAGTCAATTTCTGGAATTTATCATGATTCATTCTTATTGCAAATAACAAATTTTTATAATCATTGTGGGTCATTAATTCATTATTTTCATTCAAAAAAGCAGGCAATCCTTTTTGGAAAACTTTTTCAAACTTTTTCTTGAAATCAACGACTTGTCTTTTCATTCCTGCACTCCGAGCTTCGACACTTTCCAGATGGGTATATTTTCCTAATATCCTTCTTTCCCAAGAGGTCACCAAAATTCTATTTTTGATACCCAATGTATTCACCTCGTCTTCCATTAAAACTCTCAAGAAATCCATGGCATTCCGAGCTGTTTCTTTTGGTATTTTGCTTAAATTTTCGCTTACTGCTGTACAATTCTTTAAGGATTCTTCTATTGTTTTTTCCTTTCCTTTTATAAAATTTAAATAAGGTATTAGGTTGATAGTTTTATCAATGATAATATCCAAAATCATATGCTTACATCCTTGCATTGGGACTTGCCCAATCACCTGGGAAGTGAATATTTGATTCGTATCTAATAAATCCTTTTTTTGTGTTGCAATCCCTTTATCTCTTCATCTTTCTTCTCATTATGATCTTCTACCTTCCATTTCTCTTCTTTCAACTCTTTAATTTATAATTCTTTAAGACTCACTTGGGACATGGATTGCACGAGGTCAGCTATATTAGTTTCTTTGCTCACCTAGTTGGTACTTGATTTTTGTTGAGCTGAAACTGTTAGCTTTCCTTTCAGATCCTCAATTTGATTCTTCAAGCTCATTCTGTCTTTCTCCCACTCTGCTTCTTTTTCAGCAAATTTTAATAATTATGCTTTACTATCACTGATTTCTTTAGACAAAGCTTCTTTTTCTTGTTCTAACTTTATTTCTTCAGGAGCTTGGATTAACTGAGTGTTTGGAATTTTCATCTTCTTTTGTAATGCTTGAATCATATTATCTTTTCCATCAATAATTTTTTGCTTGACTTGCCTCCACTCTCACTCGTAACCAAGTCAATTTGTAATTTTTTGACTTGTTGTTGGTGAGCTTTATTTTCCAGTTTTTCTTGCTTTAATTGACTCTCCATTTTACTTACAATATTTTCCAATTTAGCAACTTTCAAGGTTGCTTGTACAAAATACTCATATATTACCTCTCCTATCTGCTTGTGTAATTGGATCTTACCAGGCACCATTATTTTCTTCAAATTAACCTTTATCTCGGTCATTTTTTCTTCAGTTGATACTGCCAAGTTTAAAGTATTTTCTTTGATATCTCTGCTTGCTACTAAAGTAACATCTGAATTTGTCAAATCTATGACTTTTTGCAGTAAACTATAAATCATTTGGGAAGAAGCTTGTTTATTTTTCCCATATTGCTTATACATTTCAACCCTAGATTGAAATACACTTATATCTCCACCCTCTTTAACTTCCTGAAAGTTATATTCATGTACCTGGACCTCTGGGACTTAAGGATTCTCTTTTTCACAACCTTCATTGTCTGTTGAAATAACCAATTCTTGATGTGTCTCAATCTTAAGTCTCTTTTCTACATCTCTTTCTTCATCATCTACATCCATAATTTCTTGCAAACTTCTTTTTTCTCCAACTTCCACAGTATTTGGTATATGATCTATCTCTAATGTTGATTCTATTAAAATAAGGTCTTCCACCTGTGAACTTGTATTTGCTTCGTCATCAGATTCATACTGCAACAAATTTCTTCCTTTTAACAATCCCTCTATTTCTTTGTGTTCAAAAGCCTTAGTATTATTGGCTTTTCTCCTCTCATAAATGATATGAATAGGATCATGTTCAACTGCTACATCTTTCTTGAACTCCATACATTCCAATAACTTCTTCACATCTGAAAGATCATCTTTACTTTTTACAATAAATCGGCCTATTTTCCACGGATATTTCAAATCAGAGGCTTTCTTGAACTTCAAGAAATCTTCATCTTCTAAAATCAATTTCTGTCTAACAAATTCCAGGGTGAAAATTCTTAAAGTTAAGAACGTAGGCAACACATAAGGTTCATGTACAAAACTGTACAATCTAATCACTATGTAATCTTTCAATAAAAACCAATATCCTACTGCTACCTCCTCCTTCAATTGCATTAGGGACTTTTTTTCAGGAAAAACCCTTGGTAGTTTTTCCCCAAAAATCATTCTATATACTTCAGATAGAATGTAATTCATATAATTGATCATATTATCATCTAAAGTATCTGTGTAAAGTACTTGTGAAAAATGTAATTCTTCTTGACTGCTAAACATGACCATCTTCATCAACTATGATTGAAACCTGAAATATCGTGTGTTGGAGAAGTTTGTCAACTGTGAGTTGATACTTTCTGTTAAAAACTCTTCAAACTTAAGACACAACACCAAATTGTACTATGTTCCAAGTAAACCAACACTTATTCTGAATAACAAACTCAACTGTAACTTAGTCACCAGCATATTAGTGTCTGGACCTACAAACTGGGCTATCAAGGAAAGGACAAATTGAGTATTATCATTGAAAAAATTAACATCTAAAGGGTACGGGGTACTTTCAATTTCCAAGTCAGGTTTAAGACAGGTGGTCAAAAAATCTTGTTGATTCTCAGGAGAAGACTGACGATACGAGGCAACGATAGACTCTTCAAAAAAAATTTCACACTCAGATGTTTGGGACACATGGATTTTAAAAGAATTGTTGACAACTGACAACTTTATGGAACAAAAAATACTAGTTTTTTTAGCATTCATAATGACTTGCTGGGGTTCATAGTAATTAGACGCACACTAAGATATGAATTCAGGGAAAGACATAATTTGGTTAGGACAGAAAATGATAAAGGATGATTGAATCACTCTATGTACGTCTATGCCTTCTGTATGCAAATTCTTTAACCTTCTCTTAATTTCATGAACAGGAAACCGAATTTCCATATCAAACACATTAAAATCTCTATCTTCCAAGGCGTTCCTAACCCTAACACTACTAAGACTTGGATCTTCTTCCATTTTTCTTATTATAAACAAGTTTAGATTATTGACAGCATTGGTTACAAGACCCTACCTGTTACTGATAAACTCTGAGAATGACCTGCCCTATCGCCTTCTTCGTCATACACATGTCCAGAAGCTTCTGACTCTGACAGCTTCCAATAACAAATGTCAACTTTATGTGCTCATTGCTATATATAACCTTTCTTCACTATCTTTCGGTCTTCTTTATCAGCAGTCAATTTTCTCATCCATTGATATTTTGTGTGACAATCGTAGCTGCTGGATTTAATGTTTCTTTATCACCTTGATGATCTTTCCCTATCAACCGTCTGATTGCTTTCATCCTTTGATCTCTGTCATTCATTTTTCAGCACCATACCTTTATCATAGTAGTTTCATGACTTTCCAAAGCAGTCTTCATTACCACCTTCACCTCTTGCGACAAATTGTGGCGTTGACACTTGTCGGATGGTTTTGTTCTTCGCAACCATTTTTCCCTTTTATCATTAGCGCTTCTTCATAATGCGTTGATCATCTGGAGATGTTGATCAACCATAAGGTAATCTGGACCATTCCTTTTCCTACTGTAGTTGCACTTTTTGAAAAACTTTCCTTTTAACGGCTAGATTCCCTTAACGCCCGTCTTAGTCATCCACATGTTGACATAATATCCATTTCAACGTTTTCACACAACACACAAATGGATTTAGAATACCACTTTTCCTCCCTGCGACATACTCCAAACGTGACACATGGTAGGTTGTTTTACTTTTCGCAACCGCCGACCGTTTCTAACTCCCGCGCACTTTGGGTGATGCGAAAACAAGTATGGGCCATTGATCCTTCTTCCCAAGAGGTGATCAACCATAGATCTTGCAAAGAAGTTAGCGCTTTGTGATATTTGCCTTCGTATTAATGTTTTTAACATTTTATGTTGCTCCTTGTTATTGATTTGTGCATTTTTCCTTTGAAATTTCTTTTTGTTGTTCCTTTTAGCACCACCATTTGTCATTTTATGTCTCATCTAGCCACTAAATAATGGAACTAGAGACATTTTTGGAGCTTTCCTCATCAAATTAGAAATTCTTCAAACATTTTTCTACCATACTCTATTATTTACACTGTGAAAACTAGGTGCTAACAACTACAATGATACTTTTGCATCAGTTGCATAGAAGGATTCGATAAGACTAATTCTAGAAATTTTTGCATCCAAGCGCTGGGAAGTGCACCACATGGATGTTAAGAGTGCATTCCTCCATGGGGATCTTGAGGAGGATATTTATATGCAGAATCTAGAAAGTTATACATCTGCTCCTAACTATGTATGCAGGTTGAGGAAGTCCTTATATGGGCTTAAGCAAGCCCCCAAGGCTTGGTATGCCAAAATGGACAACTTTCTCTTGTCACAATCTTATGTTAGATGCAAATCTAATCCTAATGTTTACATGAAGTTGATCGATGGTTCAATAATGATTATAGTGTTGTATGTTGATTATTTACTAATCGCAAGTATCTCTAATGATCAAATAGCTTCATTAAAGATTTCTTTGCATCAAGCCTTTTCCATGAGTGATTTGGGAATTCTTAAGCAGTTTTTGGAGCTTAAGATTTCACCAACAGAGAATGGGACTAAGGTATCTCAGTCCAAATATGCATATGACCTGATAAAGAATTTTAAGATGGCTAATTGCAAGCCTTCAAAGACTCCTTTCCTTTCAGGAATTAGACTTGAAGAAGCAGAATCTACACCCTTGGTTGATAGCACCTTGTATAGGCAGCTTGTTATACTTGACTCACACTCGAACTGATCTTGCATATGCTATGGGTGTGGAATCAATATACATGTATCAGCCACATGATCTCCATTGGAGGGCTGCAAAAAGAATATTGCACTATGTGCAAGGCACCAAGACTGATGGGATCCACTATGCTGCAGATTTTAGCCTAGATCTTCTTGGCTTTATTGATTCAGATTGGGCTGGTGATAGCCTTGATAGAAAATACACATCTGGATTTGTATTCATGCTTTGAGGTGGTCCTGTTTTCTATTCTAGCAAGAAATGGAGTGCAATTGCACTATCTTCAGCAGAGGCCGAGTACAGAGGAGAAGCGAATGCTGCTACTCAGTGTGTGTGGTTGCAGGGTATTCTTTCAGAGTTTGAGATTGACTTTAGTAATCCTACTGTCATCTTTTGTGACAATCAGAATGCTATAAAGGTCTCAAGTGATCCATTATAGAGACAGAGGACCAAGCATATTGAGATACATATGCACTACATCAGAGGTTTAGTGCATGACCAGATCATTGATTTGCAGTATTTCCCAACAGGTGAGCAAACTGTAGACATCTTCACCAAATTTTTACTGAGAAGACTTTCAGCTATCTGAGATCACTGCTTGGGATGGTTGAACATGTGGTGGAGTGAAGGATTGATCAGCAATCTTTCAATTTTGATATGTCCATTTTTTTAGGGAAGGTTTTTCCCATGAGGTTTTCCTTCTATCCTTGGTTTTGTGGACCAGACAGTATTGTACAGGGAGACCATGTCTTGTTATTGGGCCCTTAGTATTTTTATTTTCTAATATTTAGCGCATAAATTCATACTTATGGGGGGTGTTGGAATAATTAAAAATCACTTCTATGTAAAATAATACATTAGAGACATTAATTAATCATTTTATGATTAATTACTATGTATTAGACTAAATAGTTGGCATATGAGTCATTGTGTGTACCACAAAGCATCTTTGGGGGGACCACAAGCCTTCCAGGTGTGTACCACAAGTTTCCTAAGTCACTTGGTCGCATTTCATATCATTATTGATAAGATTCTGGTGAGAAAGGTGCACATGTTGCTTTTTACTGCTTTTGGGTGAAAGGTGAAAAGCTAGTTGACTAGGGAAAGTGTTTTTTGGACCACTTTCACTCCTTGATTTTTCTTCCTTCTATTTTTGGGGTTTAGCATGCTTTTTCATCACATATCACTATCCGATCACTAAATCAGAAATTCGTGACCCTTTGGTGTGACTTGGAGAACACACTTTCCACCTAGGGGGGTTTTGCATCAATTTTGTAAGTCTACTTTTGTGAGGATCCAAATTGCATCTTTATCCATTCAAATATATGATGTAAACATTATATATTTACAGCCATTTAATTTCCCAAGGTTGGATGATGTATTATTATTCATGAGAGCAATACAGTTTGTATCTATTGTGAGTAATTTTTTGTGTTCTTGACTAGTTGTATGAGATCTTTTGTGAGAGTGTGTAACTTCTTGATCAAATATTGGTGTGAAATAAATTTCACAAGATACATGTATCTCATTGGAAGATCTTTTGTTTATAATTTACATGAAAATTAGTAATCTTACTTATGTTATACTACTTTGATTAGTTGATGCTAATGGATCCATTGTGGCCTTTTGAAGTATCATTTAATGATGATCTTATTGTTCCATGACAAGCCAATGTTGATATATTTTATGTAATTGTTTTTACCGGTTGTATTTATGCCCTGTTACTAAACTCTATTAGTTTATTTCTCTACTCTGTGTATTTATTACATGCTTGTTTGTAATGGAGGTTGTGACTTTAAACATAACCTAGTCCCTTTAAAGTTAAAGGATATGGCAATCCTATTTAAACTTCTAAAGTGAAGGACTCATTGAATTTGGGCTTACCTAGTTCGTTTGAACTAAAACATGAGGAACTTCTTTATTTGTAGGGTTAAGAATCAACCCTATGCTAAGTGTAATTTTAAGGAGATAACTTTGACCAAGTTTTATAATGTTTTAAAACTTTTCAAACCAAAGAAATAATGCATAAAGGAAAACTGGTCACAAAAATGGAGGAAGCTATGACTATAGGGAGTGGGTATTCGTTCTAGGAGTTAGTGGAGGTGGTTGGAATATTTAAGAGTGCCATGTGAAGGCCTTGTGGTCACCCTCCACACTGGCACAATTATAAAAAGATTACTTCAGGGTTTCGAAAACCTCTTTGCAAGCCAAAAATGGAGCAGGGGATCCAACTCCCTGTTCGATGGTCTTTGGCAGTGGCGTGGGCTAAGTGTTTGTTGTGTTTACAAGTTTCTAGCGTTGCGAAATACCCCTCAAAGGTATGTGCTTCTCCTATGTGGATTCATTACTCTGTTTGTTTTATTTATTTAAAATGTTTCTTGTACTAATCCCTAGATTGGTTTCGTGGAAGTATGGCATAGTGTTTGGTCGGGGTTTGGATCTAGAAGGAAGGAAACTATCCAGCAAAACTCGGGTAAGCCCAAGTTTATATGTTCCTCACCTATGGATGGTCGTGACTGGGTTTTGAGATATATTTTGGGTTGTGTTGTTGGTGGATAATGGCTTACCATTTGTAGTTACAAGGATTTGTGGACAGCCTCTCTGCTTTCCTAAATGTAATGGTGAAAGAAGATATACAATACTTAGGGTTTTTCGTGGGGTTAAGGGTGTGTGGCCTGAGGACGTTTTAAAGAAATTTGTAAATATTATTTTGGAGAGAAGCTTACCGAGCCTGCATATCTATTTTTTGGAAATACCATTTATGTGAATGTTCTTTGTTTGTACACAGTATTGGCTTTAAATATTTCTATTGGGTGAATAATGAAATGTGTCATGAGTTTGTAAATGTCGTGCTTACAAGTTTTGGTGTATCCTACTCTTTCTTGTAGCTAACGATGTCTGGGTGAGTCGAATTTGTAGATATGGTGCTCTATGTATCAAGGGTTTACGTTAATGATGGTTCTATTTTAAATGGTATACATTTTTATTTATGTAAAAAGCATATGGGCAAAACCCTACTATTTGTTAATGATTTTGGAGAGTCCAAGTTTAGTTCTTATTATTCATATGAAGGTTTCATGTCATTTTTCAGAACTGGGGACTACTATGTTTATAAAAATGTGTATTTATTTAAGTAGGAATGCTCTGCGTTAAGGGTGCGTGTAACCTAAATATTAAAATGGGGCAAATTTCCAGACTCTTTGTTTCTTCTGCTTCAACCGAAAAGATTGGGATTAGCTCTATTTAAGAAAGTAGGAAAAGATCGCGTTAGATCCTGGGTAGGGTTCTATACTGTAAAATACGATTTTATTTATGTTTTACATATTAAAGATGCTCTTTGTTTTGAGAAACCAGTGATGGCTCTATATGGTTGGTCACTCTTTTGAGAATCTTTTACCTCATTCAGATAAAATGCCTAGGTTTGGGCGTTACCCTAACTCTGTCAATGGTTAATTAATTAATTTAATTTTAAGGGAAAGCGTGGCTCACAGTGCAAATGCTATGTGTAGTGTTTTGAAGTATAAAACCTAGAAATGCTGAAAGTGGAGGTTACAACTCCAAGGGATTCTATCCCTAAACTCATGCCTTAGTTTTGGTAGGGTCCAAATTTTTTATTAAAGGATTGTTGGGTGTCCTAGTTAAACTACTCAGTTGGGTAGCTTACATGATTTCGATTGTAAGCAAACTCTAGGGTTATACTAAACCAATGCTTATCGTAATGTTTGTTATGATTGTCAATCTTAACGTGATCTCTGTTATTGCTTGAATTTTGATTACTTGTTTATTTATAATATGGTATCTGCTCTTTAGATGTTTAAATGTTTAAGTTGGTTGATTATTGCAATGGAAGCGAATCGCTTCACACCTGTCAAGTCTTGATTAGACTCAGTGACTTGCGTGTTGCTACTTGGTAGTTAGTATAGTGTATAAATCTGAATTAATTTAATTATGTTTTTAAAAACCTAGGATCTAGGTTTGAAATTTAAAGAGAGTCGATCTCTGAAAGAGAGGACTCTGCTGTAAAATATCTTAAGATAGAACCTCGTGTTTGTTCAGGATTATGATCCTGTGAATCTTCCAGGGTTTGGAAAATCATAACGAAATCTTGTTTTAATTAAAATAAAACTTAGTATAGTGGTTTATTTAAAAACTGAGATCTAGCACAAGCTAGCGTTTCTAGCTCTGCTAGATCATAAGATTATAAAGGAAGAAAGGTTTGATGGTATTTAAAAACTTTGCATAGTTAAAATTTTAAGGTTAATAATGAAATAATGTTTGACCTAGGGAGCCAATGCTTCTTCCCTTGCTCCCAATTACACAATAATAACCAGAATTATAAGGAAGAGAAACTTACAGTATCATAAGAAATAATCCTAAATTTCAGCCTGTAATATTATATAAATTTTGAAATACGAATACAAGTTCTTACCTAAACTCTGCAGATTGGATCTCCTTTTTAAGCCTACACATCCCAAACACTATTTAATGGAAACAAATATTCTTAGTTGACTTGTAGGATGATAACCAAATGACCTTGGAATTTCCACGTTCCTCCCAACCATGACCTGGAACCGTTCCTGGTTCTAAATCGGATCCCCCGAGCTGGTTCCAACATGCAAGAAGATCTAGGTCACCTAAGGATATGGCTACTAGTAGCTTGAGGCATATCTCTATAACTTCAATCCAAGACTTGGAGTTCTCTCCAATCCCATATAGAGTAATAAATTAAATCCCTCCCTCTCTTGGCTTTTTCCTTTAATTAGATTTCTTTTGGAAAGGGAAGTTTTGGTTAACTTGAGTTATCTCAATATTTTAATACCTTTTTTCTTGAAAATAACTCTTAGTTTGAAATTATGTGTAAAATGTTTAGAGGCTAGTATTGATAACCAAGAAGTTTTACTAGTTCCTACTTGAGTTTAGAAGAGGGATTTTAAATTTATATATATATACCTTTACTTTTGTTATCTTTTTTTTTATATCATTCTAATATATGTATGTAGACTTTACTTAGATCTTTTACCTTTAATTATAAAATAACTTTACATATATATATTTTCATACATGTAAAAAGACGTACTTATTTAATTTATTCATCTTATAAATACCCATGCATCATATAACATAATTGTTTATTCGATGCTTCCTTAGTTTAGGTTAATTCTTTAACAAGGTCTCATGTGGGGTTTGGTCGGTCGACTAGGATAGGTAGCCCTAGATTTCCTTACATGTCGGATTACCTCGTATTTCATGGAAATATCTTTTGGTCTGTGATGAGAGATAAATAGTGATTCAATTAATCATTTGAATAAGTATGATGACAGTGGGTTCTATTCAGATCATTTTCAACTCAACACCATTAATTAAAGTAACCTCGAGTGCTATTCAGAGCTTATGCTCAACACTCTCACATGGGCGTTGTGCTAGTGCAATTGCAGAGCTTCTCACTCAACACTAGTACCAGGATGTATTTGTAAGATACACCTAGGGATACAATGGCTAAATATCTAATCCTCTATAGCTTATGATCATCATCATGTTGGAGTGCTCCAGGGCTTATGCCCAACACTCTATTACAACTACAATGTGGGATATAGCAAGGAGCATGCCAAGAATAAGCGCAACATTGGAAAATCGACAAGCAGATCATCAAACATATATGGTGGAAATCAAAGGTACGTTAAAGGTTAAACCAATCTCTATATTAATTGATCCAAGTGCAAGTTTGAGTTATGTCTCACCAAGAATTGTAGAACTATGTGAATTACAACAAACTAAATTTGAAAAGTCTTGGTTAGTACAACTTGCTACAGGTATGAAATGAAAAGTAACTAGTTTTGTGAAAGGATGTGAATTTACTATGAATGGTTTTACAACGTATGTTTATTTAAATATTCTTCCTTTAGGAGCTTATGATTTATTTATAGGAATGGATTGGTTAGAAAATCATAGAGTAATTATGAATTGCTATGATAAAACTTTCTCATGCATAGACTAAGAAAGTAAACCTATAATAGTTAAAGGAATTCGAAGAAAAACTACTATTAGAGAAATATCTGCTTTACAAATGAAAAGGTCTGTTTGCAAGGGTTGTAAATTATTTTATTTTTGAATAATGGATGATAGAGAACCTAATAAAGAAATTAAAATAGATAATATACCAGTTTTAAAAGATTTTAAAGATGTATTTCCGGAAGAAATTCCCAGATTACCTACAAAAAGAGAAATAGATTTCACTATTGACTTGGTACCAGTAGCAGTACTAGCCTCAAAAGCTCCATATCGTATGAATATCTTGGAACTTAATGAATTAAAATCACAAATACATGAACTAATTGATAAAACGTACATTCGACCAATTGTTTCTCCTTGGGGAGCACTGGTTTTGTTTGTAAAGAAAAAATCTGGTACTTTAAGGCTGTGTATAGACTACAGCCAACTAA
The DNA here is from genome assembly GCA_027924585.1 of Larix kaempferi. Taxonomy (NCBI): domain Eukaryota; kingdom Viridiplantae; phylum Streptophyta; class Pinopsida; order Pinales; family Pinaceae; genus Larix; species Larix kaempferi. Next base: position 4,139,581 of record BSBM01000374.1, on the reverse strand, counting down.
ATAAAATGACAATTAAAAAAAATATCATATAACTCAGATCGATAACTTATTTGACCAATTTCAAGGATCAATGATATTTTCAGAAATAGACTTGAAATCCATATATCTTCAAGTCAGAGTTAAAGATGAAGATATATATAAAACAGCTTTTAGGACCAGATACAATCCCTATGAATTTGTCGTAATGCATTTTGGGTTGACAAATGCTCTGACATCTTTTATGCGTTTAATGAATAGTATATTAAGTAAATATTTAGATAAATTTGTAGTCGTCTTCATTGATGACATATTAATCTATTCTAAAAATCACCAAGAGCATGAAGAGCATTTAAAAATAGTCATACAAGTATTAAGAGAACAAGAATTATATGCTAAATTCAGTAAATGTGATTTCTTTAAAGATAAAATCCAATACCTAGGACATGTAGTGTCTAAAGATGGTATATCGGTGGATCCCGATAAAATTAAAGCTATCATGGAATGGCATGTTCCTAAAGACGTATATGATATTAGATCTTTTATGGGAATTACTGGATATTATCGTAAATTTATTGAAGGATTTTCAAAAATTCCATATCCTATAACTTCATTGCAAAAGAAAAGTAAGAAATTTGATTGGAATGAGAAATGTGAAATCAACTTTAATAAACTGAAATATTTATTAACAACAACTCCTATCCTAAATATAGAAGACACCTATAAAGATTGTGTTATATGCACAAATGCATGCAAAGAGGGTTTAGGTGGAGTATTAATGCAAGAAAACTATGTGGTAGCCTATGAATCAAGAAAACTTAAGAACATGAAAAGAACTATGCTACTCATGATTGGTTGTTAGCTTCCATTATACATGCACTTAAGATGTGGCGACACTATCTTATTGGGAGAATATTCTTACCAATGACTGATAATGTCAATTTAAAATATGTATTTGACCAAAAGAATTTAAATGCTAGATGAGCTCAATGGTTATCTTTCCTAAGTGAATATGACTTTGAAATTAAACATATCAAGGGGAAAGAAAATAAAGTGGCTGATGTGTTAAGTTTTCATGCAAATATGTTGTATGTAACTGTGAGTAGCAGCTATGAAATAGATTTGGATGATAAAATCATGGCAGCAACAAAATTTGATAAAGAATATAAAAAATTAAAGGAAAAGATAACATAAAATAAAACAAATAAAGTAAAAACAGAATTCAGTCTAAACATAAAAGAATTGTTGGTATGTAAAAATAGATTGTATGTACCTAATTCAGAGGAGATCAAGTCATTAATAATAAATGAAATGCATAAAATACCATATCTAGGACATCTTGGATATTAGAAAATGATTATTATGTTAAGAAAATAATTCTTTTGGCCTAATATGGAAAAGGAGGTAGTAGAATATATAGTTAGATGCTTTGAATGTTAGCAAATCAAGGCTGAACATCAGCATCCAGCCGAATTGCTACAAGAAATTAGCACTATCAATTAGCACTACCGCCTACAATTAAAATACATATTTTTTTTCATATTTCAATTCTAAAAATATATGTTCATGATGCTACTCATGTGGTTGACTGGAATGCTATCTAGGTGGAACCTGAAGGAGAATTCCAGGTGGGACCAGAATGTATTCTCGACAAGACAGAACTTTTACACAGGAACCACACCATCGGACAAGTCAAAGTGCAATGGAATCACCTTATCCCTGAAGAGGTTACCTGGGAATTGGAAAGCAATATGCAGGAGGCATATCCAATTCGGTTTCAAGATGATATGGAGGAATATTAAAAGTAACACTGAGGACAGTGTTAATTTCTAATGGGGGGTGTATGTAATACACTGAAGAACCCAAGAATTTATATTTATTAAGGACCATATGTTATTATTTGATTTTAAATTATTGACTAAGTAAGGTCAAGACATTGTTAAATGAATTATTAATTTTAAATTATTAAATAACTGAGGGAATGAAAACTAAAATAGTTGTTGAAGAGTGTTTTCTAACCCACAAGGAGAAAGGACAAGTGTCAAGGGGAAAACCCATTATGGAAAGGCTACCTAATAAAGGCGCAATAGGGCAGGAGGCATCCTCCCTAAAAATTAGGTCGAGACTCCTATTGGAGCAGTTACGAGAAGGTGGCTCATAAATGACCTAAGTCCTAGGAAAATACTATAAAGTATTGAATTCATCCACTAAGCAAGAGGCTTATGAGGAAGGGGAGAATACATAAGTATTGATTTCATCCAATGAGAAGGAGGCTTATGATGAAATGAGATTGTGACCTAGCTTATGCAAGAGGAATTATGTGACCAGTCTTTGTCCTTATGGTTCAACAAACAGGCTTGTGGATTTTAGAACAAGTAGTTTGGTTGTTTTGGAAGATTGGTTGGGAGGAACGAAGACATTCAGTTTTGATTTTCCTCTGTTGGTTCAAGTTCCATTTATTTTATTATTCTGCAAAATAAATGTTTACTGTAAATGATATATAGATTGTTATTCAGAATGAATATATTGTGTATGCATGTTATCATTTAATGTTTTTCATGTAACATCCTTCATTCAATTTTTATTCATAAGTTTATAGTTATCCATCAAATAATGTATCAATGAATCTTTTTCATATATGCATTAATAGATTAATAGAAGCCAAAAGGGCTAAGTAATAAAACTAGAATATAATATATATATATATATATATATATATAGATAGATAGATATATATATAACCTATGTAGAGCTGAATGGCTTAGAATAACACTAAACAGAGTCTTTATATATATATATATATATATAAACTGTGTAGAGCCGAATGACTTTAACAAGAATTTTACCTTCCAAATGTTAAACAAAATTACATGTATACGCATAATAGAATAGATTAATATTTCCATTGGATACATATTTAAAATTGAAGGACAAGTTCTGAATATGATGAAATGGCTTGTTAATATAGTTTTAAACCCTAGATATTTATAACTAAAGGTCCCGCAATGCAGAAATCAGGAATGCAGAAGTGTGTTAAAAACTCATCTTTATAACTAAAGGCCACGCAACCTGCAATCTGCAATCGAAAAAATGGAATGCGTAATCGCTAATTTAAAAAATAAAAAATTTGAAGTCCCGCAACCCACAGTCCGCGATGCAGAAATCAGGACTCGGGAAGCGGTTAAAAAATCATATTTATAACTAAAGGTCTCGCGACCCGCAATCTGCGATGTGGAAGTCAGGAATGCGAAAGTGGTTAAAACTCATTTTTATAACTGAAGGTCCTGCAACACACACTATGCAATGCAGAAGTCGACAATGCGGAAACCTTAACATTTAAAAATAAAAATTATGGAGATCCGTAATCCACATTTCTTAAATATTAACAAAGAAATTATAAATTGGAAAGATAGAAGATACAGTTAGATTGTTCATCAAACACTAATACATGTTAGTAATCTAAATTAAGTTCATGCAAGGTTTTGTAGGGTTTAAACCCTGATCGTGCTAAATGTGCTAGGTTAAATACTTATGTAAGGATGCTTATAATCCTAAGATAGTATACAAATGTAACAAATGTATTTAGGATTGATTCCTAGACCTTGGATGTTATTCAAAAACAGAACCTTGACATGCTGATAGGGGCTCAACTTGGTTGATCTATTATCCCAAGAAGTGAAGTTGAACCCTGTTAGCATAGAATAACTTTTTTTAAGAGTCCAGTATGTAAATCAAGTAAATTATTTGATTCAACGATATTAGAAGTACAAAAGTATGCATGCATTTATTTATTAATTTGTTTTTATATAGGTAATTTGGGGTCTGTGAAAAAATGACTGCCATAAAATCAATCTGGAAAGTACACTTGTCTCATCCTTGTGAAATCTTGGAAAAGAATAGATGTTAGTCTACCACAAATTATGTGATATAAGCACCTATTAGTGTTAAAATAATTGGTATTTGATGCATGGATAATGGTAGAACAATTTGTGTCCATTTGGTATTCACTAGACACAAGTTAAGTGGTTGTTATAGTTGATATTGATTTTTTTATATAATTGTTTATTTCGAATTTGGAACGTTTTCTTAAAATCAATCTGGACAATACATTTGTCTCATCCTCGTGCAATCTAGGAAAAGCATAAGTGCTAGTCCACCCCAAATTCTAATATATAAACACTTATTAGTGTAATTATCCTAGGCAGTAAGGATGCATTAAAGTAGCTTGAATGGAGAGACACATGTCAGTTCTTAGATTGAATAACGAGACATTTGGTAGTATAGTCACCAGGAAGATAAGGGTCTGAAAAGAATGCAGCTCATTTGCTATATTTAATTATTGAATCCTATGGAATGACATGCAAATTTTAAGTTGGTTAAACCAAGTAGTAATATAAATGGGTGAATCCATGAAGATGGGTAACATGTTTTGGCCTAAAGTGACGGTGAAAAATCGATTTTTTACTCATTTATTAAATTGAAGCCCTCAAAACACCTATATGACTTGTGAATTCTAACATGCAACAAAAAAACAAATTATAGATAATTATCTTATGTTTCTACCTATATTTAAAAATAAAAATAAAAATATTGTTTAATATTTCAAAATTGCATTTAATGATAGGTTTGTTCTTGTAAATTTCAAAAAAAGTTAACAAGTGGTTTGTGTGCACATAAAAAAATTTATTGATAAATATATAATTTTTGAAAAAAAATATATGAACATAATCTAGACAAAATGCACTAGGGCACACATATTTTTTTAAAATTTATATTGGAAAATTATTTTTTATTAATTTTTGAAACTAACCGTTGAAATTTTTAATCGCATTTTGTACATGTGTGTGCATGCAAACTTTTTTTTACTAGTTACAAAAAATGAAAAAAGAAAAAAATACCCTTTTGAAGAGGACATGTTGGTCCAGGGTTTATATATTTTTTAAAATTGGTTGGTTGTATAATTTTTACGTTATCAATTTTTCTTTGCATTGATTTGAAGTTGTGGACATGGTTTTCTAAGTGTAAGTTTGGAAAGAAATTAAAAAAATAATCATATGAACTCATAAACTCGTAAGTTATATGTGAATGAATAAACAATTCTTTAACGACTCTATTGGTATGAAGTATGTCACCTAAGGTGCATCCTAGGACAAAGTTTAGGTAGGCTAAATAGGTAAGTAAAATTAAAATTCTAGAAAAGAGGGCTAAAAGCTTGCTTTTAAAGCTCTCGATCGAGCTAATAGCTCGATCGAGGTGTTAAAAACTCTTGATCAAGATTCTAGGAGGATTTTTAAATATCTTGATCGAGGGTTTAATTATGGTTAAACTTAAAGCTTGATCGAGCTTCTGTGAAATATATTTTTTTTAAAAGCACGTGGGCTATTTTGAGTTATTAGCTTTTAAAAGATAAATCTAGAGGGTGATTCCATGAAGATGGGTAACTCTTTTTGGCCAAATATGACAGTGAAAAATGGAAATTTTATCCATGTATCAAATTGAAGCCGTTGAAACTCATATTTGCCAAATGAATTTTGACATGTGGCTGAAAAACGAAATGTAGAGAATTATGTTGGCTTTCCAATGATATTTTTTTCAAAATATTCCAATGTCATTTATCGTGTCGAATTTTCATTTAATGAAATGTGTGTACTTAAAAATTTGAAGAGCAATTAACAAGTAGTTTGTGTTCGTGCACGATAATTTAGTGTTAAAGTAATAATTAAAAAAAATGAAATATGTGAACATGATCTAGACCGAAAGCACTAGGGATTACATATTTTTCTTTTAATTTTTCTCGAAAAAATATATTTATTATTATTTTTCAAAAATGACCAATGAATATTTCAGTCGCATTTTGCACACATGTGTGTTCGTGAACCAAATCTTTTAATTTTTGAAATAATTTGAAAAAATAAAAATACCCTTTTGAAGAGGACGCATTTATCTAGGGCATGTGTATTTTTTCAATTTTTTTGGATGTGTATTTTGAATATTGTGGATTTATCTTTGAGCTCAATCGAAGTTGTCGGCATGGTTTTTTAGGGCAAGTTTTAGTAGAAATTTAAAAACAAAAGACATATGAAAGTAAAAATTCGTAAATTTTATCTATTTGGATAGAGCATTGCCTGACGAATCCAATGGTATCAAGTCCACCCATTAATGAGCATTTAATGACATGGTTTAACTCTGTGGAATGCAGACAAAACTTTCATTCTGTAGTGAAAAGGGCTCTCATCCTATTTTTTAAGCCCTCGATCGAGCTACATACCTCGATCGAGGGTTTAACAAGACCTCGATCGAGGTATTTTAAAACCTCGATCGAGGGCCTAAAATGAGCCTTTTTATGTTTTTCAAAAGCTCAATCGAACTTTTGCGAGCTTTTCAAAAGCTCGATTGAGGGTTTTAAAAGCTAGATCAAGCTATTGTTTCAACCCTCAATCGAGTTCTTTTAAAACCCTTGTTCGAGGTATTTCAAAACCCTCGATCCGAGAGCTTTTAAAACCCTCAATCGAGCTTTTAAAACCTCGATCGAGGCCTTGAAAATACCTCGATTGAGAGTTCGAAAAACAATTTTTTTTAGCTTCCATCTGCCAAAAATGGTGAACCACCTTTGTGGAATCACCCTAGCGACTTGAAAAGCTTGATCTAGCTTTTAAAATGCTCGATATAGAGTTTTAAAAAACTAGATCTAGATTTTAAAAGCTAAATCGAGCTTTATAAAAAAGTTAGATCGAGCTTTTAAAAGCTATATTGAGGGTTAAGAAAAACCTCAATTGAGCTATCTAGCTCAATTGAGCTTCTAAAAATAGCTCGATCGAGCACTTTGTTAGGCCCTCGATTGAGCTTTCAAAAACTCGATTGGGGGGTTAGCAAAAGCTTGATCAACCTCATTTTTTATCATTCTCATGCCCTCCACTTTCCAAAAAGTGTTACCCATCTTCAGGGGAACACCCAAATCACTAAGTCATTCTAAACCATGGATTAAAACCATGCAACCATTAGATCCTCACCTACTAGTCAATGTTTATATATCTTAAATGTGGACTTAACACTTTGTTTTATGGCTTTAAAACCTATCTTTAAGGGATGGTCATATCTATTACAAAAGTAAACATTTGTTTTCCCAGGTATGTAGTACCTTGTGATTTATTATAGGGTTTCTATTGCTTTAAAACAAAGGCATTATAATACAGACTCAGGTTTGGCTTAGCACACTATTATCATTATATATATATATATATATATATATATATATCCCTTAAATTTTAACCCAAAGATAGATTCTGCATGACCCTTATATATAATATCAACTTCTTGTTTAGGAGTGTTTTGTAACCCATGTTTATATGTGTCTGTGTGTGTGTGTTTGTGCACACACACACACATATATAGTTGATCATTGACAAAAAAAATTGCACGGTGAGCTAGACATAATCATATATATGCCCCATTTTTTAAAAAACTTGAATGTTTAAAGGTGGATAAATGGCTATTTAGTAAAGGAAATAGAATGTGTTTGTGTTAATTTGATTATAGTTGATGATGTTTATTTCGCTAGTTTTAGTAAGGATTTTCATGTATACTCATCAACATGCTTGTTAACCATAAGTATTTATCACTAATTTATTGATTACGTGAAAAAGGAGATTCATTAGAGATAACCCCAACTTAGAGGTGGCCTCTGTTAGAGAAAGAGCTTATGTGACAATGTGCCGACTAGGAGGAACATCTTTCATCTACATCCTGTTGGAGGATGTTTAAAATATAGGTTTCTCAATTGTGTATAAATTCCATGGTGATATTTTGTTATGTGTGTGTTAATTTAAATTACTTTTTATGGAAATATTTTTGTCTTGAATTTATTGAGCATGGATTGAATGCATTCATGTTGGAAATGCTTTCATATTTAGAACATGGGCATTTTAGTTCAAATGAATTCTATGTTTATCCACTTTCATTTTTCAGAATTAATATTATAACAAAGGTATCATGTACTTTATAAAAAAAATTTATCATTTACCAGAAAACCTCATTCCACTAAGGAGACGACATGGTACTCAATTCCATATATAAATTCTATTCTTGATACCAATTTCCATTGTATTCAATGCATCCTTCAAAGGTATCCACTATATAGAGGTATCCTTCTAGGTCAGTGATAAGGTACGGTCACGATATGTTCTAGACATAGAGTGATCCGACGGTTCAACTTCTCTTCGATCATAACTACCTTTGATCTCTGGCTTAACACATAATTGGTCCATGATATTTATTTAAAGAGCATGGAGGGTCACTTTCTAGTTGATCGATTATGAGAAGTTCATATGTACCTTTCTTCCATTTACATAATAAAGGGCCTCAAGTAACTATTTGACTGAGCTTGTCGAACAAATTAGTTGGAGGAAACAAATTTAAATGATTATTAAATAAAGGGTAAAAGATATTATAATAATAATAAATCAATTAGTAAATGGTAAAAATTATATATATATATATATGAGAAAAGAAAGGGAGGGTTGAATATATTAGGGAATTAATTTAAACATATAACTTTATAAATAAATTAAAAAATTAATGTGAATCATTAGTAAAGAGTAAATAATAAATGGAGAAAGAAAGAGGGTGATAATTTAATAAAATTAATATAAATACAAAAAAAGGGATTAAGATTTGAAGAGATGATGGATAATGAGTTTCTATGAATAGCTTAGTTTGTATCTATCCTCTCTCAAGAACTTATTTTGTCAAAACATAATACGTTTTGTGAGAAGGTTCGACAATGACTAATTCGTGATGCAGTTATGATTCATGTTGGCAATGTGTTCTTTCAACCAATATAGAACATTTCACAAGAACAAGAGATTCGATAAACCCCTTGAATGAGGAATCAAATAAAAAACACATACAAGTGAATGTAAAAAATAGATAGTTGAAAATCACACTAGAAAATGAAAATGCATATGCAATTGAAGTTTAAAAAACATCCAACAAAATGTTTTAAGAAATAATGTGTATAGTTAGGAGTTGAGTCAATGGCTTGATTCGCACTTGAATAAGTTGGCTCCCTTAGTAGTTTTAATTACATGGTTTTAGTTTTTTTTTTAAATAGAAGATGTCAATTTTGTAGATAGACATTGTTTTGTCATTAGGGTTTCTAATCAAATTATTAAAAAAATTAAAATTAATATGAATTATTTTTTATATATAAATTTTTATTATTTTTAATTAGATGTAAATTTTAAACTTTTTAATAAAATGAAATTCACGATTAAAAAATTTAGACTTTGATAAATAAATTTGATGAGTCTATATATACTTTAGATAAAATCAGATTTTAACAAGATATTTATGAAAAGAAACATTGCTACATCATATACATAAGCCATAACAAAGCTTCCAGAAAATAGAAAATGCAGAGAGTAGAGAAAATGGTCCAAGGTTTGTATTGATTACATTATTGATGTGGAGTACTCCGTCGTCGTTTGAAGAAATGTGATGAATTCGAATTTCAAACTCGTCTAGTCACCTGAATCTGGCACGGGGGCTTCACTCAATAAACATCTATTATAGCACGTTCGATCATGGCATATGAAACAATACCCCTAATTTCACTAAGTATTGGAAAATACCTTCCAAAATCGTTTTTTTTAACCCCCTCCCAATATGCCTTCCCAATTTAAAAAAAAAAAACCTTTTCTCACTAGCTATTGTATGTATCAATTTTTTCATTAACATTTTTTATACCCCTTTATATTTCTACCTAGTATATTGATATGATACCCCTCTTATGACCCCACATGCATTCTACAATGCACCTTGCTTCTTTCGATGTATATCGTGGATGCACATTACTTCACCCACAATGCAATTAATCAACCACATATCATTATAATTTGCAACATCTAATGGTATAATGAAGAAATAGGAGATCACTTCTTGTATGTCACTAGAGCCTATGCACATAGTACAACATTTAGATTGCATGTTGTTGTTCCCCAATCACTGACTAAGCCTGTTGTGGGCTAGGTATCCAAGCCCCCAAGGCTTGTAACAAGCTTTAGGAGGCTGACTAAACCTCCCAAGGCTTGTAATAGGCATGAGGGGTTGGGTATTCAAGCCCCCAAGGCCTATCGAGGGCCTATAACAGGCCCTGGAGGCTTAGAGCCTCCCAAGGCTATTGGTAACAACTGGCTGAGTGCTATTGGTAAAAATTGGCTGTCAATGCCCACTGTCTCTCGACTATGATCAACTGGAAACCCATTTCACCACGAAACCCCTGGCCTTAAGTATGCCTCAAGACACAATTTCCCTACGTACTGGTAAGCCCAAGCCTTGCCTCAATCCGATTTCTCATCCGGCCATGATCCTGCCATCTCCATTTGGCGAATATTTGTCAACCCGCCCATATAAAAAAGACACCAAAATATTTTCGTATTGTTACATTAAATAAAAAAACCCTTTGCCCCTTAATATATAAGCAATATAATTTTTAGGTTTTCATGAATATTTAATACCGCAATATGAATGAACGTGATATTATATTTCTTTCTAGTGAAGCCCCTCTAGAATCTGGTAGATGAAGAATTGTATAAATCGCAATTTTCGTTGTTCAAATTGTGATTTCTACTATTTGGGTAGTTTTAAAATCAAGCATTTAGTTTAGGACTAATTATAGTAATTGCTAAAATCGCAGCATTGCAGAAATTACAATTTTCATGTGATCAAATTTAGATTAGAATTAATTAAAAAGCCACATAAAAAATGAGTCGTTTTAGTTTGTTTTTATGAAAGGATGTGAATTTATTATGTATGGTTTTACAACGTATGTTTATTTAAATATTCTTCCTTTAGGATGTTATGATTTATTTATAGGAATGGATTGGTTAGAAAATCATAGATTAATTCTGAATTGCTATGATAAAACTTTCTCATGCATAGACTAAGAAAGTAAACCTATAATAGTTAAAGGAATTCCAAGGAAAACTACTATTAGAGAAATATCTGCTTTACAAATGAAAAGGTCTGTTTGCGAGGGTTGTAAATTATTTTATTTTCAAATAATGGATGATAGAGAACCTAATAAAGAAATTAAAATAGATAATATACCAGTTTTAAAAGATTTTAAAGATGTATTTCCGGAAGAAATTCCCAGATTACCTCCAAAATGAGAAATAGATTTCACTATTGACTTGGTATCGGTAGCAGTACAAGCCTTGAAAGCTCCATATCATATGAATATTTTGGAACTTAATGAATTAAAATCACAAATACATGAACTAATTGAGAAAACGTACATTTGACCAATTGTTTCTCCTTGGGGAGCACTAGTTTTGTTTGTAAAGAAAAAAGATGGTACTTTAAGGCTGTGTATAAACTACATACAACTAAATAAAATGACAATTAAAAAAACATATCATTTAGCTTGGATCGATAACTTATTTGACCAATTTCAAGGATCAACAATATTTTCAGAAATAGATTTGAGATCCAGATATCATCAAGTCGGAGTTAAAGATGAAGATATATATAAAACAGCTTTTAGGACTAGATATAGTTCCTATGAATTTTTTGTAATGCATTTTGGGATGACAAATGCTCTAGCATTTTTTATGTGTTTAATGAATAGTATATTAAGTAAATATTTAGATAAATTTGTAGTCGTCTTCATTGATGACATATTAATCTATTCTAAAAATCACCAAGAGCATGAAGAGCATTTAAAAATAGTCATACAAGTATTAAGAGAACAAGAACTATATGCTAAATTCAGTAAATGTGATTTCTTTTAAAATGAAATCCAATACCTAGGACATGTAGTGTCTAAAGATGGTATATCGGTGGATCCCGATAAAATTAAAGCTATCATGGAATGGCATGTTCCTAAAGATGTATATGATATTATATCTTTTATGGGAATTACTCGATATTATCGTAAATTTATTGAACGATTTTCAAAAATTGCATATACTATAACTTCATTGCAAAAGAAAGGTAAGAAATTTGATTGGAATGAGAAATGTGAAATCAACTTTAATAAATTGAAATATTTATTAACAACAACTCCTATCCTAAAGATAGAAGACCCCTATAAAGATTGTGTTATATGCACAGAGGCATGCAAAGAGGGTCTAGGTGGAATATTAATGCAAGAAAACTATGTGGTAGCCTATGAATCAAGAAAACTTAAACAACATGAAAATAACTATGCTACTCATGATTGGGAGTTAGCTTCCATTATACATGCACTTAAGATGTGGCAACACTATCGTATTGGGAGAAGATTCTTACCAATGACTGATAATGCCAGTTTAAAATATGTATTTGACCAAAAGAATTTAAATGCTAGACGAGCTAAATCGTTATCTTTCGTAGGTGAATATGACTTTGAAATTAAACATATCAAGGGGAAAGAAAATAAAGTGGCTGATGTGTTAAGTTGTCATGCAAATATGTTGTATGTAAATGCGAGTAGCAGCGATGAAATAGATTTGGATGATAAAATCATGGCAGCAACAAAATTTGATAAAGAATATAAAAAATTAAAGGAAAAGATAACAGAAAATAAAACAAATAAAGTAAAAACAGAATTTAGTCTAAACATAAAAGAATTGTTGGTATGTAAAAATAGATTGTATGTACCTAATTCAGAGGAGATCAAGTCATTAATAATAAATGAAATGCATAAAATACCATATCCAAGACATCCTGGATATTAGAAAATGATTATTATGTTAAGAAAATAATTCTTTTGGCCTAATATGGAAAAGGAGGTAGTAGAATATATAGTTAGATGCTTTGAATGTCATCAAGTCAAGGATGAACTTCAACATCCAACCGAATTGCTACAAGAAATTAGCACTACCGCCTACAATTAAAATACATATTTTTTTTCATATTTCAATTCTAAAAATATATGTTCATGATGCTACTCATGTGGTTGACTGGAATGCTATCTAGGTGGAACCTGAAGGAGAATTCCAGGTGGGACCAGAATGTATTCTCGACAAGACAGAACTTTTACACAGGAACCACACCATCAGACAAGTCAAAGTGCAATGGAATCACCTTATCCTAGAAGAGGCTATTTGGGAATTGGAGAGCAATATGCGGGAGGCATATGCACTTCGGTTTCAAGATGATATGGAGGAAGATTAAAAGTAACACCGAGGACGATGTTAATTTCTAAGGGGGGTGTATGTAATACATCGAATAACCCAAGAATTTATATTTATTAAGGACCATATGTTATTATTTGATTTGAAATCATTGACCAAGTAAGGTCAAGACATTTTTAAATGAATTATTAATTTTAAATTATTAAATAACTGAGGGAATGAAAACTAAAATAGTTGTTGAAGAGTGTTTTCTAACCCACAAGGAGAAATGACAAGTGTCGAGGGGAAAACCCATAATGGAAAGGATTCCTAATAAAGGCACAATGGGGCAGGAGGCATCCTCTCTAAAAATCAGGTTGAGACTCCTATTGGAGAAGTTACGAGAAGGTGGCTCATAAATGACCTAAGTCCTAGGAAAATACTATAAAGTATTGAATTCATCCACTAAGCAAGAGGCTTATGAGGAAGGGGAGAATACAACAAGTATTGATTTCATCCAATGAGAAGGAGGCTTATGATGAAGTGAGATTGTGACCTAGCTTAAGCAAGAGGAATTCTGTGACCAGTCTTTGTCCTTGTGGTTCAACAAACAGGCTTGTGGATTTCAGAACAAGTAGTTTGGTTGTTCTGGAAGATTGGCTAGGAGAATAGGAGACCTTCAGTTTTGATTTTCCTCTGTTGGTTCAAGTTCCATTTATTTTATTATTTTGAAAAATAAATGTTTACTGTAAATGATATATAGATTTTTATTCAGAATGATTATATTCCATATGCATGTTATCATTTAATGTTTTTCATGTAACATCCTGCATTCAATTTTTATTCAGAATTTTATAGTTATCCATCAAATAATGTATCAATGAATTTTTTCATATATGCATTAACAGATTAATCGAAGCCAAAAGGGCTAAGTAATAAAACTAGAATATAATATATATATATATATATATATAACCTGTGTAGAGCCGAATGGCTTAGAATGGCATTAAACATAGTCTTTATATATATATATATATATATATGTATGTATGTATGTATGTATGTATGTATGTATGTATGTATGTATGTATAAACTGTGTAGAGCCGAATGACTTTAACAAGATTTTTACCTTCCAAATGTTAAACAAAATTACATTTATATGCAAAATAGAATAGCTTAATATTCCCATTGGATACATATTTAAAATCGAAGGACAAGTTCTGAATATGATCGAATGGCTTGTTAATACAGTTTTTAAACCCTGGATATTTATAACTAAAGGTCCCGCAATGCAGAAATCAGGAATGCAGAAGTGTGTTAAAAAATCATCTTTATAACTAAAGGTCACGCAACTCGCAATCTGCAATCGAAAAAACGGAATCCGGAATCACTAATTTAAAAAATTAAAAATTTGAAGTCCCGCAACCCGCAGTCCGCAATGCAGAAATCGGGAATGGGGAAGCGGTTAAAAACTCATATTTATAACTAAAGGTCTCGCGACCGGCAATCTGTGATGCGGAAGTGGTTAAAACTCATCTTTATAACTGAAGGTCCCGTAACCCGCACTACGCAATGCAGAAGTCAGCAATGCGGAAACCTTAACATTTAAAAATAAAAATTATGGAGATCCATAATCCACATTTCTTAAATATTAACAAAGAAATTATAAATTGGAAAGATAGAAGATACAGTTAGATTATTCATCAAACACTAATACATATTAGTAATCTCAATTAACTTCATGCAAGGCTTTGTAGGGTTTAAACCCTCATCATGCTAAATGTGTTAGGTTAAATACTTATGTAAGGATGTTTATAATCCTAAGATAGTATACTCATAGAAGAAGTAAGGCTTAGAGAATATACCCTAGCATACAAATGTAACAAATGTATTTCGGATTGATTCCTAGACCTTGGATGTTATTCAAGAACATAACCTTGACATGCTGATAGGGGATCAATTTGGTTGATCTATTATCCCAAGAAGTGAAGTTGAACCCTGTTAGCATAGAATAACTTTTTTTAGAGTCCAGTATGTAAATCAAGTAAATTATTTTGATTCAACGATATTAGAAGTACAAAATTATGAATGCATTTATTTATTAATTTTTTTATATATAGGTAATTTGGGGTGTGTGAAAAAATGACTACCATAAAATCAATCTGGAAAGTACACACTTGTCTCATCCTTGTGAAATCTTGGGAAAGAATAGATGTTAGTCTACCACAAATTATGTGATATAAGCACCTATCAGTGTTAACATAATTGGTATTTGATGCATGGATAATGGTAGAACAACTTGTGCCCAATTGGTGTTCACCGGACACAAGTTAAGTGGTTGTTATAGTTGATATTGATTTTTTTTTATAATTATTTATTTCACATTTGGAACGTTTTCCTAAAATCAATCTAGACAATACATTTGTCTCATCCTCGTGCAATCTAGGAAAAGCATAAGTGCTAGTCCACCCCAAATTCTAATATATAAACATTTATTAGTGTAATTATCCTATGCAGTAAAGATGCATTAAAGTAGCTTGAATGGAGAGACACATGTCAGTTCTTAGATTGAATAACGAGACTTTTGCTAGTATAGTCACCAGGAAGATAAGGGTCTGAAAGGAATGCAGCTCAATTGCTATATTTAATTATTGAATCCTATGGAATGACATGCAAATTTTAAGTTGGTTAAACGAAGTAGTAATATAAATGGGTGAATCCATGAAGATGGGTAACATGTTTTGGCCAAAAGTGACGGTGAAAAATCGATTTTTTACTCATTTATTAAATTGAAGCCCTCAAAACACCTATATGACTTGTGAATTTTAACATGCAACAAAAAAAACAAATTATAGAGAATTATCTTATGTTTCTACCTATATTTAAAAATAAAAATAAAAATATTGTTTAATATTTCAAAATTGCATTTAATGATAGGTTTGTTCTTGTAAATTTCAAGAAAAGTTAACAAGTGGTTTGTGTGCACGTAAAAACATTTATTTATAAATATATAGTTTTTGAAAAAAAAAAGATATGAACATAATCTAGACAAAATCCACTAGTACACACATTTTTTTTTTAAATTTATATTGGAAAAATATTTTTTATTAATTTCAAAACTAACCGTTGAAATTTTTAATCGCATTTTGTACAAGTGTGTGCATGCAAACTTTTTTTTACTGGTTACAAAAAATGAAAAAGGAAAAAATACCCTTTTGAAGAGGACATGTTGGGCCTGGGTGTATATATTTTTTGAAATTGGTTGGTTGTGTAATTTTTATGTTATCAATTTTTCTTTGCATTGATTTGAAGTTGTAGACATGGTTTTCTAAGTGTAAGTTTGGAAAGAAATTAAAAAAATAATCATATGAACTCATAAAATCGTAAGTTATATGTGAATAGATAAACAATTCTTTAATGACTCTATTGGTATGAAGTATGTCACCTAAGGTGCATCCTAGGACAAATTTTAGGTAGGCTAAATAGGTAAGTAAAATTAAAATTCTAGAAAAGAGGGCTAAACGCTTGCTTTTAAAGCTCTCGATCGAGCTAATAGCTCGATTGAGGTGTTAAAAACCCTTGATCAAGGTTCTGGGAGGATTTTTAAATATCTTGATCGAGGGTTTAATTATGGTTAAACTAAAAGCTTGATCAAGCTTTTGTGAAATATTTTTTTTTTAAAGCATGTGGGCTATTCTGAGTTATTAGCTTCTAAAAGATAAATCTAGAGACTTGAAAAGCTTGATCTAGCTTTTAAAATGCTCGATATAGAGTTTTAAAAAACTAGATCTAGATTTTAAAAGCTAAATCGAGCTTTTAAAAAAAAGTTAGATTGAGCTTTTAAAAGCTATATTGAGGGTTAAGAAAAACCTCAATCAAGCTATCTAGCTCAATTGAGGGTTTTCTCAACCCTTGATTGAGCTTCTAAAAATAGCTCGATCAAGCACTTTGTTAGGCCCTCGATCAAGCTTTCAAAAGCTCGATTGGGGGGTTAACAAAAGCTTGATCAACCTCATTTTTTATCATTCTCATGCCCTCCACTTTCCAAAAAGTGTTACCCCATCTTCAGGGGAACACCCAAATCACTAAGTCATTCTAAACCATGGATTAGAACCATACAACCATTGGATCCTCACCTACTAGTCAATGTTTATATATTAAATGTGGACTTAACACTTTGTTTTATGGCTTTAAAAACCTATCTTTAAGGGATGGTCATATCTATTACAAAAGTAAACATTTGTTTTCCCAAGTATGTAGTACCTTGTGATTTATTATAGGGTTTCTATTTCTTTAAAACAAAGGCATTATAATACAGACTCAGGTTTGGCTTAGCACATTATTATCATATTATATATATATCTATATCTATATCTATATATATCCCTTAAATTTTAACCCAAAGATAGATTCTGCATGACCCTTATATATAATATCAACTTCTTGTTTATGAGTGTTTTGTAACCCATGTTTATGTGTGTGTGTGTGTGTGTGTGTGTGTGCACATACACACACACACACATATATATAGTTGATCATTGATTAAAAAAAATTGCACGGTGGGCTAGACATAATCATATATATGCCCCATTTTTTAAAAAACTTGAATGTTTAAAGATGGATAAATGGCTATTTAGTAGAGGAAATAGAATCTGTTTGTGTTAATTTGATTAAAGTTGATGATGTTTATTTCGCTAGCTTTAGTAAGGATTTTCATGTATTACTCATCAACATGCTTGTTAACCATAAGTATTTATCACTAATTTATTGATTAAGTGAAAAAGGAGATTCATTAGAGATAACCCCAACTTAGAGGTGGCCTCTATTAGAGAAAGAGCTTATGTGACAGTGTGCCAACTAGGAGGAACATCCTTCATCTACATCCAATTGGAGGATGTTTAAAATATAGGTTTCTCAATTGTGTATAAATTCCATGGTGATATTTTGTTATGTGTGTGTTAGTTTAAATTACTTTTTATGGAAATATTTTTGTCATGAATTTATTGAGCATGGATTGAATGCATTCATGTTGGAAATGCTTTCATATTTAAAACATGGGCATTTTAGTTCAAATGAATTCTATATTTATCCACTTTCATTTTTCAGAATTAATATTATAACAAAGGTATCATGTACTTTATAAAAAAAATTTATCATTTACCAGAAAACCTCATTCCACTAAGGAGACCACATGGTACTCAATTCCATATATAAATTCTATTCCTGATACCAATTTCCATTGTATTTAATGCATCCTTCAAAGGTATCCACTATATATAGGCATCCTTCTAGGTCAGTGATAAGGTATGGTCACAATATGTTCTAGACATAGAGTGATCCAACGGTTCAACTTCTCTTCGATCATAAACTACCTTTGATCTCTGGCTTAGCACCTAATTGGTCCATGATATCTATTTAAAGAGCATGGAGGGCCACTTTCTAGTTGATTGATTATGAGAAGTTCATATGTAACTTTCTTCCTTTTACATAATAAAGGGCCTCAAGTAACTATTTGACTGGGCTTATCGAACAAATTAGTTGAAGGAAAAAAATTTAAATGATTATTAAATAAAGGGTAAAAGATATTATAATAATAATAAATCAATTAGTAAATGGTAAAAATTAGAAATATATATATATATATGGGAGAAAAGAAAGGGAGGGTTGAATATATTAGGGAATTAATCTAAATATATAACTTTATAAATAAATTAAAAAATTAATGTGAATCATGAGTAAAGAGTAAATAATAAATGGAGAAAGAAAGAGGGTGTTAATTTAATAAAATTAATATAAATACAAAAAAGGGATTAAGATTTGAAGAGTTGATGTATAATGAGTTTCTATGAATAGCTTAGTTTGTATCTATCCTCTCTCAAGAGCTTATTTTGTCAAAACATAATACGGTTTGTGAGAAGGTTCGACAATGGCTCATTCGTGATGCAGTTATGATTCATGTTGGCAATGTGTTTTTTCAACCAATATAGAACATTCCACAAGAACAACAGATTCGATAAACCCCTTGAATGAGGAATCGAATAAAAAACACATACAACTGAATGTAAAAAATAGATAGTTGAAAATCACACACGAAAATGAAAATGCATATGCAATTGAAGTTTAAAATACATCCAACAAAATGTTTTAAGAAATAATGTGTATAGTTAAGAGTTGAGTCAATGGCTTGATTCGCACTTGCATAAGTTGGCTCCCCTAGTAGTTTTAATTACATGGTTTTAGTTTTTTTTAAATAGAAGATGTCAATTTTGTAGATAGACATTGTTTTGTCATTAGGGTTTTAATACAATTATTAAAAAAATTAAAATTAATATGAATTATTTTATATATATAAATTTTAATTAGACGTAAATTTTAAATTTTTTAATAAAATGAAATTCACGATTAAAAAATTTAGACTTTGATAAATAAATTTAGCGAGTCTATATATACTTTAGATAAAATGAGATTTTAACAAGATATTTATGAAAAAAAACATTACTACATCATATACATAAGCGACAGCAAAGCTTCCAGAAAATGCAAAGAGTAGAGGAAATGTTCCAAGGTTTGCATTGATTACATTATTGCTATGGAGTACTTCATTGCCGTTTGAAGAAATGTGATGAATTCGAATTTCAAACTCATCCAGTCACCTGAATCTGGCACGGGGGCTTCACTCAATAAACATCTATCATAGCACGTTCGATCATGGCATATGAAACAATACCCCTAATTTCACTAAGTATTGGAAAATACCTTCCAAATTTTATTTTTTTTAACCACCTCCCAATATGCCTTCCCAATTTAAAAAAAAACCCTATTTTCACTAGATATTGTATGTATCAATTTTTTCATTAACATTTTTTATACCCCTTTATATTTCTACCTAGTATATTGATATGATACCCCTCTTATGACCCCACATGCATTCTACAATGCATCTTGATTCTTTCGATGTATATCGTAAATGCACATTACTTCACCCACAATGCAATTAATCAACCACATATCATTATAATTTGCAACATCTAATGGTCTAATGAAGAGATAGGAGATCACTTCTTGTATGTCACTAGAGCCAATGCACATATTACAACATCTAGATTGCATGTTGCAGTTCCCCAATCGCTGACGACGCCTGTTGTGGGCTAGGTATCCAAGCCCCCAAGGCCTATAACAAGCTTTAGGAGGCTGACTAAACCTCCCAAGGCTTGTAATAGGCATGAGTGGTTGAGTATTCAAGCCCCCAAGGCCTATCGAGGGCCTATAACAGGCTCTGGAGGCGTAGAGCCTCCCAAGGCTATCGGTAACAACTGGCTGAGTGCTATTGATAAAAATTGGTTGTCAATGACCACTGTCTCTCGACTATAATCAACTGGAAACCCACTTCACCACGAAACCCCTGGCCTTAAGCATGCCTCAAGACATGATTTCCCTACGTACTGGTAAGCCCAAGCCTTGCCTCAATCCGATTTCTCATCCGGCCGTGATCCTGCCATCTCCATTTGGCGGATATTTGTCAGCCCGCCCATATAAAAAAGACCCCAAAATATTTTTGTATTGGTACATTAAATAAAAAAACCTTTGCCCCTTAATATATAAGCAATATAATTTTTAGGTTTTCATAAATATTTAATACCGCAATATGAATGAACGTGATATTATATTTCTTTCTAGTGAAGCCCCTCTCCTAGATGAAGAATTGTATAAATCCCAATTTTCGTTGTTCAAATTGTGATTTCTACTATTTAGGTAGTTTTAAAATCAAGCATTTAGTTTAGGACTAATTCTAGTAATTACTGAAATCGCAACAGAAATTACAATTTTCATGTGATCAAATTCAGATCAAAATTAATTAAAAAGCCACATAAAAAACGAGTCGTTTTAGTTTGTTTTTATCCTACCGACAATATTATAGTTGAGATTTGGCGTACTCCGTTTGCAGCTTTCTACAGAGAAATGCATCGGCCAAAGGAAAATGGCAGGGCTTTGATCGCATTTGTTGCATAGTTTTACACCGAAAAGAACGTCCAAACCCATTCCTGTCCACGTAGATTAATAAAAAACAGTCACTCGAACTTCCCAACAAAGACTCCATGGACACCAATAATCGAGGAGGAGGTCGACAGATACGGTGGCCTTTATGAATGGATCGTTATGACATGGCTTTAAAATCTCTTGCTGTACAATTCACTAAAAATCACAAAGCCGCCGAAATTGGCAAGTCACATGCATTGTCGATATCCCAATTTAATTCTGCGCTGGATAGCGAAGCACTTATTGTCGTTCTCCTGTTTAAACAGTTGATAAATCTTGGAATCAGATAGCGTTCAGAGTTAGTGTCCGGATTTCAGGGATGCTGCATTCAGACAATGTATGGAGCATCAAAGTTGAAAGTATTCGTAGTTAATGGCAGTAGTTTCCATCCAATGTAAAGTAAGCTTGCAATAACTTTTAATCTTTTTCGTCATTTTGAATGGACCGCCAAATATTTTACCAGTAATTGCACCAGTGCTCAAATTTTTTACAGTTGGTTTTTTTTAATATCCCATTCCACCAGTGCTCAAATATTTTACAGTTCTTTTTTTTAAATATCCCATCTGCAAAAGCAAAAGCAAAATCTACTATATCGTTCTGTTTCCTATCCCAAATTAAATACGAGTTACATTCTTTAAAATTCATAAATAAGAAATGTATGACCAAATTTAAATTAGTGAATGTAGATACTGAAATAAAATTTGATTTAGACACAAATATCATGTAACATATTCATGATACATCATAGTCAAAAATAATTTAAGATCCATAAATAAACAAATTTTTATCTTTTAACAAAATGCAAATATTACTTTTAAGGGCTTAGGAAACACTTAAGGATTTTCCCTCTCATTCCATAACATATTTGCTCTTATGTTTAACCAAACTGCCCACCTCATAGCATGTAGGTGGAATCACTCAGCCATCCCAGCCATCACACTCTGTTGTAATGCTCCACACCCACACAACTCAAGACATGTTCCTTCATTGCTCCACAAGTCCCATCACTAAATCCAGCCCTTATATTGTTTATTATTGTATGTATAAAGTGTCCAACCTGTAATTCATGGCTTCTCAAGCATTTAGGAATAGCAAACATAATGGGTGAAGTTTCCTATCTCACCTAGCCTCTATGCTCACCTATAGCCATTCTCTTTTCTCTATTGTTGCAATTCTATGTTCACAATTCAAATTTTTTATTATATCATAGTCTGGTAATGGTATGACAATGGCATGAACAACAAAACAAAAACTCTACCCATTGTAGCATTTGCATTAGAATGAGTGGTAGGCTCCAAGGAGATGAGAGGATGGTGAAAAATACAATTGACATCACTTCTACCATAGAAGAAAGAAGTCTATTCATTCCAAGCACCAAGAGAGATCAAATAATTTTATTCATTATCGCCCGAAGAGGCGCATTCTACACCCGAGTAAGGGGATGTGTAACTCCTTCAGTGCTAAACTTGAAGTTGATAGGTTCCATTTAAAAAAAAATGTCATAGAAAATAACATTTAAGTTAAAATTAGATTTAAAACATTTACAACAACATATATATATAATTAGAAGTTATGTCAATTTTATTTTTCACCATCCTCTCATCTCCTTGGATCCTACCACTCATTCTAATGCAAATGCTACAATGGGTATATTTTTTGTCTTGTTGTTCATTCCATTGCCATACCATTACGAGACTATGATATAATCATAATTTGAATTGTGAACATAGACTTGCAGCAATAGAGAAAAGAGAATGGTTGTAGGTGAGCATATAGGTTGGGCGAGATAGGATCCTTCACCCATTGTGTTTGCTACTCGTGAATGCTTGAGATGTTAGAAAATTACGATTCTTTACATGCGGAATAAACTTTTAAAGAATCAAAAAGAATAAATAATCTATGCCGTCAGAATCATAACTCCAGCCATTGATGCTGCTCACACTCTGATTTGAGACTTTGCTTAAGGCAACCATTCCGTATGGCACTTCCAAACTCTGCTCACTCTGGATTGATGGTGTAAAACCTGAAGGAGATTGAGTTCGCAAGCTTGGGGACCAAACAGAAGTCTTTATAACCCAGCTTGCATCAAGCTTCTATTGGCTCTGTGTCAATTGTTCCACAGATCAAGGTAGAGAACCGTTGAGGAAGTTATGGACCATTCCCGGAGCTCTCAATGAGAAATCAGTTATTTCCTTAATTATTAGGAAATCAGTTGAGAAGCTGTTAATATTCGTTAAGAGAGCTTACATTCTCCCACTTGGTCCATACTTCCAAACTTAATGTCTCATCTTAAAACCCATTGATAATCTATATTAAAAATAGATACATGAATCATGGCAATAAGTCCTCTTAAGATGAGTATTATCTTCCATGTATTACTATGTATTTATTCTTATTAGAATTTATGTGGCAACAATTTCTTAATGAATAAACCTTATGTTTATTCTTGGTCCTATATAGATGAATTCTCTCAATTAAATTAAGTTGCACATAAGTATGAGAAAAACATCACAATATAATTAATAATTTCATTAAAATAACATTGTCCATACAATGAGAAACTACATAATGGAACCAAGTCCCATATTCATTACATGATCCTTGAATTTAAACGGTGGCATGCCCTTAGTTAAAGGATCAGTGATCATCAACTCAATGCTGACGTGCTCAATGACCACTTTCTTGTCTTTAACACGTTTCCTTATGGCTAAATTCTTAATGTCGATGTGTTTATTTCGACTCCCACTTTTGTTGTTTTTAGCCATAAAAACAGCAGCTGAATTGTCGCAATACATTCTCAATGGCTTAGAGATAGAATCCATAATTCTAAGCCTAGAAATGAAACTCTTAAGCCATACACCATGTAAAGTAGCCTCAAAACAGGAGACGAACTCGGTTTCCATAGTGGAAGTGGCAATCAAGGTCTGCTTGGCACTCCTCCATGATACAGCTCCACCGGCCATCATAAAAATGTATCCTGATATTGATTTGCGTGAATCAACACATCCAACAAAGTCAGAATCTGAGTAGCTAATTACTTCCAAATTGTTCGTCCGTCTATACATAAGCATGTAGTCTTTAGTTCCTTGAAGATACCTCATTACTTGCTTTGCAGCTCTCCAATGGTCTATACCTGGATTACTCTGATATCGTCCCAACATTCCCACAACAAATGCAATGTTAGGTCTCGTGCAAACCTGAGCATACATTAGGCTTCCGACAGCAGAAGCATATGGAATGTTCTTCATTTGTTCCCTTTAAAAATCGTTCTTCGGGCATTGGTTCAAATTGAACCTATCACCCTTCACAATGGGAGCTATACTTGGTGAACAATCCTTCATCCGAAATCTCTCTAAAATTTTATTAATATAGGTTTCCTGAGAGAGACCCAAGATGCCTCAAAATCTGTCTCTATGGATCTTAATGCCAATGACATAAGATGCCTCACCCATATCCTTCATATTGAAATTTTTTGAGAGAAATTGTTTCACCTCATGCAGCAAACCCTTATCATTGGTTGCCAGCAAAATGTCATCCACATATAAAACAAGAAAACAAATTTTACTCCCACTAACTATCAGGTATATACATTGATCCATAATGTTTTCTACAAAACCGAAAGAAGAAATTACATTATGGAATTTCAAATACCATTGGCGGGATGCTTGTTTTAAACTGTATAAGGATTTCTTGAGCTTGCAAACCAATTGTTCACCATCACTAGAGGGGAATCCTTCAGGTTGTTTCATGTAAACCTCCTCCTCTAGATCTCCATTTAGAAAAGCCATTTTCACATCCATTTGATGCAACTCCAAGTCGAAATGGGCTACTAATGCCATAATAACGCGCAAGGAATCTTTCTTAGATACAGGAGAGAAAGTCTCTGTGTAGTCGATTCCTTCTTTCTGAGTGAATCCTTTAGCAACAAGTCTAGCCTTGTATCTCTTAATGTTGCCCAATGAGTCTTTCTTTGTCTTAAAGACCCATTTACATCCAATGGATTTTGCACCATTAGGAAACTCAACAAGATCCCAGACTTCGTTACTCTTTATAGAATTCATCTCTTCCTTCATGGCATTGTACCATAATTCTGATTCTTTGCAATTCATGGCTTGTTAAAAGGACTCGGGATCATTTTCGACTCCAACGTTAAAGTCAGATTCTTGTAGATACACAACATAATCATCAGGAATTGCTGATCTCATTGGTCTAGTAGATCTTCTTAATGTTGTATCACTCTCGTCTTGAGAAGTATGTGGTTCAATTCGTTGTTCAAAAGTTCTTGGAAACTCTTGAACTACCTGATCTACTAGAATGTCGTCAGCAGCTTGTGGAACTTCAACAATTCGTTGTTGAACACCAGTTTGTACTTGAGGGGTGCTGTGAACAATAACCAATCTATCACTTGAGGTGGAAGGTTGAGATTCTGAATGATCCTTCTCGGAAACTATGTTCCTAGTTAGATCGCTCCAACTGATCAAGTCATTCTCAAGAAATTTTGCATTTCTTGATTCCACAATCCTAGTGCCGTTAGATGGACAGTAAAATCTGTAACCTTTAGACCTTTCAGCATATCCAATGAAATCCCCACTAATGGTCCTTGGGTCCAGCTTCTTCTCTTGTGGATTATATATCCTCACTTCAGATGGGCATCCCCAAACGCGCATATGTCACAAACTCGTTTTCCAACCTTCCAATAATTCAAATGGCATTTTAGGAACAACCTTGGTTGGAACTCGGTTTAATATATACACTGCCATCTGAAGTGCTTCAGCCCACAAGGATTTAGGAAGATTAGAGCTGCTAAGCATACTCCACACCATGTCCAATAATGTTCAGTTTCTTCTCTCTGCTACACCATTTTGGTTGGGTGAACCAAGCATTGTGTATTGGGAAACAATCCCATGCTCTTGAAGAAATTTTGCGAATGGCCCAGGTGCTTGTCCATCTTCTATGTATCTACCATAATATTCTCCACCTCTATCAGATCTCATGATCTTAATTTGCTTGCCGCATTGTTTCTCTACTTCAGCCTTAAAGATCTTAAAGACATCTAATGCTTCATTCTTATTATGAAGCATGTAGAGATACATATATCGTGAGTAATCATCTATAAAAGAGATGAAGTATCTCTGACCATGTGAGTCCATGTCTGGACTACATATATCAATATATATGATCTCTAATATGTCTGAACTCCTATTGGCACCTTTCTTCGACTTGTTGGTCTGCTTTCCTTTTATGCAATCCACACAAGTCTCAAAATCAGTAAAATCTAGAGTATTAAGTACACCTTCATTTACCAATCTTTTAATTCTTTCTATGGAGATATGACCTAGTCTCTGATGCCATAATTTAGATGAATTATCATTAATAACACATCTTTTAGTGCCAGTGTTTACATGCATAGAATCATAAGTGACATTGTTTTGTAAATTAATGCAGTAAAGACCATCAGACAAAATACCATTCCCAACACAATCAGATTTATAAAATAAACTGAAAGATATTTATGAAAAGTTGAAGGAATATCCAAAAGGTACAAGCCTTGAAACTGAAATCAAGTTTCTTGAAAAACTTGGAACATAAAAGGTCTTTTCTAATTCTAAAACAAAACCACTACTTAAAGTTAAATAGCATGTTCCTATAGCTTCCACATGCGAGCCCATCTTGTTTCCTAATAAGATGCTTCGCTCACTTCCCACTGGTTTCCTAAGGCTTTGCAAACCCTGCAAGGAATTCAAAATGTGAATTGTTGATCCAGAATCAATCCACCAAGTGTTAATATTGACATTGACCATATTTGATTCATAACAAACAAACGAGATTGCATTAAGTTCAGGGATATCACAACGAATTTCAGAGAAATTTGCAGGTTGTACAACTGCATAAAATTAAAGATCACATGCTTACGTTAAAATTGAGGCCTTAAATTAAAATTTCATGCTTTAACAATGTAAATGCATGCTTAAAATTGAATCTAATGACATAAAAATTGCCTGTGGGCTAAATTTTCAATTCAAGCAAATTCAATGATTCTTTATGATAGAATTGAACTTCATGATAAAACAATTAATACATAATTCCTGTGGGTAAGTTATGAATAATTTAATATTTTATCCTAATTAATTATATAAATATAATAAAAATTCCCGTGGGATAAAATTTACTACATTTAGTATAATTAATTACAATTAATGTCTAAATATTCTTTATATGATCCTAATCGATCATAATATATAACATTATTTAATTAGAGATGCTGTGGCTATTCTCTAATCAATAAAAATTATATGGATCACTAAACATTACTAAAATTAACTTGATACTAATCATGCAAATGAAATATATATTCAAGTTGATTAGGAAAAAATCCTAATAACACCCTATTATAAAACTTTATCTAACATCATGAAATGTTAGAAAAATAGCTAACTGTAAAGACCTCGATCTCGACAGAGATCCAAAGAACAGTTTCTTGATTTCAATTCTTTTATACATGTGCATAAAACTCAGATAGAAAAAGTATCATATTGTAAGTAGCGGTAAGAAGAATGATGACAGCGGTTTAACCCTCTTGGACGCATAGGAAAAAAAAAAAAAAGAATGAAATAAATTTACCGACTGGAACTATTCGCTTCAAAAATAATTGTTTAGAGATCGTTTAACTAGCCAGGGTGCAAACTTTCGATCTCCCAGAATAATTAAAATTAATGTATCGAAATAACCATTATAACTACTGTATCGATCTCCCAAAATATGTATCAATTATAATTATAATTATTTCTTCTTACTGTATAAGAAATAATCGCTGGCAACATGATCGAAAGGCAGTCAAGTTTCCTGAGCCGACACCTCCATGAGTCCAGGTTTGGAAAGTACCTGTATCTTTCTTTTCCCACATGAATGTTTACAGTTCCGAGGTCTCTAAAGCCTGGCCAATTCTAATGGGCAAATTAAAATGGTGTTTTTGTATGTAATTGTTCAAAAACAAGGCTTAGGTTTCAGATTGGATGCAGAGTAAATAGTATCCGCGGGTAGGCCTGGATTCTCCAGTCACATACATGGATTTTTATGATTGAATTTATAAAATGACAATCTGCAGTAAATAACTATTAACACAGGTTCACAAAGGAGCATGAAATCTTTATCGGATAACCAGAAGCTGCAGAATATTTTCGCCCACATTGAGGTTTACATATGTTTTTTTGAAAGATATGCACATTATCTATGAAGAAAATATTGCCAGTTCATTTGAGAAACACTCCAGAAAAGCAAAGAAAAGAAACATATGAGCAATATCCCAATGGACTTACAGCAGTCCAAACATCAAGGCAGAGATAAAATTATGCTCTGATACCAACTGTTAGAAAAATTACGATTCTTTACATGCGGAATAAACTTTTAAAGAATCAAAAAGAATAAATAATCTATGCCGTCAGAATCATACCTCCAGCCATTGATGCTGCTCACACTCTGATTTGAGACTTTGCTTAAGGCAACCGTTCCGTATGGCACTTCCAAACTCTGCTCACTCTAGATTGATGGTGTAAAAACTGAAGGAGATTGAGTTTGCAAGCTTGGGGACCAAACAAAAGTCTTTATAGCCCAGCTTCCATCAAGCTTCTATTGGCTATGTGTCAATTGTTCCACATATCAAGGTAGAGAACCATTGAGGGAGTTATGGACCATTCCCGAAGCTCTTAACAAGAAATTAGTTATTTCCTTAATTATTAGGAAATCAGTTGAGGAGCTGTTAATATTCGTTAAAAGAGCTTACATGAGAAGCCATGAATTACATGTTGGACTATTTATGCACTCAATAATACGCACTGTAAGTGTTGGATTTCTTGATAGAACTGTCTAGCAATGAAGGGACATGTCTTCTTTGTGTTATGTGGGTTTGTGGCATTATAATAATAGAGTGTAATGGCTAGGATGGCTGAGTGAATCCCATACATGCTGTGAGGTGGACAAATTTGTTGTGGAATGAGAGGGAAAATCCTAGTATTTCCTTGGCCCTTAAAAGTGGTATTTGCATTTTGTTAAAAGATAAAAAATTTCCTCATATATGTTGTTTAATATGAGTGAGAATCTAACTCGTTGTATTTAATTTGAAACAAAAAATGGTTTTGAGTAAGGGTGACTTGTAAAATATTTGGCTTTTCATTCAAAATGATGAAAATGATTAAAAGTTGTTGCAAGCTTACTTTACATTAGATGAAAACTAGTTATATTAATTACAATGCACGAGTGTAGCTTCATTGGTGATTCATTTGATATGAAGGAAATGTTGTAAATTCATTCCATGCTTCCATGATTGAGTGATGAGCATGCATTCAATTATTGGATTCAATAGACAAAATGAAGTAAATGAGGTCATTAAGGAACATAGCAAAAAAATGATGAGTTCTAAGGTTGACACTTGCAATAGAGGATTTAATCTCCCATAGGACCCTTTTTCTCTTTCCTCTAGTTGAATCATAATCCCTCTAGTGTTGTTTACGTTAGCCATCTTTGACCATTTTATTGTTTATTCACCATTTAATATTTACATAGTTTTCGAGTTAGCATAACAAGCCAACCATATGGACCATATAAGAATAGTTATATTATACATTCCTAGCCATTCACTAGTCGGGCCTTGGGTCCACACTAGGAATCCATACTAGCTTATTTACATCATTTACATGATTTAATTTAATATATTCCAAGTCAAAACTAGTTGTATTACATTTCATGGGGCTAGACATCATAGGGTTAATACACTTCATTATGGATCAATCATATTTTGAAGCAAGTCACTCAAAATGCCTTCAAATTGGAGATTCCAGTGTAATTATGTATTCATTGATAGCTAATGTCTCTAGGCTAAAGCTATATGAGCATTTTAAGATAGAAAAAGGCATTCCCATCTCTCATCCAGTGGACAACATTCCATATTTCAAGCGACTATTGGGCAATGATGCCTTAGTGAAAGTGCATCACAAATCCATTCATTGTGGTATTATATATATATATACCTTGTGGCCACCATATGTAAATTGCCTATCCAAAATAAATTATTTTAGTTTTCGAGGATAGTAGTGCCACATCATAATAATGTGTTTCAAAACATAGAAAAAAATATTATTAAAATAGAGGGGAGTACAATTTCAAAGTAACTACTCCATTTTGAATATATGTTTATAAAAAAAAATTAGTCATGCAAGAATATGGGCTTAATGATTAAGAACATGAGTTTTCTTTTAGAAGCTCTTAACACAATGGATCCTTTGTCTCACAAACATAGATTATTATTATTATTATTTAAAAAATAATTTTTAAGTTCATAGAAATTTGCCATGATTTTGATCCTTCATTTAAATTGCAATTCTAATTAAGTGGTTTTATGTTTTAAAAAATTAATGAAAAGATGTAAACTTTGTTGTCTTATTGGTACTCTCTAATCATTTAAAAAAAACTACATATGCATTCCTTGTTGCTTCAATTTCTATAATTGTTAAAACATTAAAAATCATGTTCAATTCTCATTTATATCAAATAATAAAAGTTATACAATTTTAAAGCTATAACATATTTATATTTATAGGTGTCTATATCTTAGAATTTGGGGTGGATTACCATCTATGTTTTCCGTAATAGAAGGAAGATGGGACAATTGTACTACCCAGATTGATTTTATAGATCCTTTCAAAATACGAAATAAACAATTATAAAAAATAACAGATAATTTGTTAATGACACTTAACTCTTAACTTATAGATGTTCACCAACCACAACTTAAATAACTCTACTACAAATACAATTTTAACATAAACTTTTAAACACCACAACTGGTATACATAAACCATAACAAAGGATAGTCGAAAATAGGATCTAAAGGTCGCATTTATCACATATACATAACTTGTAAGCCATAACAAAGCATAGGGAACATAATCTAAGGTTTGCGTTGGTCACGTGAATATTGTGCGCGACTCGTCATTGTTTGAATAAATGTGATGATTTAGCACTTCAGCTTGTCGTAGCCCTAAACCCAAGTGATGGGAATCATAATCAAGAATCTGAATTCAGTGCATCCAGTCGCTTTATCCGCAACTGCCATAATGCCAATGTTTTAATGGGTACTACAATTTTCATGCACGCAGCGCAATAGTAGAGTTGAGATTTGGCCTACTAATTTGGTTGCACCTTTCTACATAGATATTCATTGGTCCAGTAGAAGAAACCAAAGGAAAATGGCAGGCCTGTGATTGCATAGTTCAACACCGAATGGAACGTCCAAGCCATTCCTTTCCACGTAGATGAGTAGAAAACAGCTACTATGAACCAACCAAAAAATATTCGATCGACACCATTAAATAGCTCAATTTTCTGATTGGCAGCTGTAAGCAGTGTTTGGAGATGTGGTTGAAGTTGTTCCACTTTGAAGAGGTTGTTTCAAGACTGGCTCAACCATTGCTCTTCAATTTTTTCTAATTTCTCCAATTTGCTATTTTCTATCAGAATTTGATATTCGATGGTTCTGCTCATGGTGTCGTTAGCTACTCAGTGTTGCTGATGAAGTTTATCAATTAAGTCACTTGTGTTCTGCATTTTTGTGAATACATTGCCATAGTGTTTGTACCAACTTCAGAGAACAATGACAGTAGTTGCTTGGTCATTATACTGGTTGAGCTGATCATATGCTGAATTAAATGCTTCATATTGTGTCGACATCAGGGATTTTGTTATTGTGGCTTGTTCCTGTCAGTCCCTGATGAGTTTTTCTCAAAATCTCGACATGACTGTTTGGAATAATTGAAGAGATTTATCAAGTGTGCTAGTCATGTCGGATGTAGCTAGAGGAGAAATGACTTCTTGTGCTAAGTCTTGACACTTAGCCAAAAATACATTTTGGTCCTCTTGTAATCAGTGTATGCAGTCTTCGGTTTCTAGTCATCGATGTCATTGCTCCCGACTAATTGCATCAGCCAGTAAGTCGAGCTCTGCTTGTGTTGCTTCTTGTGGCTTGTATGTGGAGATGGGCCTGAATTGGTCGAGATGTAAAGATAATCGACCCAGCTAAGAGATATAATCCAGATGCTGTTGTTGTTGTTGCAGCTCTCTATTTTGGTGTCGTTTGTCTTGACGTATCTTTTTCTTGGACTTCCATTGAGATTTTGGAGGCTCTAGTTGTTGTTCTGAGTCTTTGTGTGTCTTGGCTACTTCGCGTGAGACTTGTGTTTCGACTTGTGCTTCGTCAATGTTTTGTTATGCTTGTATTGAGCTACTTGGTACGGCTATTGTATTTGTCAGGAGTGCTTCTGCGACCATTGGTGGATTGTCTTTTGTCCTCATTTCGTGGTTGCTTCAGTGATTTGTGTTGTTGCTTCGGTTGCTTCAGTGATTTGTGTTGTTGCTTCGGTTGCTTCAGTGATTTTTGAGGTTGCTTCGACTGCTTCAGTGATTTCTGCTACTGGTTTGGCTGCTACTTCGAAGATTTCTTGAGCTGGTGCTTCTTGTTCTTGAATTACTTTAGATGGAGTAGTGGTTCCATCAGTAGGGGTAGGGAACGAAACATTAATAGCTGGCGTGTCTTCGACTCAGGGAGCAGGATTGGAAATGGAGCTGCCAAACGGTTTCGGACTGGCGACAGAAGACAACACTTCTGGTATCAATGGTTCGACTGAATTCAAAAATTCAAGGTCTGGGGGCTGTTCTGGTGGATTGACGATAGGTTGGGGAGGTGTATGGGCTTGCACCAATGGGTTTACTGGAAAAGGGATAAATTGTGAAGTTTCCTCACAAGAAATGGGACAGGTGGGGTTCAGATTACGCTTAAGATGTATATGATGCATACCAATTTCTTCTAGTGTTGAAGTATTCAGAGGGTTCAATAGTTTAGTTGGGTCAGCACCAAGAGCGGTGGAATCAGTCGACGGGTTATTGTCGATGAAGACAGGTTTCTTAGTCACTAAATCTTGCCATTGTGGGAACATATTGGGAAGATTGGTTATGAACTACTTTAAGTCTTGTTCAGTTTGAAATGTTTGACGAAGAGGGAGAGGAAGAGATTGTACAATATTTGAAAACTGAGTTAATGCTAAAGGTGCAGGTGGAATACTTACAGGTGTAGCGAAAATAGTGTCTTCCATCACAATAGTCGAAGACATTGCGGGTGAACTTACAGTCAAGTCGATAGAATCCTTGATCATAAGCTGAACTTTCTTTTTCGATTGTGGTAAGCTACGAGCTTCCTCATCTTCCAAAAATCTCTTAAAATCCTCGTCGAATGGTACTTTATTTTTAGCTGCATCCTCAAGAATTTGTGTTGCACTGTCGAACAATTCTACATTGTCTTCCTCAGTCGGCTCTTGTATGATCATTTTTCTTTTTCCCTTTCCATGCAATTGTACATTTCATGATTGTCGAGCTTCTGCTAACTCGTCGGCTAGCTGTTGAATGTTGTCACTTGTCAAAGCGTATTCTAGGTTGTCGGAGTGACCTTGTTCATCTAAATGTTCGGCTGTATCCGGAGGGTCTTCATTTGGTGTAAGAGTAAGTGCTAGAGGTTGTTGTGCAACTGTAGGTTCAGCTTCATATACAAAGGTGTGCATATATAGGCGGCCTTAATACTCTTCCTCTTTTTCTTGATCTGTTAGAGGTTCAACTATGGGGACACTGCCCTCTCGGGCCTTAGCAGGAATTGTCAGTATTGTATTTCTTTTTCTATTGATCTCATTGAATATTTTATCGACGGAAGGGTAAAAGTCGAGAGCTCTTTCAGCGCCACCTATGACTTGCAGGTGCCAGATCCAGCTCAAGTTGGATGTGTGCCGACGGAGGTAGACTTCATTGAACATTTTGAGGTACTCTCCATCTGGTGGATACAGTTTTTAGGTTTTGAAACCAGACTTCGAGCCAAATTTTTATTGTTGAGGGGCCTAACCGACTTCCCCAAAATGTAAAAGACTTGAAGTTTTGTATTAACATGGGTCTTTCTAGAGCAAAGTCTTTATCTCTTGATGGTCTCCGATGCGTCCTGGCAATCTAGATAATTAGAGATGGGTACCGAACGACCACTTTATCATTTTGACATTTGGAACATGTCGCCCGGATAATGTTCGCTAAGTAGTTTGCCCAGTTGTATTGTTTTCCACTTATTACCATGTTCAGTAATGCCTCTAGCATTTCAATTTTTAGATCCGAACCATGACCCGAAGTTGATAAAGCGATGGAAATGATTTGAGCAACTATCTTATAATTTTCATATTTCATGTGACTTATCACTAACCCTCGATAATTTTTTCCATTCGGGTGCTTTGTAAATTCTTCAATAAACTCTGGCCTATGTCGAATGGGTATGTCTTCGCCTTTATTTGACAATCTTGTAATCTTGTAAATAAGTGCACCATTTATCTCAACCGGGGTATCAAAATAAAAATTTTCATTATGAAATCTACTAACTATGAATTGAGCAATAATATCCTTGAGTCCGCCAAATGATTCAAGCAGGGGTGCTTGCATGTAATTCAGAACTATAGCAGCCTGCAATTTTGCAGCTTTTTCTCTCCATTGGCCTTTTGAATCTTTTCCCCAAATCAAAATGTATTTCCATGTTCTTTTCCAATGTGACTCCTTTACCTTAGCATTTCGAACCTACTACAAATGGGTTTGCAACAGTGATTGGGATGTCTCTAACTCAAGGAATTTAGCTGTGACTGAACGATTGCTTGTCTAAACCCTCTTGGGTGCCATGGTTTCTATGCAATTATAAAGATCGTAGAGGTTTTCTAGTATTTCTTAAGTTTGGTTTTCCAATTCTTGTAGATGAGTATCCAGGAATCCTCGACTTCGGGATTTAAATAAGATGAGGTCAACACGTGTGACTGTAAAGTAGATGGGTGTAATAACAAGTGATTTAATGATGGAGTCAGTTTTGATTGACAGGCTATCTGTACCTCATTTAGTGGATGCTTTGGATTTATGTTGGAAGGTTATCTCCTTCTATCTTTTATCTGATCATGTCGGGTATGGCTAAGCTGTCGATTGTGATGAATATGGTGATTTTGACTTGTACGCGTGGCGACTTGGAAAATTCCATCTTGAAATCCTTGGTATGGTCGACGCATAGGGTTGATATAAAATTTGGTGGATCTCCGATGAGTTACACATGTGGTCGACCTTCGACGAGTTAAAGATTTGGTTGACCTACTTTTACCTAATTTTCAACCATATATACTGCGATCATGAAGTTTGAAGTTCTCTACAAACTGGATGGTGACAAATAACTTTTTTTTGTATACATTTTTTCTGTTTCTTGTTGTATAGGTCAGAATATAATGTAAAATGGTTTTGTGGTTACCCCAATTTGGCCTCTCTGCAACTTTTAGTTACATTTTGGGTGCTCACATCCAGGAGGTGAAATTCATCAAATCTAGAAACGGGTCGAAACAATATGCGACCAAAAAATAGTTTTGATTAATACATTTGGCATAGTATATGTTAAGGTTGAGTTTGGTCGACTTTTAGACTGTTTTGGCATACTCGACAAGTGAATGCCCAAGTTGGTCAAGAGTGATCGACTGCTTTGGCATAGCTAATAGGCGATTGCAAGAAGGTGAGATCGGCATGTTTGACTGTAAAGCACATGGGTGTAATAAAGAGTGATTTAACGATAGAGTTAATTTTGATTGACAGGCTATCCGTGGCTCATTAAGTGGATGCTTTGCATTTATGTTGGAAATTTGTCACCTACTGTCTTTTGTTTGATCTTGTCGTGTATGGATAAGATGTCGATTGTGATGAATATCGTTATTCCGACTTGTAGGTGTGGCGACTTCGAAACTTTCATCTTGAAATCCTTGGTATTGTCGATGCATAGGGTTGATATAAAATTTGGTCGATCTCCAACGAGTTACACATGTGGTCGACCTTCAATGAGTTATAGATTTGGTCGACCTGATTTTACCTGATTTTCGACCATATATACTGTGATCATGAAGTTTGAAGTTCTCTAGAAAGTGGATGGTGACAAATAAATTTTTTTTATATACACTTTTTCTGTTTCTGGTTGTATAGGTCAAAATACAATGTAAATTGGTTTTGTGGTTACCCCAATTTGGCCTCTCTAGAACTTTAAGTTACATTTTCGGTGCTGACATCCAGAAGGTAAAATCCGTCAAACCTAAAAACAGGTCGAAACAATATGCGACCAAAAGAGAGTTTTGATTAATACATTTGGCATAGTATATGTTAAAGTTGAGTCTGGTCGAATTTTAGACTGTTTTGGCGTAGTCGACAGATGACTGCACAAGTCGGTGAAGAGTGCTCGACTGCTTTGGCATAGCTGATAGGAAATTGCACAGTTGGTGAAGAGTGGTCGGCAGATTCATGTTGAAGATCAACTGGTTATGCTAATGAAATATGTTATGGCCGAGGTAACCAACAACTTCTATAAAACGTCGGTCACTTGTTAAAGTATGGTCGATATATGTTGGTCGAACTCTCACATTATAGTCGATTTGGGTATTCGAGAAAAACAAATGTCGGCTAGATTTCTCGATCGAGTCCACTAGAAAGTGACTTGATCTATATTGTATTTGGTCGACCACTCTGGGTCAATACTTATTTTTGGTCAAATTATAGAATATGATCAATGGCTATGAAGGGCATGTAATCAAGATGACTATTTCAATCGCATATAATCTTTATCTTACGCATTAATTAGTCGAGTCTGTAAAAATAGTCGGGTAATTATTTAAAAATATGGTCGATGTAACATTGTCGAGACATGTAGTCTGAGTCTATACACGATATGGTCGATACAAAAAATTATATGCTATTTGGTCAAGTGATAAGTCATTTTATTTGAAAATATTTGACCAAAAGAAATTTTTTGTCGATACATGTGACATAGTAAATGTTAAAGTTGAGTCTAGTCGAATTTGAAAAATGGTCTCCAGATAAAGTGAATATAGATAAAGTCACTTTCTAGTGGACTCGACCAAACTTGCTTCGACCAAGCTTGAGCATCGACCGAAGTCACTTTTCCCATATCCTTCTAATAACTGCGCGAACTCAGAAGGCCATAGCGAGGTCCAGAAACATTTTGCAAATGGTATTAGACAGAAAATGGAAGAATCTCTTTAGGAAATAAATTTATCAGCATATTGAAACGTTTCAGACATACTATAAAAGAAACAATATGTGCAAATTGAAAAACTAATAATAAATTAGCACAGTAACATTTTAATCCTTCATCTATTATGGGATGATTTAATTCGACTGAGGTGGTCGGTAGACTGCTTTGGCATTTTCGATAAGCGACTGCACAAGTCGATGAAGAGTGGTTGACTGCATAAGATGCACATCAGATGCGACTGAATCAGTCATCTTGATTACATACCCTTCATATCCATTCATCATATTTTACAATTCGACCAAAAATAAGTATTGAGCCAGAGTGGTCGACCAAATACAATATAGATAAAGTCACTTTGTAGTGGACTCGACCAAACATGCTTCGACCAAACTTGAGGATCGACCAAAGTGGTCGACCACATACATCAGTTATACTTGACCAAATTTGACAATTCTTATGAACCATATATTATCGAGTCGACCATGAAAACACTCTACCGACCATTTTTAAAATTCGACCATACTCAACTTTAACATGTACGATGCGATGAAGTGATAGGAAACCTCGATGAAGAGAAACTTAAATTGACAAACCATCGTAAAACAAGTGGCAGTTTTCCATTCGCTCTATGAGAGAGGAATCTCGCCGAAATTTGTTTTTCTCGAATGAAAAGTGTTGATAAACTTATACATGCTCTTGTTGACCTGAACGTACTACAACAAATTTGACATTTAGGGGTGGTTCCTTTCCACCTCCAAAAGTAACTTTTGGGGGCAGTTTTGGATTTAGAGGTGGTCTTTCCAAAACCACTCCTAATAGCACTAATGTTAAAAGTTTTCACTTTTAGGGGCGGTTCGGGATGAGATCAAAACCGCCCCCAAAAGTGAGTTTTGGTGGCGGTTGATACCCGCCCCCAAAAGCCATCCGCCTCCAAAGGTTACTTTTGGGGGTGGTTTGGAGCCAGTCTTTAGAACATCGCTCCTAATAACACTGAAGCTAAAAGGTTTGACTTCTAAGGGCGGTTATGGAAGAGATCAAAACCGCCGCCAAAGTGACTGTTGGAGGCGGTTCTAAACCCCTGCAAAAGTGACTTTTACGGGCGGATATAAACACCCTCGTAGTTACCTACGGGAGCGGTTTCGAACCGCCCTTAAATCGCTTTACAAACATTTGGTGTGGTTATACACCCCCTTCGTAGGTACCTACAGAGGTGGGTCAAAACCCCCTCTAAAACTCTTTACAAATCTTTGGGGACAGTTATGAACCCCCCTCATAGGTACCTACGGAGGCGGTTCAGAACCCCCCCTAAAACTCTTTACATACCTTTGGGGGCGGTTATGAACCCTCCTCATAGGTACCTACGGAGGTGGTTCAGAAGCCCCCTTAAAACTCTTTACAAACCTTTGGGGGCGGTTATGAACCCCCCTCGTAGTGACATATGAAGTGAGTCTAGAACCCCTCTCGTAGCCATAATAAATCATAATAAAATATATTTTATTTAAAACATCAATATTGCAATATTATTAGGGCACTAGGGAATTGAACCTTCAACCTCCTGCTTGTAAAGTAGGCGCTCTACCATTGAGCTAGAACCCTTTAAGAATTGGGAAAAGGGGTAATATTAACACCAAGATTGCATCATTTGTAATTCTAAGAAAAGACTAATAATCCCAACATTGTTTCTGACTCGAGATACCTAAGAAAGTAGTCTGAATGGCTTTGACCTTATAAGTTGGCTGAACTTGAAAGGTTTCATATGCAACATTGATTCAATAAAGAAAACAGTAATACATAAATGTTTTGTAGGACAAAGTTGGCATTCATGTTCATACACATACTCATAAAGTGAACATCTAACTAGAATTTCAAGTATTCATGGATAAAAACGAGTGTCTTTTCTAATGGTTTCTTGATGGATCCATATAAGAGTATCCTTCTCTTAAAATTAATGTCAGTAGATCAATGGGTTCTACAATTATAACATATTTAGATCCAACTTAATCGAGTCCGATGACATAAATAGCATTCAACTATAGGATGGATAAATACAAAGACTAAAAATTGTATAGCACGGATAAATCTATAAGATTTTCTACGATAAACAACTCATAATAATGCATTTATAGATATACAATACCTGCAACTGATCTAATCACGAATGAACACCACCATCACTCAAAAGGCCATGATCTAATTGCGAATGACTCCTTAATGTATTTAAACCCTGCTCCCTCGTATATTTTGCTAGAGGTAAGAGCATAATCCACTAATTTTTCTCTGCACCCAAAGTCAAAATCAAAGTTAATATGTTTCCCATTCTAAAAGTTGTAGCACAAATAAATAGTAGACATCTCCTTTCAATTACCATTTATACAATTATAAAGTACATCTTTTACAAATATCATATGAGATCACCCCAATTTATAAGGTGGTCAATAAATTAACAAAATGTTAATGCTTACCAAATATTAATAATGCAGGGAAAAATACCCAATGTATAGGATTCTCATAAGTCACTCTGAATGCAGAAATGATCCACATGCAAGAAATTCCTCCTTCACTCTAATCCTTGACATTTCTCATCAATAATTTTCCAAAAGTTAAAAAACCACACTAAGCAAAAATAAAATGAGCTACTTGTTTACCATACTGTAAAATAACAGATATCAAGCATAGTAAGTCATAGAGGATAGTAGAGTCGAATAAGGACTTTGTTCCTTCTTTGAAGGATCTGGAAAACAGAGTAAGAGTTATATTTAATCCAGTTGAGTCATTTAGATGGATAGCTTAGCTTTAGCTTAAAGAGATTGTTAGCTTGCATAAGCTTTTAGGTAGCTTAGTGGAGCTTAGTTAGCTAGAGGAAGGTTTGATCAAGAGGAACAAGCTCAAAGTTTTGACTCTTGGAGCTTACACAGAGAGAGAGGTCTCTGTTTGTAATGATCAATCCATTGTATTTAGGTTTAGTTAAAGGACCATTGTGAAATAAGATCGTATGCCTGTATTTTTGGCTTAATTGAGTTTATTGATTGAGTTTGGAAGCAATTTCCCATTTGAATCATATATTGTGACCACGTTGACTGAAGAAATGTCTTGAGTATTGACACTTACACAAAGTAGTCAATGGGATTGCTAACTACATTATGTAAAATTCTTTAACAGTGGTTAGGGAAGCTTCAGGAGACCTATAAGTGATACTCCCAATGCCTAAAAGGAAACCTATAGGTGATACTCCCAAATAATGTTGAAATTGTATTGATAATAAGGATCTATACCTCCTAATCCCGGCCCAGCCGGCTACGGGTGTGTTCTCAGGGATACAAAAGGGTAATGGTCAGTTTCAAAATTGGCCATCTGGGGCATGAAACTAATAATGCAACTGAGATGGAAGGTCATCTTCAGGGAATCCAGCTTGCTTGCACCCATAATTGTACTCCCCTTTTTGTGGAGGATGATGCCCGGATTATTCTCCACATGGCCAAATGCAGCTCAAAGGTGGCGACGTCGTGGCGGTTGGAGGGCAAGCTGGATAACTTAGCGTCTCTGCTATCTCTGGGGCTGGCTATTTCTTTCTCCCATGTTAAGCGCAATGGGAACAAGCTGGCGGACCTGCTCGCTAACCTTGGGGCGGTGAATCACTTGGACCTAAGCGCCCAAACGTGGGAAAACCTGTCGAATTCGGATATTCTTTCCCGCAATATGATGAGTTACCATGCTGATGACAGAGTGCAACGTCGTGTGGAGGATCATACTGCCACGTGATCAATTATGCCCTCGTTCTTTCACCCTTGTTTTAAAGGATGATCGATGAGCAGTATTTTCATCCCTTTCCCGCGGAGTTTGTTGTCTTCTCACTAACTCGGGAAGGTACTTCTACCATGATTACAGGAGGGAAGGATTTAAGTGAAGCATGATTTGCCATTAATGGATAGTGCAAAAGGTCACCACCTTCAGTTGCAGTACGATTTGCCATTAACGGACTATGCAAAAGATCACCCCCTTTAGTTGCAATACGATTCACCATTAATGGACAGTGGGTGGAAAAACTCTTTTTAAACCCAGGGAAGGTGGTAGACATGAACGTAGAGTTCATAGATTTAGTTGCATGCACCGCCATTGTTTTCTTGTTAGAAAGTATGGGAAATCATGATAATTGGGATAGAGGCAGTGCCATTGCAGGCCACCATCATTATCGGGTGGAAGAGACTTCTCAAGGTGAATCCGGTGGGAATTTCTCTCGTGCCCAACAAAAGGCATGTTGGGAATCGAGTGCCTTTGTTCAGAATGTTCCCCCGAATCTCTAGAAAGAGATTTGCACTATAGAATGGCAACTTTGGAACCAGCTTGATAAGGCAACTTTGGATGCCAAACATTGTCAAACTGCAAATTGGGTTATGGACCCAGGAAACACCGCGGGTCGTTTCATCCTGTATGAGCACACCATTGTGCTCTATTGGGTAATGAAAAATACTATGGGTTATGCTCTCTAGGATAGGATGGAGCATTCGTTTGCAAATGAGATGCTCAGCTATGAAAGAAGCATTTTGGAGGAAACCAAGGCTGTCCACCGTAAGCTAGATTTTCTCCTTCAGGATATGCAGCTTCAACCTGCTCCTGCGCAGCCAGCGGCTTCTGTGGTTCCTCATCTTGGGCGCTGTCCTGATTTCCACTACATTCTATTTTGGGTTGGCATGGGGGATGTTTAGTGCCTGATTTGTTGGGTGTCTATTTATCGTTTATTTTCTAAGCTATCAGCTGCTTATTGTTTTCATTTCTATTTCATGAGGTTTTGTTGTGTAAAGGAGTGATAATGGGATTCAAAAGGCCTATGTGCACGTGTTGTGTTTTAGTTTTGCAGTATCTTTAATATTCGTCTCTGTAGTTATCTGTATGGTCAGGTGAAGTCCTCTTCAGAGGTGATTTTGTTCAGTCAGGCGACTCAGTGTGATGGCTGGGTTATGAGATTTTTGGGTTCAGTTATAAATATTTCTATTTTAATATAAAGTTCTCTCTTCTTACTTCCAAAAAAGAAATAAGGATCTATATGTCAGATAATCTTGGCATCCTCTGTGCTTTACACAAATATTTCACACAAATTAGTTGTTAAACGATCAATCTGGTATACTTATGGTTGTAATAAATGTGTTGTAATTAAATTTGTTGTAATCGAATACTTTCAATATTGTTCATTACATTACCTTCCCATTTTCAATAGCTATCCCGCAATCAAATTTTTTCCTTCAACAAATGTGCAACAAAATCAATTCATAAAAAAGACAAATACAATTGTACTTAAAATGAAGAAATCTACATGTTATAATCAATGAAACGACAATAAGATATCTAATTGACAAATTCGTTATGGTGATAACTTACAAATATGCATTAGAGAATGATACAAATTGTCATTATATTGTTTTCCATTGTGAAGACCTGCATATATCATGACAAAATGGTATTTTCATATAAGCGATTGATAGATATGTAAAAAAATGCATAACATATATGAAATTCTAAAAAAAGTAAATGAAATTACCTGAATGAGCTTCTCTTGGTTTCAAGAATATCTTATTCTCTACTAAATAGGCCCAACTGTGTGAAGTTTGAAGCTCATATGTCCCCTCCTCCCCCTCACATCACTCTCAATTCTCCACACCCAATCTATCTACTGTAAAAATAAATAAAAGTTACATAACACAATAAAACAGACAAGATCCATGCATAAACAATAGCAAAACAAAAAACATATGCATGAAAGGTAAATCCAAGTAATAATCTAAGATGTATACCTCATTTTCAAATCTGTCCAATCCCTTTTTTTTGCCATTTGAAAATAAAACAACCCAATTTCTCGAATTGGCTCCTCGAGAGTTGGCCTCTCAACTTCCTTCCAATATATGGTTACGAATATTCCTGTAGTACACCCATATGCTTTCCAAAATAGTCTTTACCAGCACATAGCAACCATATATTATACCATACAAGCTTCCACCTTATAATAACAAATTTCAAACATCAATTACATAATATTTTGGTTTTAACTTGGAGCCGAGATAAGATTTTTCGGGAAGCTATAGTCTTGATGCTACTCGGAGGATTAAGTATAAACGAATGTGCCTGCATCGTTGATTAATGCCTATAGATGGTGTAGATCAAAAGAGGGGGAGATCAACGGTCATGATCCTCCTTCGCAGAAAAAGTTAAAGTTCTTTTAAACACTGGCGGGGTGCTAGCCTGCGGGCAGGTCAAGGAAGATCAATGACGGAAGGCTTAGATCAATAGTCAGAAAATTGTTCGCGATTTAAACATGCACGAAAAGGGTTATGAATCAAATCCACTAACTTTATATAAAGTTTGGCATCTCCCAACGGTGCAGATCTAGTGAGATGAAGATCGACGGCTCAGGATTAGTTCACGGATATGACTTGTATGTGAAATCAACATACCCAAAATTCGTGAACTCGGTAAAGGGTGCTTCCGGGGATGATAAATATCCAGGAGGAGAGCAGATCGATGGTTGAAAATGTTTTTGCAAATTAAAGGTGTTTTTGAATGAAGATGGGTGTCTATTTTGGGGGGTCTCGTGAGAAAATGATTCTGGTTTTTTCATGTTTTTCAACTTCGGGCGAACAAAAGTGATATTTTTGTTTAAAATTTCACTCTGTAGTAAAAAGAAAAATTTTAGAGAATTATGTTAGCTTTCTATTCATAATTTTTTCAATTTTTTTATTGAGATTTAATATGCCGATTTCGCAAATGTTTGACAGTATGTTCTTATAAAATGAAAAGACTACAAAATAGTTATGATTTGTTGTGCCACTAAAATCGTTGTTAGACTTTTTTTTGCAAAAACAGAATATGCTACGACAATCTACACACAATGTACTAGTGCCTGACTATAAGTTTGTAACCAATGGATCTATATACTAATTATTATATTTTTTTAAAGTCGATCAATGGGGAAACTTAGTCGATTTTCAACATCTTTTTTGTTGCGCCACTCTTCTCTCAATCGGCTCTAAAAATAAAAAATCTACTAACACCCTTTTAAAGTAGGCACGCCAATTAAGATTCCCACATTTTTTTCAATTTTTTTGGTGGTGTATTTTTAAAGTTATGAATTTTTCTTTTCACCATTTTTTTAAAGAGATGAATCCATACTTGACACATGTTACGAAAATAAAATATAAAAAATATCAGTTCTTATCTATATACAACAAAATCTATATCCACGTAAAGTAGATTCAATAATGAACCTAATGGTATCAAGTCCGACATTCGTTTGGTTGTGTAAGAGGTTGTTTTTCTCTTCCAAAAATGGAGAATCTTGAAAATTCTGCAAAATTGTGAAGCTTCCGTGTTTCAGAGATTGTTCGGCTGAATAATTGTTCGGTCGAATAAATATTCGGCTGAATAACCTTTTTCCGTAACGGCACCGTCAATTACAGCAAAGGTTATTCAGCTGAATAATGAAATGGAAAAAAAAATTCGTCTTCCAAGAAAATAAAATAAAAATAAAAATAAATAAATTTCTATACTC
Source organism: Larix kaempferi (assembly GCA_027924585.1). Taxonomy (NCBI): domain Eukaryota; kingdom Viridiplantae; phylum Streptophyta; class Pinopsida; order Pinales; family Pinaceae; genus Larix; species Larix kaempferi. The sequence goes on along the minus strand of BSBM01000374.1, from coordinate 4,094,807 downwards.
GTATAAATAAACCTAAATTGATTCATTATTTTCGCATTTTTAACTTCGCATATTTCTTGTCAAACTAATTTTGAAAGGGTTTTCAAAGAAGACATTTTTTGCAAAAGGAGGTTTTTACAAGGTATGTTTCTTTTTTTTTTTCCCAAAAGGCACATTGAAGGAGTTTTTTTGTAAGGCATTTTTGTAAAGGAGTTTTTTTATAAGAAAATTTTGTAAAGGAGTTTTTTTTCTAAGGCATATTTGCAAGGACTTTTTTCAAAATATTTCTTTTCTTAGACATGTTTGCAAAGTGGTTTATGCAAAGAATGTTTCTTTCCAAGGGTTGTATTTAAAGAGTGTTTATTCCAAAGTATTTTTGCAAAAAAAATGTATTTTTGCAAAAAAAATCTATTTTTCCTTCTTATTTCTTTGAAAGGGATTTTTTCGAAGAGTTGTTTTGGTAAGGTAATTTACAAATGGTTTTTTTCCAAGGTAATTTTGCACTTCTTATTTCTTTGAAAGGGGCTTTTTCAAATAGTTGTTTTGCTAAGGTATTTTGCAAAGGGTTTTTTTCCAAAGTAGTTTTGGACTTCTTATTTATTTGAAAGGGGTTTTTTCAAATAGTTGTTTTGCTAAGGTATTTTGCAAAGGGTTGTTTTCTAAGGTAGTTTTGCATTTCTTATTTCTTTGAAATGAGTTTTTTCAAAGATTTGTTTACTCAAAGTATTTTTGCAAATAAGTTATTTCTTTACAAGGGTTTTTTCCAAGATATGTTTACAAATAAGGTTTTTTTCAAAGTATTTTTTCCTAGTGGCTTTTTTCCTATATATTTTTTCAAAGAGGTTTTTTTTTTCCAATGGTTTTTACAAAGAAGATTTATTTACAAGGTATTCTTATTATTTTCCAATGGGTAGGTGATTTATTGTCAAGGAGTTTCTTATTTTTTTCCAAGAAAGTTTTTTTCAAAGAAGATTTTTGTTCAAAGAGTTTTTTCAAAGAAAATTCAATTCCAAAGAAACCTTCTTCAAAAGACTCTTACAAAATTTTTATGAGGTGAAGTAAATTTCAGTTCATGTTTTTATAAATTCCATAAATGTTTTTAAATCTTAATTTATTTATTTTTACTATAAAGTAATAATTCTTTAATTTATCATCTATACATTAAACAATCACAGACAATAAGAGAAAACGTAAAAAAAAAGGTGATCGTAAACGTGATGATGATGGTATTAGAGAAAAACAAAAACTCAGATATATTACCAAAAAACAAAGGGTTGCCGAAACGGAAGAGAGAATTATTGAAGATATAAATACAGATTTACATGATAATGTTGAGGAAATGGAAATTGAAAATAGAGTACAAGAAGAAGAAATTGAAGTTGAAGAGACCATTGTAGAAGATGTAAATAGTGATTTACATGCTATTGTCGATGAAGTCAATATTGAAGATCAAGTTCAAGAACCGGAAATTGGACCTGGTATGTATATATCATATATTTTTCAAATTCATTTTTTTATAATGAATTTTATTTTTGGATATATGTTAAATTAAATTTAACTTGATGTATAGGTACTTTCACCATTGATGATGAAATGGTAGAAGACATTGATTGTGACAAATATGGAGAAAAGCTACCAATACATGTTGCACAATATCGTGTTACAAAATTTTATGATGAAGTTCTCAAGGATTACTCAATAGCAGGACAAGCACAAATTTTGAGATGTATATTAGTGTCCAAGAAGTTAGAAGATGCTACATCATTATTGGGTATTCATAAGGCGACAAAAGAGTCAAAATTGAAACAAAATGTGATGGAAAATATAGTTGATGCAATAAAAAAATTTGAAAAATCCAGGAAGAAAGATATCAATGTTGCACGTAAAGCAATTCTTTCAGCTAGTACTAAACAAAAGCGTTTGACAACAGAACTAGCAAAAGTAGTTGGAACATCAAGAAAGACATTATACAAACATAGAAAATTCAAAATGGAAATAGATGAAAATAATGAACTTGTTTGCTGGGCAATTATTTGTAGACAACCTTACAAAGATAGATTGGGAGTAGGTGTTAAAGATATTGTACGAGAATATTGGTTGGAACATGCTCGAGTTTCACCAAATTCAAGAGATGTGATACGCAAAACAATATCACGAAATGTATATGAAAGCCAACCGAAACATATAATGGATATGACACAAGTACAATTGTTCAATAAATTCAAGGAAGATCATCGTGGAATTAATATATCAATCACTACATTTGTGCAACAAAAACCATGGTATGTTAGACCTATTACTATATGTGATACATGTTGTTGCCGTTATCATGTGCAATTTCAGTTATATTATGACACGTTTCTTGAATTTGGTAAAATGTTTTGGACAAATTCACCACCTCCGCCCACAATGCGTGAATTCATATCTCAAATTTTATGTGAGAGAAATCACGATGAAGTATTTTATTCAAAGAAATGTGTCAATGAAAAACATTGTCATCGTTGTGGAAATTTGGTGCTATTCCACAATAAATATCCTATTGATAATGATCAATCATTGTCAAATGTAAATGTTGATTGGAGGAGATACAAATACATCAATTATAGTACACGTTCTAGTGATTCACATTCCAAAAGAATTGATTTGCTAGAAAACAAGATATGCGTGACAGATTTTCTCAAAAAATTTCAAAGCCAAATTTATAAATACACCCAGCATTCACATAAAGCACGATGGCAAGATCTTCAATTCAAACAATCTCATGAAATTTTTCCACCCGGAACAATTTTGTCTGTGGTTGATTTTGCTGAAAACTATACATTTGCTACACAAAAAGAGATACAAAGTGAATACTATCACTCTAACCAAGTTTCGATATTTGTCCATGTTGTATATAGACATTCTCAACAGGATGTTGATGGCATTGAAAGCACATGTGACAATCGAGATGTGATTAAAGAATATCACTTCTATATCAGCGATGATCGTACACACGATACACATTTTGTTCAACATTGTATAGAAAATATTTTCTATGATTCACTAAAATAACGCGAAGTTAAATTCAATGAACATTGGATATGGTCTGATGGATGTGCGGGTCAATTTAAATCTTCACGATCAATTTTTTGGTTATGTCGACTTCATAAAGCATTGAACATTAAACATCGCTGGAATTTCTTTGAAAATAGACATGGAAAAGGTGAACATGATGGTGCAGGAGCATGTGTCAAAAGAGCACTTCGAAGATGGCAAATGGACTATTCTTCTGCATAGTTTCATTCAGCTGTAGAGGTTGTCCAATGGTATCAATTAAATCTAATCCATGATTATAATCAACAATCAAAAGATGTGCGCAGGTATGTACACTATTTTTTTAATTTATATTATTTCTTGAAATTTAAAAAAATGTACACTAACATTTTTAAGTACATGTACACTTACATTAAAAGTTGTTCTTCAAGTGATTTATCATTTATTGCGTAGGTTTTTTTGGCTTGTTGGGGTCCAAGATATAAATAGATCAATACCATATGATGCTAGCACCATACATGGAATTAGAGATCTTCACTCTATTCAAACAAAATCATTCCAAAACTTGTCTGCATTTGACAGTAGAAAGCAATCATGCTTTTGTCATATTTGCACTGAAAATGTTGAATCTACAGAAGTTTGTGAAAACATAACAAACAACTACGTAAAAGCTTGGAAACACACAGAGATTAATCCAAAAGGAAAAATGCCACTGGCAAGTGTAGAAGAAGTAGAATCAGAAAAAATAGCAATATCATCTGATGGCGATAGAATTTCAGATCTTGTTAGAGAAGGTAATGAACTTACTTGACTTTTAAGTTAATTGTTCATTCTTGTCCATCGCCATAAGTATAGTCAATTTAATTGATTTAAATTTAACGCTAAATAACACCAATTGTAATTTGTGCAGGAGATGTTTTCGCTGTGATTGCACCTTTAGACAACAACGAAAATATAAAATATTATTTGATGCGATGCACTGAAGGAAAGATGAAGTTATTGGAGGACTACAATGACAACAAATTTACATACGAGAGAGGATCCATCATTTTAAAAGGCTATTTTTTTCAGCAAAGACATATGACTAAAAATTATGTCTACTTTCAAGATTATGAACCTGATGTTATATGTTGTTATTATAGTCATTTAGTATGTACATCTCGAATAAGGTTGGTACAAGTTCCATAAAAAAAACAGTTCAAAACCAAAAAATGGAAACTGTCCATATGTGACCATGAACGGATAATTGAGGATGGCATTCCATTGCGATGTTTTTAACTATATATAAAAAATGAATTGATCTATGTTTTTGTCCATGTCAATTGTTGTGTACAATATATTTTTTGTCCATGTGTCACAACTGTTGTGTACAATATATTTTTTTCATTGAATTTTTATGAATATTATTTGGAATGTTTGTCTTTAATTTGTAATTTTGTAATATAAAGTACTTTATTCGGGTCCCCATATGTCTATTAGACCACTTAAGGGATGATATAATAGATGTGGCTATCCCCACACTCCACCCTGAATTTTTACTTTTGATTGATTGATGCCAGTGAGAAATCACCAAGAAACCTACTAAAATTTGTATTCTTCTAATCCATTGAACATGTTTTTCTAATGTACTTCACCATAAATATGATCTGGATGAGTTTTTTAAAAGAAGTTGTTAATCTATATGGTTTTTAAATAAATGATTGTTGCATAAAGAGAATATATCTCTTACATGTAAGTTCACATAACTGAAATCATGGCAAATGGAGATAACGATTATTTGATTTTTAATCACAAACAAGAATTCCTGGATTGTGAAGCTTATGCTAAATTAGAGCAATGATTATTTACAACAAATCGATAAAAATTCATCGAATTGTTGTCTAAAATTCATTTCTCTAACTTAGCATAAGTTTCACAATCCGGGAATCCTCACTTGTGATTAAAAAACAAAAAATCATTTATCCCCATTTGCCATGATTTCAACAGCATTTAGAAATTCACGAACTACAAAGTACCTGAACAATGAACATATGAGAAACATTAGTTAAAATTTGAAATTTACATATGCAACATCATATCGATCAAACGACTAAAAGATTGAAACTTTTATCAAACAATTCATATATTTTCATTCATAACATTAGGAAATTGAACCTATTAAAACTTTATATTTCTATCAAAACTTTCTATCATCCCTAACATTCATTCATTCTTAAATATTCATATCAGGTACAACATTCTTAAACTTCCTAAAACTTTGATAACAAATTCATTTCTTAACATTTTAAACTTTGGTAACATCAATTTCTTAACATTTTAAACCTTCTTGACACTTCCCATTCATTTTTATGATTCAACACTTTCTCAACATGTATTCTTTCCATAACATTCATTCTCAACATAACATTGAATATTTTTAACAAATTCAACATTTCCTAACTTTAAATTGCACCTATCAAATGTTCCAAACATTCATTCTTAACATTTTAAACATTCTTGACACCTCCCATTCATTCTTACCATAACATTCCTTCTCAACATTCAACATTTCCTAACTTTAGATTGCACCTATCAAAAGTTCCAAACATTCATTCTTAACATTTTAAACATTTATGCAAAACATATTATAAACATTTTACCAAATGACAAATAATTAACATGTACTCATATATAATCCAATAAAAAAGTTCATGAACATGTGAGTTCAATGTACATATATGTATAATAATAAAAAAAATACTCTTGATGTCCAAAACAACTACAATATATATATATCAACAAAAACAAAAAAGTTTGAACCACTATCCATATGAACCACTATCTTCCCACTAGGACCTTCCCTTGAACTCAACTCAACCTACAACATGTATAAAAACAAATTATGAATATCATAAATTATTTAAACAATTTTAAACTATATTCAAAAAATTAAAATATTAAACTTATATATGAAAGAACAATTCAATTATTAAAAAAGTTGTATATCAAATTCTCTGAATGCATGTCCACCACTTTCTTCCACCGGAGTCTTCCCTTTGGCTCCAAAGGATCTAAGAGAGCCAAGCTACAACATGTACAAAAGTAATTTATGAATCAAATAAAGTATTGAAACAATTTTAAAATAAATCCAAAAAATATAAAATATTAAACTTATATCAAAGATCAATTCAAGTTAAACAAAATTACATCGGTGCCAATATCCGCATTCATCAAAGAATCTACATCTTTACCCCCAATTTCCATATGGTCTCTCCCCTAAAATTTAAATTTTGTTAATGAATAAAACATAGTAGAAACAAAAAATAAATTAAGCAATTAACTTAAAACCAAAACAAGAAAATTAAAATCATTAGCTCACAAGAGATGGTAAATCATCTAAAAAGTTCGATTCTAAAGAAATCTGCATGGATAAGTCAAATTAACAATAAGATACATTGATATTTATTAAAATTAAAAAAAAAAAGATAAAATATCAAGTTCAAACATAAATATTATAATAAATATACCTCTCCAATACACTCTTCATTTTGACTAGTGGAGACTTGAAAATTATGTACATTCAGCATTCTAGAAAACTGCAAACAAAATACATTTGCTTAATATACTTATTACTATGTAACAAAAAATTCAATTCAAAATGAATAAAAGATCAAATAGATTGTCATAGCATAATCAACAAACCTCTCCCATACTCGATGTGTCATTGGATAACACATCTGAAGCTATGTCGCGACAAGACTTGGCATAAGCCCTGAGATCGTCGATGCTCAATCCATCTACCTCATCATTCATCTTGTAAACAAACTTTTGACGAATAGTAGAACGAGCCCTCTCTCGACCCAATCCTACTTCTACTCCAACAAGAGCTGACGCTAAACCATCACCTATAGAATCCCTTGCAGTTGTCCCAAGTTGGGATGTGGGCTCCATCTCCGATCTTAAAGAAACAACCCTGGGTGGACGAGGTATCTCAGGTGGAGGTCGATGAGTTGTAGGGTCTCGAAGAGCACCTTTTCGATTATATATTCGACCCTTTCCAACTCCATAAAAGTCAGAAGGAATATCAATATAGTTTGGCTTCATACCTAAAATAAACTCCGCATAGAAAAATCTAGAAAAATAATTAGGAACCTCATCGTTCCATGGCAATCGACCATAAGATGCAAGGAACCGATCATATATTAGATGTGCAATTTGAGGATGCTTGAAATATTGCACTTTCAACATTTTTTGCTTAAGGCCTTCTTTGAAATTAAACATTGAATTGGCCTGTTCTTTGGTCACTCTCTCCTTCACAACCTCCCACTTGTCTGGACCCATAACTTGTTCCCTTCGCCTCTGCATCAAATGAACAAAACCATTCATAGTTGGTCCGAGTTCCTCATATGCATCAATGAATTTTTGCAATGACCCCAAAACAATCTCTAAACTTTGTCTGCTCTCTGGAGGGAGATCCAAAGTAGAAAGATCATTGTTCAACATGTCGTAGTGGGATATACAACTTTCAAGGATAGTTTGTTGCACAACACCTTCCCATGGAAGCTCATCAGGTAAATCAGACGGATAAGTTGATATGGGTGTACAACCCTCAACTAGTGGAACATATGTTGTCCTAGCTCTAGGAGGATCTTCGGGACCCTGCTCTACACCCACACCTATTCCATCATCTACAATCCTATCTTGATCTTCCTCCCGCTCTGTCGAATTACGCACATCTTCTGAACCTCGCTCTGCTTCAAATATAGCCTTAGTCAAGTGTTAACCTTGTCCAAAAATTCAAAACAAACAAAAATATAGATTATACATGTATTGAAACATTAATGTTCATACCGACAGAAGGTTGAGATCGATGCTCTCTCACAGAAGATAAAGGGGAATCATTTGTACCCCTATCACCTCGTTGGTGATCGGATGATTGTGACCCATACAATAAACTCGAACCCCGAGGTGAATTCAACAACCTTTGACTACCAATTGGGACACCAATTCCCGATGAATGTGATGACCTCCTACGCTTTCGCTTCGAAGACTCCACTCTTTCCATTTGATATGATTTTTAAATTTACACAAATGTCAACTCATAACATATTGAAGTTGTATATGTTAATTCTACAGACTTAAATACATAGACTTAAAGACATATCTGATAAAGAACTACATACCAAAGGTAAGGGTATCTAAAGTAGTATAAGTGATTTTTTTTTGTAAGTCCTTCTCCTAACTCTAGCATAATTAATTAACTAAAATTCCTACCATCACTACTATTGTAACATAAAGATATATTTAATAATCATTTCACAATCAGATATAAGATATAATGCAGTTAATTGTAGTAGTATAGTAACCTTACAAATTTTTCATCCATCACATATGATTCCATTATATATCTCAATAAACAAACATCACACGAAATATATATATATATATCCCCTTATTATAAAAATCGTACTTTATTTATAAAAAAAATAATAATGAAGGACTTACAACACTATATGACTCTTAATATGAACAGTTTTTCATATCAACTAATATCAACTAATTACATATTCAAATCCTATATGTTAATTCTACAAATTCTAAAACCTAGCTGCTAAAGAGACTAAGTTATTTAATAAGGACCTAGTTTTACCTAATATCATCTAATAATTCTTGAAAAGAGTATAGCTAATATTGTTAGATGTGTGAAGAATTAATGTACCAATGTTCTAAGTGTTTTTGATGTTTAAAATGAATGGAACCAATATAGTTAAATACTAAGTGAAGGGTTCATTTCTTTATGTCAAAGAATGAGTTCATGAACCTGTTTTAACTTTTAATCTAAATCTTAAATTAGTAACTTAATTGATATTTTAATACTTTAAACATAAATTATATCTTCTGATATTTTCATTATTCCATAAAATAAAACAAAATTGACAATTCATGGTATTATGTTTCGAGTTTGACATGTTTTCAAAATTTGCCATGTTCGATAATGGTCTTCAGTTTCTTAAATTAATAATTTAATCAAGATATTTTAATACTATAAACATAAATTATATCTACAAATATTTTCATTATTCCATAGAAATAAAAAAAATCAACCATTCATGGTATTATGTTTCAAGTTAAATGACATGTTTCCCAAATTTGCCATGTTCCACAATGGTCTTCAATTTCAACCTAATAACGGTAACAGTTATTGGTATTATGTTCTCCAACTTTGCCATGATGCAACCAAAGAAAAACATAATACCAAGAATCACCACCTTTACAAGGATAAAACTCAAGACCATTGTGGCATAATATCATCTAATAGTTTTTAAAATGACTATGACTTTTATTGTTCAAATGTATAAAAATTACTATACCAATCTTCTAAATGTTTTTGTTATTTCATAGTACATCTAAATTAAGGTCTATTCATGTCTATAGTTTCGTTGTACCTAAAGTCAACTTACGTTTTGTTGTATCAAAAGTTGAGTTTAATCGTCTAAAGTTTCATTGTATATATAGCTATCCATCAATGCGGTTTTTAATAGAACTAATATATTGATCTCTGCACTCTGTCAACGTAGACAGAGTTCATGAACTCAGTCCATGTCCATGTTGACAGAGTTCATGAACTTTGTCCATGTCCATGTTGACAGAGTTCAGCAAACAAAACAAGCCTATATATAAATGGGATATATCATTTGCAAATACAATTATATTCCTACTTTTATTTTCATTTCTAAACATATAAGCAAAATCAACAATTTCACAGAAGTAGCTAACTAAACACTCAATATATTCATCTTTTATATTTAAATTTAAATAATTTTCAACATACGATTTGACTACAATTTGACTAGAGTCCATCAACTCTGCCCAATTGGACAGAGTCTATGAACTCTGCGCAATTGGACAGAGTCCATGAACTCTGCCCAACTTTGGATAGAGTTCATGAACTCTGCCCAATTGGTCAAAGTTCATTTACAGGGACAAACTCAAAACTTTTCAACCAATAATTAATTCTTGGATTAAAAAAAAAAATCTACTTACCTCTTTAGATGCAGCCGAAACGAAACCAGGCGAAGTTAGATCTGGCTGAAGAGAGTCCCAAGAGGAATTTTAAACAGCCGAAACAAAACGAGCCAAACAACCAAGAAAAGAAAACCTGCAATAACAATAACAAATTAAATAAGAAACTTACAAAAGAAAAAAAACAATTACAAATTAAATATGCCAAAGATTTACCTCTGCACACCGTCAGGTCGATAGGTCCCCAGCTACAGCACCTTATTGTTGTGTGAACGTCCACAGGAGAACACTCGAACGCCAAAACTCCACCAACAGAAGTGCAGATGCACGCTAAACCTGCAGATGTACAGGCACAGACTCCACCAAAGAACGTCCAAACGCCCAAATAGATATACGACCCAGCGGCAGAGGCAGAACCTTGCATACGAGCGGATAGGGCAAACAAAGGGTGGCGGACGAGCGAATGGCAGAGGCAGAAGCTGGCGAATTAACAGTCCAACAATGACGAACCGCCGAGCAAATCCGAATGTGCAGGGTGGCGGAGAAGTGACACACAGCGGCGAGGAATCGGGTGGTGGGGTTTGACGACAACAAACAGTGGGTGGACAGGTGACAGACCAAACTGTTGACGTGCAGGCGGGACCACCAACAGCGCCCACAGGCTCCACAGAATCGACCGAAATGACAGACAATGGCCGCGGCCGAGCTCTTATGCAGAATAATTATTTGGACGAATAATTATTCCGCCGAATAATTATTCGACCGAATAATTGCACAGCGCCGTGCGTTTTCTCCGTCCGGTTAAAACCTCGCACACACATCGAGGCCGCCGTTAGGTCTAATGATGGCACATTAATGGTTATTCGACCGAATAAATAATAAGTTATTCGGCCGAATAAGTGTAATTATTCGGCCGAAAAATTAATTTATTCTGCTGAATAATTAAATTTATTTGGCGAAATAACTTCCGCTATGGTTCCTCGGCAGCCGATTCTCACTAAAGTGTTACCCACCTTCACGTTTTTACCCATATGTGGTAGGTAAAGGTGAAGGAGATCTATGGATGAGAGTTGATCATATGGATAGATGGCTGACGTGACTCCGTCACTGTCATAGCTGTAAGGGTGATATGTCATTTTTATATTATAAAATGCCCGTCTGCATGAAGATTCACATCCTAGTTGACTTGTGTGCATTGGAAAGCAAAAGGAGTGGATCGTTTAGAGCCAACCAACCAACCAGAGACTCAGAATCTCCACCCAGTTGTCAACCAACCAGGTAGGCCATCCACCTCCCCCCTAAACTATTTAAATGGTCGGACCCGTGGTACCCCCAAACTTTGAGCTTCCAAAGATAATTGACCTATTAGAGGATAAATACAGTGAGGTTTATGATCCCATGCTGATAAATAGCACCATAGAAACTGCCAAAGAAATATTGGAGGTCATAAGGGCTAGACAAGTTGATGTCCATAAGATTTATCAATCCTTTTTCCATTTGTTTACAACCAGCCAAACCCCTAGTTGCCCTGAATTTGTAGAATGGCATGTCAGCCATTACTCCTCGGACTGAAGAGCAATCATGGATGCCCCAAACTCTAAAATCCTGTGCTATGTAGATGCCCCTACTATTAGGAAAGCTTTGGCCATTCCAGAAGAATTCTGCCAAAAATCCCAAAGTTACAGAATGGAAACCCTAATCCAACATTTTCGTCAAGCCCCAGATGACCTCAAACAGAGCTTTTATCATGCTTCCCTGCTACCAAATACCTCCTCTCAAGGCGCACCTTTTCCTAGTGAGGTCAGCCTTTTAGGGAAGAGAGGAAGTGTGTTATCTCGATGTTGGCCCAGTTCCTAGGCTTAGACAATGTCCTATTTTCACTAGATATTATATGTACCAATTTTTTCATTAACATTTTTTATACACCTTTATATTTCTACCTAGTATATTGATATGATACCCCTCTTATGACCCCACATGCATTCTACAATGCACCTTGATTCTTTCGATATATATCGTAGATGCACATTACTTCACCACAATGCAATTAATCAACCACATATCATTATAATTTGCAACATCTAATAGTCTAATGAAGAGATAGGAAATCACTTCTTGTATGTCACTAGAGCCAGTGCACATAGTACAACATTTAGATTGCATGTTGCAGTTCCCCAATTGCTGATTAAGCCTGTTGTGGGATAGGTATCCAAGCCCCCGAGGCCTGTAACAAGCTTCAAGAGGCTGACTAAACCTCCCAAGGTTTGTAATAGGCACGAGTGGTTGGGTATTCAAGCCCCCAAGGCCTATCGAGGGCCTATAATAGGCCCTAGAGGCTTGGAGCCTCCCAAGGTTATTGTTAACAACTGGCTGAGTGCTATTGGTAAAAATTGGTTGTCAATGACCACTGTCTCTCGACTATGATCAACTGGAAACCCACTTCACCATGAAACCCCTGGCCTTAAGCATGCCTCAAGATGCGATTTCCCAGCGTACTGGTAAGCCCAAGCCTTGCCTCAATCCGATTTCTCATCCGGCCGTGATCCCGCCATCTCCATTTGGCAGATATTTGTCAGCTCGCCCATATAAAAAAGACCCCAAAGTATTTTTGTATTGTTACATTAAATAATAAAACCCATTGCTCCTTAATATATACGCAATATAATTTTTAGGTTTTCATGAATATTTAATACCGCAATATGAATGAATGTGATATTATATTTATTTCTAGTGAAGCCCTCTCGAATCTGGTAGATGAATAATTATATAAATCGCAATTTTCCTTGTTCAAATTATGATTTCGACTATTTAGATAGTTTTAAAATCAAGCATTTAGTTTAGGACTAATTATAGTAATTGCTAAAATCGCGGCATTGCAGAAATTAAAATTTTCATGTGATCAAATTTAGATCAGAATTAATTAAAAAGCCACATAAAAAACGAGTAATTTTAGTTTGTTTTTATCCTACCGACAATATTATAGTTGAGATTTGGCGTACTCGCAATATTAGAGTTGAGATTTGGCGTACTCCGTTTGCATCGGCCAAAGGAAAATGGCAGGGCTTCGATAAAAAGCAGTCACTCGAACTTCCTGTGGCGTTCGACAGATACGGTGGCGTTTATGAATGGATCGTTATGACATGGCTTTAAAATCTCTTGCTGTACAATTCACTAAAAATCACAAAGCCGCCGAAATGGGCAAGTCACATGCATTGTCGATATTCCAATTTAATTCTGTGCTGGATTGCGAAGCACTTATTGTCGTTCTCCTGTTTGAAAGCACAGCTTTCAAACAGTTGATAAATCTTGGAATCAGATAGCGTTCAGAGTTAGTGTCCGGATTTCAGGGATGCTGCATTCAGACAATGTATGGAGCATCAAAGTTGAAAGTATTCGTAGTTAATGGCAGTAGTTTCCATCCAATGTAAAGTAAGCTTGCAATAACTTTTAATCTTTTTCATCATTTTCAATGAACCGCCAAATATTTTACCAGTAATTGCACCAGTGCTCAAATATTTTACAGTTGGTTTTTTTTAATATCCCATTCCACCAGTGCTCAAATATTTTACAGTTCTTTTTTTTAAATATCCCATCTGCAAAAGCAAAAGCAAATCTACTATATCGTTCTGTTTCCTATCCCAAATTAAATACGAGTTAGATTCTTTAAAATTCATAAATAAGAAATGTATGACCAAATTTAAATTACTGAATGTAGATACTGAAATAAAATTTGATTTAGACACAAATATCATGTAACATATTCATCATACATCATAGTCAAAAATAATTTAAGATCCATACGCAAACAAATTTTTATCTTTTAACAAAATGCAAATACTACTTTTAAGGGCTTAGGAAACACTTAAGGATTTTCCCTCTCATTCCATAACATATTTGCTCTTATGTTTAACCAAACTGCCCACCTCCACCTCATAGCATGTAGGCAGAATCACTCAGCCATCCCAGCCATCACACTCTGTTCTAATGTTCCACACCCACACAACTCAAGACATGTTTCTTCATTGCTCCACAAGTCCCATCACTAAATCCAGCCCTTACATTGTTTATTATTGTGTGTATAAAGTATCCAACCTGTAATTCATGGCTTCTCAAGCATTCAGGAATAGCAAACACAATGGGTGAAGACTCCTATCTCACCTAGCCTCTATGCTCACCTACAACCATTCTCTTTTCTCTATTGTTATAATTCTATGTTCACAATTCAAATTTTTTATTATATCCTAGTCTGGTAATAGTATGACAATGGCATGAACAACAAAACAAAAGCTCTACCCATTGTAGCATTTGCATTAGAACGAGTGGTAGGCTCCGAGGAGATGAGAGGATGGTGAAAAATACAATTGACATAACTTCTACCATAGAAGAAAGAAGTCTATTCATTCCAAGCACCAAGAGAGATCAAATCATTTTATTCATTATCACCTAAAGAGGCGCATTCTACACCCGAGTAAGGGGATGTGTAACTCCTTCATTGCTCATCTTGAAATTGACAGGTGTCATTTAAAAAAATGTCATAGAAAATAACATGTAAGTTAAAATTAGATTTAAAACATTTACAACAACATATATATAAAATTAGAAGTTATGTCAATTTTATTTTTCACCATCCTCTCATCTCCTTGGATCCTACCACTCATTCTAATGCAAATGCTACAATGGGTTTATTTTTTGTCATGTTGTTCATTCCATTGCCATACCATTATGAGACTATGATATAATCATAATTTGAATTGTGAACATAGACTTGCAGCAATAGAGAAAAGAGAATAGTTGTAGGTGAGCATAGAGGTTGGGCGAGATAGGATCCTTCACCCATTGTGTTTGCTACTCGTGAATGCTTCAGAAGCCATGAATTACATGTTGGACTATTTATGCACACAATAATACACACTCTAAGTGTTGGATTTCTTGATAGAACTGTCTAGCAATGAAGGGACATGTCTTCTTTGTGTTATGTGGGTTTGGGGCATTATAATAATAAAGTGTAATGGCTAGGATGGCTGAGTGAATCCCATACATGCTGTGAGGTGGACAAATATGTTTAGGAATGAGAGGGAAAATCCTAGTATTTCCTTGGCCCTTAAAAGTGGTATTTGCATTTTGTTAAAAGATAAAAATTTTGCTCATATATGTTGTTTAATATGAGTGAGAATCTAACTCGTTGTATTTAATTTGAGACAAAAAATGGTGTTGAGTAAGGGTGACTTGTAAAATATTTGGCTTTTCATTCAAAATGATGAAAATGATTAAAAGTTGTTGAAAGCTTACTTTACATTAGATGAAAACTATTTATATTAATTACAATGCAGGGGTGTAGCTTCATTGGTGATTCATTTGATATGAAGGAAATGTTGTAAATTCATTCCATGCTTCCATGATTGAGTGATGAGCATGCATTCAATTATTGGATTTAATAGACAAAATGAAGTAAGTGAGGTCATTAAGGAAGATAGCAAAAAAATGATGAGTTCTAAGGTTGACAATTGCAATAGAGGATTTAATCTCCCATAGGACCCTTTTTCTCTTTCCTCTAGTTGAATCATAACCCCTCTAGTGTTGTTTACGTTAGCAATATTTGACCATTTTATTGTTTATTCACCATTTAATATTTACATAGTTTTCGAGTTAGCATGACAAGCCAACCATATGGTCCATATAAGAATAGTTATATTATACATTCCTAGTCATTCACTAGTCGGGCCTTGGGTCCACACTAGGAATCCATACTAGCTTATTTACATCATTTACATGATTTAATTTAATATATTCCAAGTCAAAACTAGTTGTATTACATTTCATGGGGCTAGACATCATAGGGTTAATCCACTTCATTATGGATCGATCATATTTTGAAGCAAGTCACTCAAAATGCCTTCAAATTGGAGATTCCATTGTAATTATGTATTCATTGATAGCTAATATCTCTAGGCTACAGCTATATGAGCATTTTAAGATAGAAAAAGGCATTCCCATCTCTCATCCAATGGACAACATTCCATATTTCAAGCGACTATTAGACAATGATGCCTTAGTGGAAGTGCATCACAAATCCATTCATTGTGGTATTATATATACATACCTTGTGGCCACCATGTGTAAATTGCCTATTCAAGATAAATTATTTTATTTTTCGAGGATAGTAGTGCCACATCATAATAATGTGTTTCAAAAAGTAGAAAAAAATATTATTAAAATAGAGGGGAGTACAATTTCAAAGTAACTACTCCATTTTGAATATATGTTTATAAAAAAAAATTAGTCATGTAAGAATATGGGCTTAATGATTAAGAACATGAGTTTTCTTTTAGAAGCTCTTAACACAATGGATCCTTTGTCTCACAAACATAGATTATTATTATTATTATTAAAAAAATAATTTTTAAGTTCATAGAAATTTACCATGATTTTGATCCTTCATTTAAATTGCAATTCTAATTAAGTGGTTTTATGTTTTAAAAAATTAATGAAAATATGTAAACTGTGTTGTCTTATTGGTACTCTCTAATCGTTTAAAAAAAACTACATATGCATTCCTTGTTGCTTCAATTTCTATAATTGTTAAAACATTAAAAATCATGTTCAATTCTCATTTATATCAAATAATAAAAGTTATACAATTTTAAAGCTATAACATATTTATATTTATAGGTGTCTATATCTTAGAATTTGGGGTGGATTACCATCTATGTTTTCCGTAGTAGAAGGAAGATGGGACAATTGTACTATCCAGACTGATTTTATAGATCCTTTCAAAATAGGAAATAAACAATTATAAAAAATAACAGATAATTTGTTAATGACACTTTACTCTTAACTTATAGATGTTCACCAACCCACCCATTCCACATTCTATATATTCTATAGTGTATATACACCCAACCCACCCATTAAATACCCATAACCCGGTAAATATTGTTCACCTTTGTTTTTCACTTCTAGCATATTTTCCAATGCCGAATACCCGAGGATTTCAAATATAAAAAGTAAATTTCTAGGGTTGAAAACAAAACATTTGATAAATCTTGGAATTAGATAGCGTTCAGAGTTAGTGTCCGAATTTCAGCGATGCATGCACAGACAATATACGGAGCATCAAAGTTGAAAGTATCCGTAGTTAATTGGCGCTACTTCCCATCCAGAGTAAGTAAAGTGGCTTGCAACGACTTGTCATCCATTTCATTATCTTGAATCAACGGGAAAATGTTTTACCAGTGATTCCATCCGTGCTCAAATAGTTTCACAATTCGCTTTTTTTCATATCCCGTCGGCAAAAGCAAATCTATATATCGTTTTGTTTCCTGTGACAAATTAAATATAGGAGTCTGATTCGAATAGCCCAGAATCACTGGTATTTTAACAAGACATATTGTTTAAGAGTATTGTCGAAGTCAGACAGCACTTTCACTTACACTGCCAATTAGGGACGTAATATACACATTACTTCAAGCAGCTGATGCGTCTTGAGCAATTGAATTTATTACTGTAACCGTCGATACAACCCTAGACACCAATATTGCTATAATATTGAAGTTACTATTACAGATCCAAAACATTTATTTTTGTAAAACAGAATTGGGTCATAACTATCAACATCCACATTAATAATATTAATGTGTATAGGACACATACTATAGGAGAAAAACATAATATGAAAAGTATGTACCCTATTTACACAGACACATTAATATTATTAATGTAGTTGTTGCTAATTACGGGTGGGCACATACACATATATTTAAAATATTAATAAAATAATATTGTTTAATAATTTTAATGAAATACATATTTAACTAGCATTCACCCCTTTGGGGACAAAAATGAACACCGCTATGAGAAGAGGAAAGTTAGAAGGAAGAAAAACATAAGCAGAGACAGTACCTAGGAAGCCCAAATAATTCATTGACCAATAAAGTATCAACTAAATGTAGCACCAAATTGCAAATAGATATATCAAGTAGATATGCAAATATCATTACTGGAAACCATCAATTTCATTTAGCATAAATTCTTAAAAAATGAAGCTTTAAAACCAAAGAGAAATAACTTAGGATCTTGCAAATGTAAATAGTACTACAAATATATTTCTGGGTTGATTCTATGTTGCCAACTACCACAAAAATGCATTAATAGTGCATACAACATATTGTGACTAGTCCACAGAGTTTTTGTTTATTGGTCTCCAAAACCGAACGACATATCTCGACTGGTCGACAGAGCTTGTCGACTTACAATGCAAATTTTCGGCTAGAGGTCCTAGTCGATAGGTCGACCTCTCCTACTTCAAAATCTTTCTTTTTGACGAAGAACGAAGGAGATGTGAAATGAGTGAACAAAAGATGGATGACTGTGCAAAATTGATAGATGTAGCTGGTACTATTTATTTATGACTGAAACTGGCCGTTGCTTCTTGTTGTGACAGACCTGAACAATTGTTTCAGCCGAAACAAATAGATGGAGGTGGAAGTTTTCCCAATGGCGCAGTGAGTTTTGGATGTCAATCATAAGTGTTGTCAGGCTTGATAACTCAGTCATCTTTTCCTCTATTGTCTTGCTCTACATATGAATTAAGTCTGGACCAAATAGCTCAATTTTCTGATTGGCAGCTGTAAGCAGTGTTTGGAGATGTGGTTGAAGTTTTTCCACTTTGAAGAGGTTGTTTCGGGATTGGCTCAACCATTGCTCTTCATTTTTTTCTAATTTATCCAATTTGCTATTTTCTATCAGAATTTGATATTCGATGGTTCTGCTCATGGTGTCATTAGCTACTCAGTGTTGCTGATGAAGTTTATCAATTAAGTCACTTGTGTTTCGCATTTCTGTGAATACATTGCCATAGTGTTTGTACCAATTTCAGAGAACAACAATGACAGTAGTTGCTTGGTCATTATACTGGTTGAGTTGATCATATGCTTCATATTGTGTCGACATCAGGGATGTTGTTATTGTGGCCTGTTCCTGTCAGTCCCTGATGATATTTTCTCACAATCTCGACACGACTGTTTGGAATAACTGAAGAGATTTAACAAGTGTGCTAGTCGTGTCGGATCTGGCTGAAGGAGAAATGACTTCTTGCGCTAAGTCTTGACACTTAGCCAAAAATACATTTTGTTCCTCTTGTAATAGGTGTATGCAGTCTTCGATTTCTAGTCGTCGATGTCGTTGCTCTCGACTAATTGCATCAGCTAGTAAGTCGAGCTCTGCTTGTGTTGCTTCTTGTGGCTTGTATGTCGAGATGGGCACGAATTGGTCGAGATGTAAAGAGAATTGACCCAGCTAAGAGATATGATCCAGATGCTGTTGTTGCTGTTGCAGCTCTCTATTTTGGTGCCGTTTGTCTTGACGTTGCTTTTTTTTGGACTTCCGTTGAGATTTTGGAGGTTCTAGTTGTTGTTCTGATTCTTTGTGTGTCTCAGCTTCTTCGCATGAGACTTGTGTTTCGACTTGTGCTTCGTCAATGTTTTGTTCTGCTTGTATTGAGCTACTTGGTACAGCTATTGTATTTGTCGGGAGTGCTTCTACGACCATTGGTTCATTGTCTTCTTGTCCTCGTTTCATGGTTGCTTCAGTGATTTGTGCTGTTGCTTCGGCTACTTCAGTGATTTGTGTTGTTGCTTCGACTGCATCAGTGATTTCTGCTACTGGTTTGGCTGCTGCTTCGAAGATTTCTTGAGCTGGTGCTTCTTGTTTTTGAATTACTTCAGATGGAGTAGTGGTTCCGTCAGTAGGGGTAGGGAACGACACATTAATAGTTGGCGTGTCTTCGACTCGGGGAGTAGGATTGGAAAGGGAGCTACCAGATGGTTCTGGACTGGCGACAAAAGACAACACTTCTGGTATCAATGGTTCATTTGAATTCAAAAATTCAAGGTCTGGGGGTTGTTCTGGTGGATTGATGATAGATCGGGGAGGTTAATGGGATTGCACTGATGGGTTCACTGGAAAAGGGATAAACTGTGAAGTTTCATCACAAGAAATGGGACTGGTGGGGTCCAGATTACGCTGAAGATGTCTATGATGCATACCAATTTCTTCTGATGTTGAAGTATTCGGAGGGTTCAATAGTTTAGTTGGGTCAGCACCAAGAGGGGTGGAATCAGTCGATGGGTTATTGTCGATGAAGACAAGTTCTTAGTCACTAAATCTTGCCATTGTGGGAACATATTGGGAAGATTGGTTATGAACTACGTTAGGTCTTGTTCAGTTTGAAATGTTTGACGAAGAGGGAGAGGAAGAGATTGTACAATATTTGAAAACTGATTTAATGCTAAAGGTTCAGGTGCAATACTTACAGGTGTAGCGAAAATAGTGTCGTTTGTCACAATAGTTGGAGACATTGCGGGTGAACTTACAGTCAAGTCGATAGAATCCTCGATCATAAGCTGAACTTTCGTTTTTGGTTGTGGTCGGCTACGAGCTTCCTCAGCTTCCAAAAATCTCTTAAAATCCTTGTCGACTGGTACTTTAGTTTTAGCTGCATCCTCGAGAATTTGTGTTGCACTGTCGAACAGTTCTACCTCGTCTTCGTCTGTCGGCTCCTATATGATCATTTATCTTTTTCCCTTGCCATGCAATTGTACATTTCATGTTTGTCGAGCTTCTGCTAACTCGTCGGCTAGTTATTGAATGTTGTCACTCGTCAAAGCATATTCTAGGTTGTTGGAGTGACTTTGTTCATCTTAATGTTCGGTTGTATCCAAAGGGTCTTCATGTGGTGTAAGAGTAACTGCTAGATGTTGTTGTGCGACTGTAGGTTCAGCTTCATATACAAAGGTGTGCATATATAGGCGACCTTCATACTCTTCCTCTTTTTCTTGATCTGTTGGAGGTTCAACTACGAGGATGCTGCCCTCCTCGGGCCTTAGTAGGAAATTGTCAGTATTGTATTGCTTTGTCTGCTGATCTCATTGAATATTTCGTCGACGAAAGGGTAAAAGTCGAGATCTCTTTCGGCGCCACCTATTCCTTGCAGGTGCCAAACCTTGGTGTGATCCAGCTCAAGTTGGATGTGTGTCGACGGAGGCAGACTTCATCGAACATTTTGAGGTACTCTCCATCTGGTGGATACATTTTTTTAGGTTTTGAAACCAAACTTCGAGCCAAATTTTTATTGTTGAGGGGCCTAGCCGACTTCCCCCAAATGTAAAAGACTTGAAGTTTTGCATTAACATGGGTCCTTTATAGAGCAAAGTATTTATTTCTGATGGTCTCCAATGCGTCCTGGCAATACAGATAATTAGAGATGGGTACCGACTGGCCGCTTTATCATTTTGACATTTGGAACATGTCGTCCGGATAATGTTGGCTAAGTAGTTTTTCCCAGTTGTATTGTTTTCCACTTACTACCATGTTCAATACTTCCTCTAGCATTTTAATTTTTAGATCCGAACCACGACCCAAAGTTGATAAAGCGGTCGAAATGAATTCGAGCAACTATCTTATAATTTTCATATTTCATGTGACTTATCACTAACACTCAATAATTTTTTCCATTCGGGTGCTCTGTAAATTCTTCAATCAACTCTGGCCTATGTCGAACGGGTATGTCTTCGCCTTTATTTGACAATCTTGTAATCTTGTAAATAAGTGCACCATTTATCTCAACCGGGGTATCAAAATAAAATTTCCCATTATGAAATCTACTAACTATGAATTGAGCAATAATATCCTTGAGTCCGCCAAATGATTCAAGCAGGGGTGCTTGCATGTAATTCAGAACTGTAGCAGCCCACAATTTTGTAGCTTTTTCTCTCTGTTGGCCTTTTAAATCTTTTCCCCAAATTAGAATGTCTTTCCATGTTCTTCGCCAATGTGACTCCTGTACCTTAGCATTTCGAACCTGCTACAAGTGGGTTTGCAACAGTGATTGGGATGTCTCTAACTCAAGGACTTTAGCTACGACTGAACGAGTGGTTGTCTGAACCCTCTTGGGCGCCATGGTTTCTATGGAATTATAAAGATCGCAGAGGTTTTCTAGTATTTCTTAAGTCTTGTTTTCCAGTTCTTGTAGAAGAGTATCCAGGAATCCTCGACTTCGGGATTTAAATAAGAAGAGCTCGACACGTGTGACTGTAAAGTAGATGGGTGTAATAAAGAGTGGTTTAACGACGGAGTTAATTTTGATTGACAGGCTATCCGTGCCTCATTAAGTGGATGCTTTGGATTTATGTTGGAAGGTTGTCGCCTTCTATCTTTTATCTGATCATGTCGGGTATGGCTAAGCTGTCGATTGTGATGAATATGGTGATTTCGACTTGTACGCGTGGCGACTTGGAAAATTCCATCTTGAAAGCCTTGGTATTGTCGACGCATAGGTTTGATATAAAATTTGGTGGATCTCCGACGAGTTACACATGCGGTCGACCTTCAACAAGTTACAGATTTGGTTGACCTAATTTTACCTGATTTTCAACCATATATACTGCAATCATGAAGTTTGAAGTTCTCTACAAAGTGGATGGTGAAAAATAACTTTTTTTTATATACATTTTTTCTGTTTCTGGTTGTATAGGTCATAATATAATGTAAAGTGGTTTTGTGGTTACCCCAATTTGGCCTCTCTACAACTTTAAGTTACATTTTGGGTGCTCACATCCAGGAGGTGAAATTCGTCAAATCTAGAAATGGGTCGAAACAATATGTGACCAAAAATGAGTTTTGATTATTACATTTGGCATAGTATATGTTAAGGTTGAGTTTGGTCGACTTTTAGACTGTTTTGGCATACTCGACAGGCGAATGCCCAAGTCGGTGAAGAGTGATCAAATGCTTTGGCATAGCTGATAGGCGATTGCAAGAAGGCGAGCTCAGCATGTTTGACTGTAAAGTACATGGGTGTAATAAAGAGTGATTTAATGATGGAGTTAATTTTGATTGACAGGCTATCCATGCCTCATTAAGTGGATGCTTTGCATTTATGTTGGAAAGTTGTCGCCTACTGTCTTTTGTCTAATCTTGTCAGGTATGGATAAGCTGTCGATTGTGATGAATATGGTGATTCCGACTTGTAGGCGTGGTGACTTGGAAACTTTCATCTTGAAATCCTTGGTATTGTCAACCCATAGGGTTGATATAAAATTTGGTCAATCTCCAATGAGTTACACATGTGGTCGACCTTCAATGAGTTATAGATTTGGTCGACCCGATTTTACCTAATTTTCGACCATATATACTGCGATCATGAAGTTTGAAGTTCTCTAGAAAGTGGATGGTGACAAATAAATTTTTTTTATATACACTTTTTCCGTTTCTAGTTGTATAGGTCAGAATACAATGGAAAGTGGTTTTGTGGTTACCCCAATTTGGCCTCCTTGGAACTTTAAGTTACATTTTCAGTGCTGACATCCAGAAGGTAAAATATGTCAAATCTAAAAATGGGTTGAAACAATATGCAACCAAAAGAGAGTTTTGATTAATACATTTGGCATAGTATATGTTAAAGTTAAGTCTGGTCGAATTTTAGACTGTTTTGGCGTAGTCGACAGACGACTACACAAGTCGGTGAAGAGTGCTCGACTGCTTTGGCATAGCTGACAGGCAATTGCACAGTTGGCGAAGAGTGGTCGGAAGATTCATGTCGAAGATCGACTACTTATGCTGATGAAATATGTTATGGCCGAGGTAACCAACAACTTCTGTAAAACATCGGTCACTTGTTAAAGTATGGTCGATATATGTTGGTCGAACTCTCACATTATGGTTGATTTGGGTATTCAAGAAAAACAAATGTTGGCTAGATTCCTCAGTCGAGTCCACTAGAAAGTGACTTGATCTATAATTTATTGGTTGAACACTCCGGGTTAATACTTATTTTTGGTCGAATTGTAGAATATGATCAATGGCTATGAAGGGCATGTAATCAAGATGACTATTTCAGTCGCATCTAATCTTTATCTTACGCATTAATTAGTCGAGTCTGTAAAAATAGTCTGGTAATTATTTAAAAATATGGTCGATGTAACATTGTTGGGACATGTACTTTGAGTCTATACATCATATGGTCGATACAAAAAATTATATGCTATTTCGTCAAGTGATAAGTCATTTTATTTGAGATTATTCGACCAAAAGAATTTTTTTGTCGATACATATGGCATAGTATATGTTAAAGTTGAGTCTGGTTGAATTTGAAAAATGGTCGCCAAATAAAGTGAATACAGATAAAGTCACTTTCTAGTGGACTCGACCAAACTTGCTTCTACCAAACTTGAGCATCGACCAAAGTCGCTTTTCCCATATCCTTCTGATAACTGCGCGAGCTTAGAAGGCCATAACAAGGTCCAGAAACATTTTGCAAATGGTATTAGACAGAAAATGGAAGAATCTCTTTAGGAAATAAATTTATCAGCATATTGAAATGTTTCAGACATACTATGAACAATATGTGCAAATTGAAAAAGTAATAATAAATTAGCACAGTAACATTTTAATCCTGCATCTATTATGGGATGATTTAATTCGACTGAGGTGGTCGGTAGACTACTTTGGCATTTCCAATAAGCGACTGCACAAGTCGGTGAAGACTGGTTGACTGCGTAAGATGCACATCAGATGCGGCTGTATTAGTCATCTTGATTACATACCCTTCAAAGCCATTGATCATATTTTACAATTCAACTAAAAATAAGTATTGAGCCAGAGTGGTCGACCAAATACAATATAGATAAAGTCACTTTGTAGTGGACTCAACCAAACTTGCTTCGACCAAACTTGAGGATCGACCAAAGTGGTCGACCACATACATCAGTTATACTTGACCAAATTTGGCAATTCTCATGAACCATATATTATCGAGATGACCATGAAAACACTCTACCGACCATTTTTAAAATTTGACCAGACTCAACTTTAACATATACTATGCGACAAAGTGACAGGAAACCTCGATGAAGAGAAACTTAAATTGACGAACCATTGCAAAACACGTGGTAGTTTTCCATTTTCTGTATGAGCAAGGAATCTCGCAGAAATTTGTTTTTCTCGAATGAAAAGTGTTGATAAACTTATGCATGCTTTTGTTGACCTGAATGCACTACAACAAATTTGACATTTAGGGGTGGTTCCTTTCCGCCTCCAAAAGTAACTTTTGGGGGCGGTTTTGGATTTAGAGGTGGTCTTTCCAAAACTTCTCCTAATAGCACCGACGCTAAAATTTTTCACTTTTAGGGGCGGTTCGGGATGAGATCAAAACCGCCCCCAAAAGTGAGTTTTGGCGGTAGTTGATACCCGCCCCCAAAAGCCATCCGCCTCCAAAGGTTACTTTTGGGGGTGGTTTGGAGGCAGTCTTTAGAACACCGCCCCTAATAACACTAATGCTAAAAGGTTTGAATTCTAGGGGTGGTTATGGAAGAGATCAAAACCGCCAAAAAGTGACTGTTGGTGGCTGTTCTAAACCCCCACAAAAGTGACTTTTACTGGTGGATATAAACACCCTTGTAGGTACCTACGGGAGCGGTTTCGAACCGCCCTTAAACCGCTTTACAAACATTTGGTGCGGTTATAAACCCCTTTCATAGGTGCCTACGGTGGCGGTTCAAAACCCCCCCTAAAACTATTTACAAACATTTGGGGGCAGTTATAAAACCCCCTCGTAGGTACCTACGGAGGCGGGTCAAAACTCCCTCTAAAACTCTTTACAAATCTTTGGGGGCGGTTATGAACCCCCCTCATAGGTACCTACGGAGGCAGTTCAGAACCCCCCCTAAAACGCTTTACAAACCTTTGGGGGCGGTTATGAACCCCCCTCATAGGTACCTATGGAGGTGGTTCAAAAGCCCCCCTAAAACTCTTTACAAACCTTTGGGGGTGGTTATGAACCCCCCTCGTAGTGACATATGAAGTCAGTTTAGAACCCCCCTCGTAGCAATAATAAAATATATTTTATTTAAAACATCAATATTGCAATATTATTAGGGCACTAAGGAATTGAACCTTCAACCTCCTGCTTGTAAAGCAGGCGCTCTACCATTGAGCTAGAACCCTTTAAGAATTGGGGAAATGGGAAATATTATCACCAAGATTGCATCATTTGTAATTCTAAGAAAAGACTAATAATCCCAACATTGTTTCTGACTCGAGATACCTAAGAAAGTAGTCTGAATGGCTTTGACCTTATAAGTTGGCTGAACTTGAAAGGTTTCATATGCGGCATTAATTCAATAAAGAAAACAGTAATACATAAATGTTTTGCAGGACAAAGTTGGCATTCAAGTTCATACACATACTCATAAAGTGAACATCTAACTAGAATTTCAAGTATTCATGGATAAAAACGAGCATCTTTTCTAATGGTTGCTTGATGGATCCATGTAAGAGTATCCTTCTCTTAAAATTTATGTCAGTAGATAAATGGGTTCTACAATTATAACATATTTAGACCCAACTCAATCGAGTCTGGTGATATAAATAACATTCAACTATAGGATGGAGAAATACAAAGATTAAAAATTGCATAGCATAGATAAATCTACAAGATTTTCTAAGATAAACAACTCATAATAATGCATTTATAGATATAGAATGCCTGCAACTGATCTAATCGCGAATGAACACCACCATCACTCAAAATGCCATGATCTAATTATGAATGACTCCTTAATGTATTTAAACCCTACTCCCTCGTACATTTTGCTAGAGGCAAGAGCATAATCCACTAATTTTGCTCTGCACCCAAAGTCAAAATCAAAGTTAATATGTTTCCCATTCTAAAAGTTGTAGCACAAATAAATAGTATAAATATCATTTCAGTTACCATTTATAGAATTATAAAGTACATCTTATACAAATATCATATGATATCACCCCAATTTATAAGGTGGTCAATAAATTAACAAAATGTTAATGCTTACCAAATCTTAATAATGCAGGGAAAAATACCCAATGTATAGGATTCTCATAAGTTACTCTGAATGCAAAAATGATCCACATGCAAGATATTCCTCCTTCACTCTAATCCTTGATAGTTTTCATCAATAATTTTCCAAAAGTTAAAAAACCACAGTAAGCAAAAATAAAATGAGCTGCTTGTTTACCATACTGGAAAATAACAGATATCAAGCATAGTAAGCCATAGAGGATAGTAGAGTCGAATAAGGACTTTGTTCCTTCTTTGAAGGATCTGGAAAACAGAGTAAGAGTTATATTTAATCCAGTTGAGTCATTTAGATGGATAGCTTAGCTTTAGCTTAAAGAGATTGTTAGCTTGCATAAGCTTTTAGGTAGCTTAGTGGAGCTTAGTTAGCTCGAGGAAGGTTCGATCAAGAGGAACAAGCTCAGATTTTTTACTCTTGGAGCTTACACAAAGAGAGAGAGGTCTCTGTTTGTAATGATCGATCCATTGTATTTAGTTTAAGTTAAAGGACCATTGTGAAATAAGATCGTATTCCTGTATTTTTGGCTTAATTTAGTTTATTGATTGCGTTTGGAAGCAATTTCCCATTTGAATCATATATTGTGACCACGTTGACTAAAGAAATGTCTTGAGTATTGACATTTACACAAAGTAGTCAATGGGATTGCTAACTACATTATGTAAAATTCTTTAATAGTGGTCAAGGCAGCTTCAGGAGACCTATAGGTGATACTCCCAATGCCTAAAAGGAAACCTATAGGTGATACTCCCAAATAATGTTGAAATTGTATTGGTAATAAGGATCTATACCTCTTAATCCTGGCCCGGTCGACTACGGGTGTGTTCTCAGTGATACAGAAGGGTAATGGTCAGCTTCAAAATTGGCCATCTAGGGCATGAAACTAATAATGAAACTGAGATGGAAGGTCATCGTCAGGGAATCCAGCTGGCTTGCACCCATAATTGTACTCCCCTTGTTGTGGAGGGTGATGCCCGGATTATTCTCCACATGGACAAACGTAGCTCAAAGGTGGCGATGTCGTGGCAGTTTGAGGGAAAGATGGATAAATTAGTGTCTCTGCTATCTCGGGGGCTGGCTATTTCTTTCTCCCATGTTAAGCGCAATGGGAACAAGCTGGCGGACCTACTCGCTAACCTTGGGGCGGTGAATCACTTGGACCTAAGCGCCCAAATGTGGGAAAACCTATCGAATTCGGATATTCTTTCCCACGATATGATGAGTTACCATGTTGATGACAGAGGGCGACATCATGTGGAGGATCGTACTACCACGTGATCAATTCCACCCTCGTTCTTTCACCCTTCTTTTAAAGGATGATCGATGAGTAGTCTTTTCATCCCTTTCCCATGGAGTTTGCTCTCTTCTCACTAACTCGGAAAGGTACTTCTACCATGATTATAGGAGGGAAGGATTTAAGGGAAGCACGATTTGCCATTAATGGACAGTGCAAAAGGTCACCACCTTCAGTTGTAGTACGATTTGCCATTAATGGACTATGCGAAAGATCACCCCCTTTAGTTGCAGTACGATTTTCCATTAATGGACAGTGGGTGGAAAAACTCTTTTTAAACCCAGGGAAGGTGGTAGACATGAACGTAGAGTTCATAGATTTAGTTGCATGCACCGCCGTTGTTTTCTTGTTAGATAGTATGGGAAATCATGGTAATTGGGATAGACGGAGTGCCATTGCAGGCCGTCATCATTATCGGGTGGGCGAGACTTCTCAGGGTGAATCCTGTGGGAATTTCTCTCATGCCCAGCAAAAGGCACGTTGGGAATCGAGTGCCTTTGTTCGGGATGTTCCCCAGGATCTCCAGAAAGAGATTTCCACTATAGAATGGCAACTTTGGAACCAGCTTGATAAGGAAACTTTGGATGTCGAACGTTTTCAGACTACAAATTGGGTTATGGACCCAGGAAACACCGCGGGTCATTTCATCATGTATGAGCGCACCATTGTGCTCTATTGGGTAATGAAAAATCTTATGGGTTATGCTCTCCGGGATAGGATGGAGCATCCGTTTTTAAATGAGATGCTCAGCTATGAATGAAGCATTTTGGAGGAAACCAGGGCTATCCAACGTAAGCTAGATTTTCTCCTTCAGGATATGCAGCTTCAACCTGCTCCTGCGCAGCCAATGGCTTCTGTGGTTCCTCATCCTAAGCATTGTCCTGATTTCCCCTACATTCTGTTTTAGGTTGGTGTGGGGGATGTTTAATGTCTGGTTTGTTGGGTGTCTATTTATCATCTATTTTCTAAGCTATCGGCCACTTATGGTTTTCATTTCTATTTCATGAGATTTTGTTGTGTAAAGGAGTGATAATGGGAGTCAAAAGGCTTGTGTGCACGTGTTGTGTTTTAGTTTTGCAGTATCTGTAGTATTCGTCTCTGTAGTTATATGTATGGTCAGGCGAAGTCCTCTTCGGAGGTGATTTTGTTCAGTCAGGTGACTCAGTGTGATGGCTGGGTTATGAGATTTTTGGGTTCAATTGTAAATATTTATCTTTTAATATAAAGTTATCTCTTCTTACTTCCAAAAAAGAAATAAGGATCTATACGTCAAATGATCTTGGCATCCTCTGTGCTTTACACAAATATTTCACACAAATTAGTTGTTACACGATCAATCTGGTATACTTATGGTTGTAATAACTGTGTTGTAATTAAATTTGTTGTAATCAAATACTTTCAATATTGTTCATTACATTACCTGCCCATTCTCAATAGCTATCTCGCAATCAAATTTTTTCCTTCAACAAATTTGCAACAAAATCAATTCATAAAAAAGACAAATACAATTGTACTTAAAATGAAGAAATCAACATGTTATAATCAATGAAACGACAATAAGATATCTAATTGACAAATTTTATATGGTGATAACTTATAAATATGCATTAGAGAATGATACAAATTGTCATTATATTGCTTTCCATTGCAAAGACCTACATATATCATGACAAAATGGTATTTTCATATAAGCAATTGATAGATATGTAAAAAAATGCATAACATATATGAAATTCTAAAAAAAGTAAATGAAATTACCTGAATGAGATTCTCTTGGTTTCAAGAATATCTTATTCTCTACTAAACAGGTCCAACCGCATGAAGTTTGAAGCTCATATGGCCCCTCCTCCCCCTCACATCACTCTCAATTCCTCACACCCAATCTATCTACTGTAAAAATAAATGAAAGTTACATAACACAACAAAACAAATAAGATCCATGCATAAACAATATCAAAACAAAAAACATATGAATGAAAGGTAAATCCAAGTAATAATCTAAGATGTATACCTCATTTTCAAATCTATCCAATCCCTTTTTTTTTGCCATTTGAAAATAAAACAACCCAATTTCTCGAATTGGCTCCTCAAGAGTTGGCCTCTCAACTTCCTTCCAATATATAGTTACGAATATTCCTGTAGTACACCCATATGCTTTCCAAAATAGTCTTTACCAGCACATAGCAACCATATATTACACCATACAAGCTTCCACCTTATAATAACCAAATCCAAACATCAATTACATAATATTTCGGTTTTAACTTGGAGTCGAGATAAGAATTTTGGGGAAGCTACAGTCTTGATGCTAATTGGAGGATTAAGTATAAACGAATGTGCCTGCAGCGTTGATTAATGCCTATAGATGGTTTAGATCAAAAGTGGGGGAGATCAACGGTCATGAGCCTCCTTCGTGGAAAAAGTTGAACTTCTTTTAAATGCTGGTGGGGTGCTAGCCTGCGGGCAGGTTAAGGAAGATCAACGGTGGAAGGCGTAGATCAACAGTCAGAAAACTGTTCACGATTTAAACATGCATGAAAAGGGTTATGATTCAAATCCATGAACTTTTGATAAAGTTTGGCATCTCCCAACAATGCAGATATAGTGAGATGAAGATTGACGGCTCGGGATTAGTTCGCGGATATGACTTGTGTGTGAAATCCACAGACCCAAAATTCGTGAACTCGGTAAAAGGTGCATCCGGGGACGATAAATATCCAGGAGGAGAGTGGATCGACGGTTGAAAATGTTTTTGCATATTAAAGGTGTTTTCGAGTTGATATGTGGCAGGTAAAGGTCAAGAAGATCTATGGATGAGAGTTGATCGTATGGATAAATGGTTGACGTGACTCCGTCGCTGTCATAGCTATAAGGGTGATATGTCATTTTTATATTATAAAACGCCCGTCTGCATGAAGATTCGCATCCTAGTTGACATGTGTGCATTGGAAAGCAAAAGGAGCGAATCATTTAGAGCCAACCAGCCAACCAGAGACCCATAAGCTCCACCCAGTTGTCAACCGACCAGGTAGGCCATCCACCTCCACCCTAAACTATTTAAATGGTCGGACCCATGGTACCCCCAAAATTTGAGCTTCCAAATATAATTGACCTATTAGAGGATAAAGACTACGAGGTTTACGATCCCATGTTGATAAATAGCACCATAGAAACTGCCAAAGAAATATTAGAGGTCATAAGGGCCAGACAAGTTGATGTCCATAAGATTTATCAATCCCTTTTCCATTTGTTTACAACCAGCCAAACCCCTAGTTGCCTTGAATTTATAGACTGGTGTGTCGGCCATTACTCCTCGGACCGAAGAGCAATCATGGATGCCTCAAACTCTAAAGTTCCGTGCTATGTAGATGCCCCTACTATTAGGAAAGCTTTGGCCATTCCAGAAGAATTCTGCCAAAAATCCCAAAGTTACATAATGGAAACCCTAATCCAACATTTCTGTCAAGCCCCAAATGACTTCAAACAAAGCTTTTATCATGCTTCCCTGCTACCAAATACCTCCTCTCAGGGTGCACCTTTTCCTCGTGAGGCCAACCTTTTTAGGGAAGAGATGAAGTGTGGTATCTCCATGCTGGCCCAGTTCCTAGGCTTAGATAATGACCTATAAATAACCTCACCCCTGATAAGTTTGATGTTTGTTCTAAGAACTTGTCCTATCGAGCCAGCAGGCCCAAATTCGGTTACCCAATGTGCATGCCTAAAGTTTGATGAAGCATTGGCAGACGACATCCACTCATAGCTCATAGAATTCCCTAAGACAAGAACTTTCAGGTTCCAGTCTTACTTGTTAAAAATGATCTTGGCAGCTAATGAAGAAAACCAACAAGCTCCAAAGCTATAGTTGACTAAGGAGATGTATTCAGACTACAAAACCTTCATGAATGATCTTATGGCAGAGATATATTTCATCTTTTTCCAGAAGAGACTGCCTAGGGTACTTCCTGAGATGAAAGACCTACTGCAGCCATCCATATAGAAGAGGGTTGGGGATTGGTTCCTGCTGGAGCATGGGATTGTGATTAGAGTTTATGGCTACTCCCATGCCCCCTCTGTGCTACCTACCTTCCTAACCCCCAGAGTACTCACCTTGGAATTTATAAGACAAAAATTGAAGGTGGAGTGTGAACATTTCTTGGATGATAGGAAGTCTTCGGACATCAGATTTCCATGGACATTGGGCTCCTTCATTGTAAAAAAAAAAAAAAGCTATCCCATCTATTGAGCGAATGATGGTTGATCTGGGATTCCCATCCAAAGTGGTCATAAACTATGATCCTCACCAGATTATCTCAGAAAGAAGGAAGGAAATTAACAGGAAAATATATGAGCACTTCGAACTGACAGGTCTAGCTAAGATGGAAAACTGGTTAGAATACATTGACAAAGGCCAATTGGAAGCAGACCCACCAAAAGATTCTTCATCTTTAGCATTCATTTTTCAAAGTAGCACATCAGCAGTGCCTGGTTCACCTAGTAAAACCCCAGCAATATCAACAGCCATATCCCTTACCATTCCTCCAGAAAAATCTATAAAGGAAGGGGGTAGTGAGCCCATGGATGTAGACAGTGATGCTGAGAGAGCCTCGAAGAGGAAAAATGTAGAGGATCCTGAGCAGCAATTAGTACAGGTACAAGCAAAGAAACCCAAGAAAAAGCAAGTCAGATCCTCGGTGCCATCCTTCGAGGTTAAGCAAAATGTGTTCAACATAACACCTACTGTATCTACAACATCAAGCCTAAGCAGGGCTAAGTTACTAGAGGGATATGAGGAGAGCCCAGATACAATCTCAGAAGAAGCTAAACTGTATGTTGATGCAAGAAAAATGTCCAAGAAGGATGTATCCTAGGTGGCAAGCAGGAACCTTGCCCAGAATACCTTGAGTCTTTCCTTAGCCACTAAGAGTAAGGCCATAGAACTAAAAGTAAATCTAGAAGACATCCCAATACCTGATGTGATCATTCTGCACAAGGAGACAGGTGAATTCATCTATAACAAGTTGTTGAGGGCTGCCATAGAGCTATCAAAAGTGCAAGCCAGCAAAACCAAAGTGCAAAAGTAGTTGGGATTGGAAAAGGTGGAGAACAAGATCCTGAAGGCACAAGTGAAAAAGTTCCAGGCTTCACTATTGGCCATTGAAACTCAAGAAGATAAAAGGGCTAGCATTCAGAAGCTATTAGATGAAAATCATCAAGAAACTCTATCACTAAGGAAGAAATTGAAGATTCTAGCTGCCCAACTGGTGAATGCAGCAGAAATTGCAAAACTAGAAGAGGAAAAAGAAGAGTTGCAGGGTAAGTTGACTGATTGTAAAGCCAGGTTAGTAGAGTTTGAAGAAAGAGAGAAAAAGTGGCAATTAGATATGAAATTGATAATGCACAGTGAGGAAGCTTTGAAGGCTAAAATTGAAGGGCTTCAGAAAAAGTTGAAAGACAAAGAACAAGAGATAGAAGCCATGGTCACACCCTCGGTGGAGGGTGGAGATTTTTCTATTGTAGAGAAAATAGCCGAGGCAATTCTGGATGGTGTAGAAGTGGCAAGATTGAAAAAGCAGAATGCCAACCTCAAGACCATGTGGGATAATGCCGAAAGGGACAAAGAGGCTGCAGAGAAAGACAAGAAAGCTTGGGAAACCAAGTACCAAGCGATGCAGGGTGATTATGACAAGCTTAAGCAACAAGTTATAGGGAAAAGTGCATTGCAAGAGGCAAGGAAGATCATCTGGGATGATGTTATTGTACAAGCAGAGGAGCTGAGGCCATATTTGGACTTCATGGTAGATAAGGAAGTTGTAATCAAACTGGCAAGGTCAGCTGTCATAGTGGCAAATGAGAAGTTAAACAAGAAGCCTAAGGATTATGCACAAAATTCAATAGAGTTCGTAAATGGTCTATTTGAAGAGAAGGCTGAAGCATCCAATATAAAGGACAGAGTGGCCACAATCATCAGTGCTAAGAAGGTAATACTCAAGCACCAGCAAGTGAGCACTATCCAAGCAGGGATAGATGTCCTTGCTAACCAAGTGAAGTTGTTCAGGGAGGCATTTGATCCATTATTTAAGAAAGGTCTTCCTATGTTTTGGGAAGAAGATGGAGCCATGTGGAAAAAGGAGGGATATCATGGCAAGCTATGGGAGTGCAGGTTATACTAGGAGTGCTTTGCAGATATGGAGCAGCCTCTGGCAAGCAAGACAATGGTGGAAAAATTGACAAAGGATTTTGAGTTGGTCTCTACATTAAAAGAAGCTCTTACACTCCTCGTAGGTTATTCATACAAGGAGCATACCGAAATGAGGGTGTGGCTTAAAGAGCTTGCCACCTTGGATTTACCTGCAACCGAGCAATGGAAACTCATCTTAAAGTATGGGGAGGAAAAACTGAAGCTGAGTGCATGAATCATCAAAGATAGTGGAAGAGGCCGAATGGAGGAGTAGTTACCAGAACATTTTTTCTTTTTGCTAGAGTCTGTTGTCCTGTGGTAACTAATTTTGTCAATGTAACTAATTTTGATGCCTTGTTTCGAGATACACTTTGGGGGTAAATTGCACTATAAATGTAACCTCAATGGAGGAGGAAGGGTTCGACTTTCATTTTTGAAGCCTCTGTGCTTGGATTGTAGCTTTGTATATTTTCTTGGAAGTGTTAATGAAAAGTGTTTTATTTATTTTCTAAGATTCATCACAGTGTTCATATTCAGTTTGTGTTTCCTCTTTGCGTCATTTTCATATGTGTAAATTCTACTAATGCTTTCTAGAGAAAACCATGACCTGTCTTGAGCCTGCTAAGGGCTATTGTGACATGTCTTAATCCTGCGAGGACTGTCGTGACTGGCTGAAAGTGCCTTGAGGACTGTTAAGGGTCCCAATCCTGTGTATGAAGGTACCATGACCTACTGTGGGTTACTAAGGGTGTTGTGAGGTTGTGTAAATGTGTTGGAAGCCTAATTGTGTACTGCTTGAATAGGTCGTGATCTGTTTGTATGGATGGCAGTCTGTGTGAGGTCTAGTACGTGGGTCGCTGCCCTTTATTGGACTAGTTGTGCAACTAATGAAACCCCTGAGTTATTCCTCTCACCCATGTGCTTCCTACCAAGCTGGGAGCAAAGCTCACAAAGGTCAGAAAGAATGGAACCTACTGCTGGTTGAGGCCTGATGGAAAAACACAAGTAACCATTGAATACAAAAATGACAGTGGTGCATGGTTCCTCTGCGCATTCACACAGTTCTTATCTCCACTCAACATGATGAGACAGCGACCAATGAACAAGATTTATCTAAAGGAAGTGAGAGGGTTCGATTTTTATACAAGGGGGATATGCTTTGGATAGTAAACTGTAATGACCCACATCAGATCCTGCTGATTTTTTTCACTTATTTGCTTATGTAATTTGGTTAAGGGATTTCATAAAAACACTTGTAAAAAATACCACTGAGCTGTGCCAAATAGTCTTAGTTTGTTTTTGTATTCAATGTACTGCTGATACGTTGATGTTGGAGCATAGGTTCAAGAGGGCGAAGTAATTCATGACTTCACAAGGTCAAGGGAACTCTTAAGAGACCTAGGGTCTCGTACATTTGTAATTTGATTTATTTTGTAAACACTGAATAAAATGGATAAGGAATCTAGATCCTTTTCCACATGTAATAGTAAAGATTGAGTTAGTTGTGAGTCATTGGGTTAGCACAGATCAATAAGGACTGTACTCCTTTGTTATAGGATCTGGAAACAGAATCCTCTTGTATTTAAATTAGTTTGAGCTATTTTTTTAGCAACTTGGATAGCTTACAAAGCTTGCTAGCTCGTAGAAGCTTAGGTTAGCTCACAGGGCTTAGGATAGATCATATAGGTTTGAGGATAGCTCAAAGAAGCTTTGATTAGCTCATAGAGGTTTGAGGATTAGCTCATATAGCTTGAGAGGGAGGAATGAGAGGTGTGTGCATAGAAGAGTGAGCGAGAAGTGAATGTAAGAATGAGAGGTGTGTGTATTTGAATTTCCAGTGAATTGAATAAATAACAGAGGATTAGAATTTGCATGTGGTTTTGATGGATTAGAAGTATGAATTCATCCCACTTTCACTCCATATAACCCTGTGTATAAACTCTATGGCTTTGGATTGCCATAGTTTCCGAATTGCAGAGAAGAATTGATCCTGTCAGTGATCAATTAAGTGAACCTTTGTAGCCCTATGGTTAAACTTTAACCAGCCGCTCAAATAAAAAAAGATCGTAGAGCGGGGATCGATCATGGGGAGAAGATCAACGGTTTATAGTGATATCGCCAGGAGAAGTTGCAAGCTTTGAAAAACTTTTAATGTGCGTGATATTCTATGGAATGCTCTTAATAAATTTTGGAATCCACCATTGATTTGGTGGGGACACTGATCGAACGATCAAAAATCCATTTCTTCGTGAAATTGAGAGATCAATGATCGAGATCGAGATCGACGACGGGGAAGAAGCATTGTGCAGAAACTCTATTCCCGCCTTCCGGAAAGAAATCCGCTGCGGAAGAAAGTGCGGAAAGAGTTTGTTTTGGGTATCAAGGGTTTTAGATCTTGATTTTCTTAGCACTAACAGTGAACAGTAAATGCAATAGAGATTGCTTTACATAAATAACAAGGAAAATAAACCCTAAATATCATATTCATATAACTTTGAGTTTACAATGACTGTAACAGTAGTTCTAAGGTGGACAAAGTAATCTGAAATTACTTTAACTCTAACTTGTAGCCTTTTTTGGTGTCTCAATTTTTCTTTGGTGTCTGCAGCCAGCTCCTCAAAACAACCCAAAGCGTCTTCTTCTCAGACTCCCTTATTATGCTTCAGTGCCCTCCTTCACTACCCAGAAACGTTATGCACAGTCGTAACAAGAAGGAAGACTACAATGAGAGTACCCAACAATGTTGTAGGTGTCAATATGGATTGCAGCTCCCTTTTTGGATGTAACAACCCTTGATATTGTCACAGATGAAGCATGGGGATCACTGTAGATGTGGAACTTTAAGGATATGCACCCAACAGAAAGTAAATCGTCCTCACAAACAAGATTGTGTCCTCTCCAGACAATGTCACGGTCCACACAGTCCAAACTCAGCCAACAAATCAAGAATACGGCCTCCATAAGATGAAATCGGCCCCTTTGTTACTCCTTTTCTTTCAAAAACATAAAAACCAAAAAAGACGAAAAAAAGAATATGCATGAATCTATAGCATCTTATATGTAGATGGGCCTGAACATTTGTTGTATGTATAACCACGACATGAGCCTATAATCCTAGGTATAATATAATATTGTTACTTGTTAGACTCATACGAAGACCCCCTTGGGCTAAACCTTACTATAGAATATGCTATGGGGATGGCGCTAGGGAGTGCTAGTTTCTTATAATATTCCTATTTTATTTATTGCATAATCTTTTCTAGCTTTTATTCTATTGCTTGTCGAGGATATTTATAACTTACATCGTAGGGAGGCAGCTCTATGGGTTAAATATAATTATGTTTCTAATGTGGAGATATCCCAACCTTTAGACTAACTAATATATGTTGTATATTGTTAGTATGATAGGAGATCAAGATGTTAAAGTTGTCACCACCATTTTAACATATCAATGTATTTTTAGGAGGAGTTAGAACTGGCTTCGATCACCTCGTTTAATGGCTTGCAAGGTATGGGAAACTTCATTTCCTTTAGAGCTCAAGAAATCTCACTTGGGAGTGAGTAAATTACTCAAAGGTGCAATGCAATGGCCATAACATTATTAGAGATCACTTGGTTCAATAATTTCATATGCCACCTGTCGCTGACTCTCCAATGACCTAAATAGAAATTCCCATGCAGGCATCTGTAAAAACTACTACACTTCCACCACTAAAATGGTTCATTGAACAATGCAAATACATAAATGAGGTGGAGGCTATAGATTGGCATCACATGATATGTGGTAGATGTAAGGTAGGCATCATTGAAAATCGACTGGAGGGATATCTTAGCAAGTAATCAGATTTTCATTAGGAGATCAATAGTTCCAATGGTATAATACTCGTCTAAAAAATCTAGGTTAATGGTTCAAATTCCTTTTATCTTTATAAGAATTTCTTATGGTTGGAAGAGGTAATGATAAAAATTCTTAATATTTAAAAGGATTGGATAGGTTCTTGTAGGTTTTCTCCAAGTATGACCTTAACCAATGTATTGAGTTGTCAAACTTATGGAGAGCAGATAGAGAAAATGTAGCACCGTATATCTCTTCTCATTATTCTAATATCCCTAGTTACCTAATTGATATGTCAATTAAGAAAGTATATTTGTAAGGCATACCACCGTAGAAATTTTAGGTCATATTATTTCCATAAGAAGAGAAATCATAATGAGTCATAATTGTTTGAATGCATATGATAGATCTCTTTGTAAGGCTAAAAGAAACAATAATGAGTCATTTCATGCCAGTAGTTAGAATTAATAGAAAAAAGAGGAAACATCTTGTGTAGAATCATAAGAGAGTCTATGGAAATAGACTAATTTAGTACAATTATTTTATCCTTATGGTATCCTTACTTATTGGCATGGGACCTTGAATGATATATAAGTAATTTGATCAAGTAACAGGTAAATCCACCTAGCTAGGTATAAATGTGGTAGATACTGACTAGGAATAATACTATGTTTGGATGTAACCTCAACATCTAACCTCAGATGAAAATGACATGATCCCTTATGTTGTAAGCTAAAATTGATTACTAGTCATGCACTTGAATCCATTCAAATTAACAAACTCACTGTCCCCATCCTTCTAGTACAAGTAAAGCTCACAATCAATGCCTTAGAATCCATGCTTATTACATTATTTAACTTCATGTCATCCACCACAATAGGCTAATATACATGGTCGATTTCATGGTATACCCTCTCAAACTCCTTATTTGTATCAAGTCATTTTCCTTGTGAAATCCATTCATCAAAGGATTGTAAGTAAGAATACTTGCTTCACAACCATTTTCCTTCATATGGTGCTCCACTAGTGCAAGAATATAAATTTTAGGCCTAAAGGTCTAACAATGATGTCTCCAACCACCAAAGCTAACCTCTTGAGGGGATATTTGTCCTTATAGTCAGAATATGGGAATTGTTAAGAAGTTTCTGAGCATTAGGTATGGGTCTTGGGGTTCTAGACATGGTTAAGGAATGGAAACTAGGCCTAATTAGGACCTAAATAAAGCTTCTAGGTATCTATAGCCAAGAATGATATGTTGAAATACCAGAATAGACCTTTCCACGGTATCTTTGGCCTATGAGTGGGTTTTTTGTGGAACAGTGAGAATTTTAAGACTAATTATAGGTTCGAACACCTTGGATATGGTTGGGGAGAAAAGAGTGGGACTTAGGTCCTAAAGGAAATTCCAGGCATACTTGGCTAAGAACAATTCCTACAATCACCAAACATGACCTCCCAATAGCATATTATTCATATAAGTGGGGACATTAGTGCCATTAGAAATTTTGGAGAACCTGGTATAGATATTGGGTTCCCTAGACATGCTTGAGGGAGAGAAATTGTGCCTTAATACCTGAAAAACCTTTTGAGAATCCATGGCCAAGAAGAACAACGTACTTGAACAAACATACATGGATTCTTGAGAGTATCTTTAGTGTTTGAGTAGGGATGTATATGTCATTAGATGGTTTTGAATAGTAGTTAGGGGTGTTGAGGCTCTATACATAGTTAAGGAAGGAATTCGGAACTCCAAAGGTCTCAGCTTCACAGAATCGCGCGGCCTCCAACTTCCGCGATCCGCAATCTGCGACATGGGAGTCGGAAGTCAGAACTTCAACAGACCACGCTGAGAAATGATGCCTCTGACTTCCAAAATATGCAATCTGCACTGTGGGTTCGGAAAGTCAGAAATCTGATCCACTCTGCCTTGTCTCCTCCCTGCATTTGACCCATAGAGGGAACATGAACACATAAGGGGTTTCTATTTCTCCCCCAAATTCATGACCAAACATTCTGAACCTCGTGGGCCTCAACAAGACTTTTCCCTATTCATCAATGAACAAATTCATAAAAAAACATGATATAAACTGCAGAGAACAATTACCCTTTTATTGAAATATCCATGCAACTAGCTATGGAATACAACGTTCCAGCCCAACCATAGGTCTCTGCCCAGCTTGTATTGTTTCAACATCACTCAGAGACTACACCTAAGATGGGGCTATGTATCCACTAAGGATGAACTACTCAAGTCCACTCATAGCCTTAGGCACAGTGAATCAGGGTCATACAGCACACAACTAACTCTGGAAAGCAAGTGGGGAGACAGGGTAGGAGGTTTCTAAGTTAATGAGCTCAACACACAGAGCTATAGGCATATCCAATTGACTTTATATCATAGTCTAGGAACCCCTATCCTTTCTATTTTACCGTAGCTGCAACACTGCCAAGTTGCCCATATTTCCTATTTCGAGCAGCTGCGACACCTCCAAAAGTGCCTATTTTTCCTATTTCAAGCAGCTACAACACCTAAATTTGTCCATTTTTTCTATTTCGAGCAACCGCGATACTTTCAAAAGTGCCTATTTTTCCTATTTCGAGCTGCTACAACACCGCTAATATTGCCCATTATTCCTATTTTTAGCAGCCGTGACTCCGCTAAAGTTGCCTATCCTTCCTATTTTACCGCAACTGCAACACCACCAAGTTGCCTATTTTTCCTATTTCGAGTAGCTGCAACACCTCCCAAAGTTCCTATTCTTCCTATTTCAAGCAGTTGCAACACCTAAAGTTGTCCATTCTTCCTATTTTGAGCAGCTACAACACCTCCAAAAGTGCCTATTTTTCCTATTTCGAGTAGCTGCAACACCGCTAAAATTGCCCATTATTCCTATCTTTAGCAGCTGCAACTCCACTAAAGTTGCCTATCCTTCCTATTTTACCGTAGCTGCAACATCACCAAGTTTCCTATTTGTCCTATTTCGAGCAACTCCGACACCTCCAAAAGTGCCTATTTTTCCTATTTCGAGCAGCTCCGACACCTCCAAAAGTGCCTATTTTTCCTATTTCAAGCAGCTGCAACACCTAAATTTGTTTATTTTTCCTATTTCGAGTAGCTGCGACACCTCTAAAAGTGCATATTTTTCCTATTTCGAGCAGCTGCAAC
The DNA here is from genome assembly GCA_027924585.1 of Larix kaempferi. NCBI lineage: Eukaryota > Viridiplantae > Streptophyta > Pinopsida > Pinales > Pinaceae > Larix > Larix kaempferi. The sequence goes on along the minus strand of BSBM01000374.1, from coordinate 4,053,434 downwards.
ACCTAAATTTGTCCATTTTTCCTATTTCGACCAACTGTGACACCTCCAAAAGTCCCTATTTTTCCTATTTCGAGCCACTGCAACACTGCTAAAATTTCCCATTATTCCTATCTTTAGCAACTGTGACTCTGCTAAAGTTTCCTATCCTTCCTATTTTACCGCAGCTGCAACACTGCCAAGTTGCCTATTTATCCTATTTCGAGTAGCTGCACCACCTTCAAAAGTGCCTATTTTTCCTATTTCAAGCAACTGCAACACCTAAAGTTGTCCCTTCTTCCTATTTCAAGTAGCTGTGACACCTCCAAAAGTGCCTATTTTTCCTATTTCAAGCAGCTGCAACACCTAAATTTGTCCATTTTTCCTACTTTTGGCAACTGCGAATCTGCTAATTCCTCATTGAATATTGATTATTTATTTGATCATCGATATCAGCACTCTCCATTAGCGATGTGATCGTGGAAAGGCGCCACCTTGCAACACGATGGTTTGGCATTACATTTAAAGGTACGACGTTTTAATCATAAACATCATTAGGCATGACTAAATGCAGTAATCAATATTTAATGTATTTTGTCATTAGTCCATATCAGTTATCCTTAGCCAATCCGCTGAGATGCCAACTACGTCTGATTCATCCTTCGCTTTTGGTTTTTACCTCCATCCGACAACCTGTCACCACTTTTTACCAAAAATACCCAAACCAACCTTTGCCTATCCATCGCTCGTTCTGCATGCAGTAGCTCGACGTCTGAGACTGTAACTAATCTCGCCGGTAGCAGAGTTTACAAATAGCTTTGTAATATGGGTATCCTGGTACGACACGAACTTGTCAACATAGAGCCTCTGCGTGCAAATAGAGAGGTTTCTACTGTCTTCCAGGAAGCTCGATGGATTGACTATTTCCAGCGTTTGAATGATTTTCATGTAGAAACCACACTTGAGTTTGCTCAAAATCTAACCAACACTCATTCAGAGGTCGGAGGTATCCGAATAGATGTTTCAGAAGCAATCATGGTGGAGGTAACAGGATTTCCCAGAACCGGGATGCAATGGTTCGGTTGGAAGTGCCATAATCCAACTACAGCAAAAGAATTTTTGGCAGCCGGAGAAGTTTTTCGACCGCATGGTCGAGGAATAGCATTGGAATCCTTGCCAAATCCTTGGATCTAGGTGGCCACCTTCATAAATAAATACATTTCCTATGAAGGTAGGTACAAAGTGGTTTACATATATGAATTCTTCCTCCTTTCACATTTACGCCACCGTAGATTGTTAAATATGTTGTTTTATCTTTTACAATCTCTACAAACTATGGCTCGGTATGTCAAGGGTGCTCGACACCCCTTATCTTCCCTCTCAAACCATGGGTTGATTAAAATCTTAATCTTAAAAGCCCTTGTGCACCAGAATTTGACATGGGAAGGGTTTGTTGCTCGACCAAGGGTGCCCCGAGCACCTGCCATGGCAATAGGAGGTGTTGAGATGGTAAATGAGGACCGGAGTTCCTCCAATTCAGTTGAGGGGAGGGATGGAGCATTGGTAGACCAGGTGGAAGAGGTAAATATGGGGGAAGTTGTGACAACAATGAACCCTATTGCAAAAGGGGATATGATGGAGCCAGTGGCGAATGAGGAAGTGATATTGGAAGCTACAAAAACATCAAATCCTATAGAGGAAGAAGTAGACCCAATAGAAATTGCAGTTAGGGTGGCAGTTGAAGCAGTAGGGATGGCGTCATTAGCAGCTGCAATAGAGGAAACTGAAACTGGAGAAGCTGTTAAAGCTGTGACAGTGGAAGCTATAGTTGCAGGAGTTACAATGCAAGGGTAAGAGCATCAAGCAGAGGTGGTAGAAGGAGAAAATATGGAGGTGTTGGATGTCAAATCCTCCCCTGAAAGAAGGAGAACCATCATTGAAGAAGAGGAAATGACCCCTCTTTTTGACAATTTAGAAACCCCTGTGTCACATAAAAGAAGAAAAAGATCAGGGAGTAAGGGCCAGACATCTAGCTCAGCAAAGAAGAGAAGAACTAGATATGTTACAGTAGCAGCAACAGTATGCAGGGAAGGCCAAACATCGGGAGTTGTAAATAAAACAAGGACTCGGTCTGTTGCAGTAGCCGAAACAACATGTGCAATTGGGGAAAATAGTGAAATTCTCACAACATAAGCAGCGTGTGCAATCGGGGTAGGCATATAAATTCCTATTTTAAATCCCAAATCACTGGTTGTTACATAAGAACCTGCTGTGGAAAAACCCCAAATTGAAAACCTCATTTTTGAAAATGAGCAGCTAAAGGAGGAGGTGCAAATGCTTCGGAATGAATTGGAGAAATGGAAGGAAGTGAGTGGAAAATAGGCAAAGAAGAATTTGAATATATTAGTGGAGGTTGTAGATCTGTTAAAAAATTCATCTCCTGTTTTGGAAAATGAAGAACAAGGAGACATGGTATGCCTAAAATGTGTTGACATATTTAATTTGGTAGGGCACAGAGTCATAGTGCTGGGTTTGGTAGCACAAAATCCTGCACAAGAAGAGCAAGAAGGAGAAAAAGCATCGACAGTGGAGTTGATGGAGGGAAATGAGCCAGAGATAGACATAATCCCTGATTTGGAATTAGGAGAAGATGAGGAGATGCAACCCTAGCCAACAGGAAATACTGAACTATTCAAGGACTAGTCTCATCATCCAGAAGATATCGAGGTAATTGAAGGACAACCTCAGTAATCTAAAGAAATTGGAGAACGGGATGTTGTTACACAAGAACCAACATCCTTGACAATATTTAGTGAAGTTGCAACCCAGACATCAATTGTTGATATTCGGGTACAAGAGGAAGACGATGTTACAAAAAAACCAGTGTCTTTAAAAATGTTTATTGAAATTGCAACTCAGACTGAGGTTGTTGAGATTGAATTGAAGAGAAAGGATGTTGCCACACAATAACTAGCATTGCTAAAAGTAGTTGTTGAGACTGCAACTCAGGTAGAGGCTGTTGACTTTGGTATTAAGGAAGAGAATGTTGTCACACAAGGACCAGTGTTCTCGAAATTAATGATTGATTCAGCAGCAGAAACTGAGGCTGTTGAGGTATAGGAAGAGGATGCTATTACACAAGAACCAGCATCCTCAAAATTAATTGCTGAGATTGCAACACAAGCAGAGGCCATTGCAACACCGATGGAAGAGGAAGCTGCTACACTGCCACTCGAAAATGAGGAAGTTGCTACACTGCCACCCGAAAATGAGGAAGCTGGAACATCTGGTGGCAGGGTAGGAATGCAATTTTCTCAAGAATTTGTTGCTTTAGACTCTGATGATGAGAAACATGTGGAGGATAGAAGGATTCAACGATTGGAGAAACAACTTTGTTTGTTACAGGTGGAGTTAGCTAAATGGGAAAAGTACATTGATCAATGTCGAGCAGGGATGGTCCCTCTCTCTGAAAATAGGAAGACTATCAAATAATTAAGGGAGAAGTGGGCAGAGGAATCAACTCTTCAGAAATCTCAATTGGAAGAGTTGCAAAAAGAATTGCAGTAGTTGAAGGAATTCAAATCCATGCAAAAGGAAAAAGACCAAATGTATGCCCTCTCTCTGGAGCTGCTGAGTTCAAGAGCCCCATGTCCTTCCTACCCGGTATTACTGTATGAGAAAATGACCCTATTCAAATTGAAAGCTTTACAAGAGGGTAGACCTTATCAATTGTTGATCCCTTCCCAGTTTCTAGAGACCTTTTTTTCAAGCAGTTTTCTTGAGCAACACCTATTGTGTGAATTGTATTTGCACAATATGGCATGTTTTGGTGATTCTTTCTCTAATCCTATTCCCTATGCAGGTGATGTTCAGTTGAGATCCTTTTCCTCTTTTGTTAATAATCATGTGCAGTCAGAAGATGTCTTTCAGACAATCGCTAAGAATGAGGCCAGTGCCAATTTATCAATTTATGGATTAGGAGTGAATCCCAATCTCCTCGTTCTCTCATCATAAACCATGGAAGATGTTTCTTATCTCCTCCAAAGACTCATCATCTGAAGAAGATGTAAGAGAAATTTATCTCTACATGTGTTGACCTGATCTCCAAACAACAACATCTTTCCTTAGAGGGTAGCAAGCACAGGTGGTAGACTTCTTCTCCAGCTTTGAAGAAAAGGGATCCTTACTTCCTTAAGAATTTTAAACAAGCTCTTCCCAGGGTAGTAGGGTATTTCAATTGCATGAGAACATGTGGGTTACATTGGCTAGAACTCAAGTTCAAATTTCCACTGATATGGTGGCCAGGATGGCAGTACAGGGACAATTATACACTGACCAAGGCAGAAGAGAAGCAATGATGAGAATATTGGGCTGCTTGCAATGGGTTTTTGGAAGCAGGAAAGGAACATGAGATTTCCTTCAACTTTTCCTTTCAGCATGAACAGGGACTAGATTCAGACTTAGATTAGTTGGTTGTTGGATGAGGACATGCAATTGGATAGCTGGGGGGAGATGTTGGGCCCCAAAATAGCCCCTTTTTGCCTACACCTATCTACACATTTTTCCCTGTTTTGCCTCACTATTCCCTGATTTGGAATTAAGAGAAGATAATCATTCAAGACTACTTATGGCTATAATAGTTCCATTGTAAATCGACAGCCTGAAGATCGTAGATCTTCATGGCTTCCCGATATTTTATGAAACGAATTCATGTCATCAGGGTATAAATGTAAAGAGGGGTTTTGAGCCTGGGGTTGGAGAATTTATAATTGTATAAGCTGAAACAGAGAGGTGTGACTGTGAATCATTATTCTAACACAAGGAGCAGAGTTTCTTATATATTTTTGTTTTAATTTGTGTTAGGACATGGCATCTCTGTTAAAAGGCCAGGGCTCGCCTTCTCATAGATATCGCCAAGTTAAGTAGGTAGTTTAATTTCTTTCCTGTTGTGTGGTGTGGAATTGCATTAGTTGTGTTACTGTGAGCTGCAACAGTGAAATGATAATTGCATTCTTCTATGGCATTTTATGATTTCATCCTGAATGATTCATATCAATATCATGGACATATATCATACTATTATGCTAATGATTCATATCAATATCAATATCATATATGTAATTTGAATTAATGTGCAAGCAACAATAGCAATGTCAAATGTGTGTTACTTGTTGAAAACTTATTAACTTAATAATAAATATATTAATTATAATTTAAACTTGAAAATTATATATATCTTCCAAATGGAAAATATCCATCACCCTAAATAAATAATGCAGAGTTGTCAACCAACAAAATGGGTATAACTAAACAGTAATAGAAAGTAATATCAAACTGAGTAAGAACAATAATCCTCTACTTATGAACTCAAGCTAATTCATCAGCTGCAAGGGAATGTGTCCTACTTTCATGCATTCATTCAGTTATATTCCTTTCTTTTCATTCCATAAATTGCATCACTTGTATTGCTGAAACTCTAGTGGGAAATTATAGGTTGATTACAGTCACATTCAGAATTCATCCAATAAGAGTTCAATACTGGTTTTTTGGTCTACTGATCCTTATTATGCATTCAATCGGTTTGCTTAAACTATCATATGGTTTGTTTGGACATTCAATGGGGTGTCTTCAAATGTGATTAGACTCTTTAACCAACTTCATATGTTCTTCAATAATTAATCGTAATTATGACCAAACTTGACATCCCATGTATGAAATCTGGAATCGCATAATTACACATTTATGAGCCTACTCATCGATGAATCAGCTCTTTCAAATTGGTGAAGAAAAGTGCATTACACAAATTAATAACATCAAGAAGAAACCCCGAAGAAGAAGAAAAATACCTAAAACAAAAATCAACTTTTTAAAAGCAGAGACGATACTTACAATTACTTAAAACAAAAAAGCTCTTATGATTATGATATGGAAGAATAATCCTTTGGGAATACTAAACACCATTCCAAGAAGCCTTTTTTTTGGAAGCAAGGAGATTTTGCATTATATTAAAAGGAAGAATTAAAAAGGATCAATCTGGCCGAAGCTCAGAATTGTTCATCAAAACAGACCAACTTGGTTTTACCCTTTGACACTGATCCAGGTGGATATCGGTGGCGGCCCACCTCTTCCAACTGGCTCAAAACAGTCTTCTGGCAATTTTGGTAGATTACTATTTTTGGCAGTTTTTCGGGTCGTGAACTTCCGGAGCCATTTTGAGGCCCTAAACGACATTTTTTGGCGATTTGGGGGACCAAATGGTTGCCAACGGCATGCATTTGGGCCCAGTCGAAAGTTGTAAATCTCGGTTAGACCTTTCCAACGGGCTACCGAGCGCCCTAAACGAAGATCGTATGCAAAAGTTATGACCCCGGGAAGTTGACTGTTCAACTAACCACCTTGGGGCCACAAACTTTATGACGGTTCATCTTCTAGGGTTAGGTTTTTGGATGATTGGGATTCTTTCCCTCATGCTTATGATAAATAGGCCCTTTCGGCATCTCTTTGTAATCATCTTGGCACGAATGAGCATAGCGGCCACATCTCTTCTCAGAGATAGCTACCACCATTCCAGCTATTGTATTTTACAGTCTGTTCTATTTCCGCTATTTAATAGAATATGTGTTTACTGTATCACTGTGTTATTTGCAATATATCTCTGTATATGATTCTGTATATGCTATCTTTTGTTTCGTTCCCACATAAATCCGGATCAGTGGTATCAGAGCGGTCTGCTCTTTGATTGTTTCTCGGTGCATGTCCCCGACGAGGTCAGGATACAGGGAGTTGGGTCTCGAACTAGTTTCACTTGGGGAAGACCACTCTCGCCGCCCCAAACGGCCTCCCATGGCGGAAGAAAAGAGAGACGACGGAGCAGTAGATCCTATCAAGTTGTTGCTCGAGGAAGCCCTCGCGCGACAGAGGAACGAGATGATGGATAATTTCGCCCAAATCCTTCAACGCATGCCAACAGCGGCAAATGCACCCTCAACGAGCAGCCATTTCGGAGATACGACTCCCTTCAAGGTACAAGTTAATTTTGATATCCCTTTATTTGAAGGCCAAATCGATGCCGATGCTCTAGATAAATGGTTGAATCTACTAGAAGGGTATTTCTCTGTCCACAAATTTTCCGACAGGGAAAAGATCATCTTTGCGCTCCTTAAGGCCGTCCCCCATGTCAAAAATTGGTGGGAAACTTATTGTGAGCAAAACTCATCAGACGAGTCTGGATTGTTTGAATATTCCAATCCCACTTGGGCCTCTTTTATAGATGCCGTCAAGGAACAATATTACCCTGTTGGAAACTATGATGACCAGTACACAAAATGGACCATTCTGCATCAAGAGAGGGACCAAACGGTGTCGGAGTACACCAACAAATTTCATACCTTGCGCACAAAGCTAGGTATCAAGGACTCCGAGCGGCACCTAGTACTGAAATATCGCAGTGGCCTACACCGGTACATCCGAACAGAGATGGATTTCCTAGAAATCTCTTCACTCGGATCCGCCTATCGATATGCTGTCAAAATTGAGCAGAAATTTCAGCAAAAGAACAAGCGTGACTTCGGACCTGCGCAGAAGCAGGGCAAGGGAAACTCTGGCTCGCAGAGCACGGGGCAGGAAAAGGACAACCAGTCCCAACCACAGGCGAAGAAGGGTAAAGAAAAGACAAAGAAGGACACCGGGAAGTGGTGCGAGTTCCACAAAAGCCCCTGGCACAACACTGATGATTGTCGCTCAAAACAGTCATTGGTGGCTGAGATCAAAGCTTCAGAATCAGATCCTAGTTTTGATTCTGACTCAGAACCTAATTTCACAGCTGCGCGAAAAGGGAAGCAGATCATTGATGCAGAACCCAGTGCCGTTGTTGCCACCACACAGATTCAGCCAGAGGAGCCTGAAGAGTCGGAGGCAGAGGAGCGCCTTTTCCACTCACAGATGTGGGTGAAGGGAATTCCCCTAGACTTTGTTGTGGACAGCGGCAGCCAGAAGAACCTGATCTCAGAAGAAGTCATCAAGAGATTGGAGCTACCAATAACGCCACACCCACAACCATACACCATTGGATGGCTAAGCCAAGGACGAAGGATCCGTGTCAGTCACCAATGTCGCCTACCGTATGGCATCAAGCCCTTGAAAGATGAGGTATTATGTGATGTGGCCCCACTTGAAGTATGTGATGTTCTTTTAGGACAACCATATATGTGGAAGCGTCATGCTGTATATGAATCACGACCTCGCAGTGTCATTGTCACTTTGGGAGGACAACTCTATCGGATACCAGAGATAGTTGCACCTACCCCAAACGAGCAGGGAAGGAAGATAATCTCCCACACTGGGAAATTTTCCCTATTCGCAATTGCCACTAAAGGTGAACCTCAGATCGCAGAGACATCCACAACCTCTGCAGATTATCCTTCTACTCAGCAGAAACATGAAAAACACAAAGTTAGTGCAGCATCGCCTATTCGGGTACCTCTACAGTGCAAGGCCACGCATTCAAGGTGCTCCTCCAAAAAGAAACCATCCACACCGGTGCATACCAAGGATACCACAACAACCAAAACTGTTGAACAGCTCCAGCGCATCCATCAACAACAATTACAACCCTCTGAAGATGTCAAAGTACGGCAACCTTTCCACTTCCGCAAATGTCGCACCAAGAGCTCAATTCGACACACAGCTCGACATATGATAGGGGATTTAACGCAATGGAGACCATTGCTTCCTAAGGAGGGAGGATTGATCCAGGTGGATATCGGTGGCGGCCCACCTCTTCCAACTGGCTCAAAACAGTCTTCTGGCAATTTTGGTAGATTACTATTTTTGGCAGTTTTTCGGGTCCTGAACTTCCGGAGCCATTTTGAGGCCCTAAACGACATTTTTTGGCGATTTGGGGGACCAATTGGTTGCCAACGGCATACATCTGGGCCCAGTCGAAAGTTGTAAATCTCGGTTAGACCTTTCCAACGGGCTACCGAGCGCCCTAAACGAAGATCGTATGCAAAAGTTATGACCCCGGGAAGTTGACTGTTCAACTAACCACCTTGGGGCCGCAAACTTTATGACGGTTCATCTTCTAGGGTTAGGTTTTTGGATGATTGGGATTCTTTCCCTCATGCTTATGATAAATAGGCCCTTTCGGCATCTCTTTGTAATCATCTTGGCACGAATGAGCATAGCGGCCACATCTCTTCTCAGAGATAGCTACCACCATTCCAGCTATTGTATTTTACAGTCTGTTCTATTTCCGCTATTTAATAGAATATGTGTTTACTGTATCACTGTGTTATTTGCAATATATCTCTGTATATGATTCTGTATATGCTATCTTTTGTTTCGTTCCCACATAAATCCGGATCAGTGGTATCAGAGCGGTCTGCTCTTTGATTGTTTCTCGGTGCATGTCCCCGACGAGGTCAGGATACAGGGAGTTGGGTCTCGAACTAGTTTCACTTGGGGAAGACCACTCTCGCCGCCCCAAACGGCCTCCCATGGCGGAAGAAAAGAGAGACGACGGAGCAGTAGATCCTATCAAGTTGTTGCTCGAGGAAGCCCTCGCGCGACAGAGGAACGAGATGATGGATAATCTCGCCCAAATCCTTCAACGCATGCCAACAGCGGCAAATGCACCCTCAACGAGCAGCCATTTCGGAGATACGACTCCCTTCAAGGTACAAGTTAATTTTGATATCCCTTTATTTGAAGGCCAAATCGATGTCGATGCTCTAGATAAATGGTTGAATCTACTAGAAGGGTATTTCTCTGTCCACAAATTTTCCGACAGGGAAAAGATCATCTTTGCGCTCCTTAAGGCCGTCCCCCATGTCAAAAATTGGTGGGAAACTTATTGTGAGCAAAACTCATCAGACGAGTCTGGATTGTTTGAATATTCCAATCCCACTTGGGCCTCTTTTATAGATGCCGTCAAGGAACAATATTACCCTGTTGGAAACTATGATGACCAGTACACAAAATGGACCATTCTGCATCAAGAGAGGGACCAAACGGTGTCGGAGTACACCAACAAATTTCATACCTTGCGCACAAAGCTAGGTATCAAGGACTCCGAGCGGCACCTAGTACTGAAATATCGCAGTGGCCTACACCGGTACATCCGAACAGAGATGGATTTCCTAGAAATCTCTTCACTCGGATCCGCCTATCGATATGCTGTCAAAATTGAGCAGAAATTTCAGCAAAAGAACAAGCGTGACTTCGGACCTGCGCAGAAGCAGGGCAAGGGAAACTCTGGCTCGCAGAGCACGGGGCAGGAAAAGGACAACCAGTCCCAACCACAGGCGAAGAAGGGTAAAGAAAAGACAAAGAAGGACACCGGGAAGTGGTGCGAGTTCCACAAAAGCCCCTGGCACAACACTGATGATTGTCGCTCAAAACAGTCATTGGTGGCTGAGATCAAAGCTTCAGAATCAGATCCTAGTTTTGATTCTGACTCAGAACCTAATTTCACAGCTGCGCGAAAAGGGAAGCAGATCATTGATGCAGAACCCAGTGCCGTTGTTGCCACCACACAGATTCAGCCAGAGGAGCCTGAAGAGTCGGAGGCAGAGGAGCGCCTTTTCCACTCACAGATGTGGGTGAAGGGAATTCCCCTAGACTTTGTTGTGGACAGCGGCAGCCAGAAGAACCTGATCTCAGAAGAAGTCATCAAGAGATTGGAGCTACCAATAACGCCACACCCACAACCATACACCATTGGATGGCTAAGCCAAGGACGAAGGATCCGTGTCAGTCACCAATGTCGCCTACCGTATGGCATCAAGCCCTTGAAAGATGAGGTATTATGTGATGTGGCCCCACTTGAAGTATGTGATGTTCTTTTAGGACAACCATATATGTGGAAGCGTCATGCTGTATATGAATCACGACCTCGCAGTGTCATTGTCACTTTGGGAGGACAACTCTATCGGATACCAGAGATAGTTGCACCTACCCCAAACGAGCAGGGAAGGAAGATAATCTCCCACACTGGGAAATTTTCCCTATTCGCAATTGCCACTAAAGGTGAACCTCAGATCGCAGAGACATCCACAACCTCTGCAGATTATCCTTCTACTCAGCAGAAACATGAAAAACACAAAGTTAGTGCAGCATCGCCTATTCGGGTACCTCTACAGTGCAAGGCCACGCATTCAAGGTGCTCCTCCAAAAAGAAACCATCCACACCGGTGCATACCAAGGATACCACAACAACCAAAACTGTTGAACAGCTCCAGCGCATCCATCAACAACAATTACAACCCTCTGAAGATGTCAAAGTACGGCAACCTTTCCACTTCCGCAAATGTCGCACCAAGAGCTCAATTCGACACACAGCTCGACATATGATAGGGGATTTAACGCAATGGAGACCATTGCTTCCTAAGGAGGGAGGATTGATCCAGGTGGATATCGGTGGCGGCCCACCTCTTCCAACTGGCTCAAAACAGTCTTCTGGCAATTTTGGTAGATTACTATTTTTGGCAGTTTTTCGGGTCCTGAACTTCCGGAGCCATTTTGAGGCCCTAAACGACATTTTTTGGCGATTTGGGGGACCAATTGGTTGCCAACGGCATACATCTGGGCCCAGTCGAAAGTTGTAAATCTCGGTTAGACCTTTCCAACGGGCTACCGAGCGCCCTAAACGAAGATCGTATGCAAAAGTTATGACCCCGGGAAGTTGACTGTTCAACTAACCACCTTGGGGCCGCAAACTTTATGACGGTTCATCTTCTAGGGTTAGGTTTTTGGATGATTGGGATTCTTTCCCTCATGCTTATGATAAATAGGCCCTTTCGGCATCTCTTTGTAATCATCTTGGCACGAATGAGCATAGCGGCCACATCTCTTCTCAGAGATAGCTACCACCATTCCAGCTATTGTATTTTACAGTCTGTTCTATTTCCGCTATTTAATAGAATATGTGTTTACTGTATCACTGTGTTATTTGCAATATATCTCTGTATATGATTCTGTATATGCTATCTTTTGTTTCGTTCCCACATAAATCCGGATCAGTGGTATCAGAGCGGTCTGCTCTTTGATTGTTTCTCGGTGCATGTCCCCGACGAGGTCAGGATACAGGGAGTTGGGTCTCGAACTAGTTTCACTTGGGGAAGACCACTCTCGCCGCCCCAAACGGCCTCCCATGGCGGAAGAAAAGAGAGACGACGGAGCAGTAGATCCTATCAAGTTGTTGCTCGAGGAAGCCCTCGCGCGACAGAGGAACGAGATGATGGATAATTTCGCCCAAATCCTTCAACGCATGCCAACAGCGGCAAATGCACCCTCAACGAGCAGCCATTTCGGAGATACGACTCCCTTCAAGGTACAAGTTAATTTTGATATCCCTTTATTTGAAGGCCAAATCGATGCCGATGCTCTAGATAAATGGTTGAATCTACTAGAAGGGTATTTCTCTGTCCACAAATTTTCCGACAGGGAAAAGATCATCTTTGCGCTCCTTAAGGCCGTCCCCCATGTCAAAAATTGGTGGGAAACTTATTGTGAGCAAAACTCATCAGACGAGTCTGGATTGTTTGAATATTCCAATCCCACTTGGGCCTCTTTTATAGATGCCGTCAAGGAACAATATTACCCTGTTGGAAACTATGATGACCAGTACACAAAATGGACCATTCTGCATCAAGAGAGGGACCAAACGGTGTCGGAGTACACCAACAAATTTCATACCTTGCGCACAAAGCTAGGTATCAAGGACTCCGAGCGGCACCTAGTACTGAAATATCGCAGTGGCCTACACCGGTACATCCGAACAGAGATGGATTTCCTAGAAATCTCTTCACTCGGATCCGCCTATCGATATGCTGTCAAAATTGAGCAGAAATTTCAGCAAAAGAACAAGCGTGACTTCGGACCTGCGCAGAAGCAGGGCAAGGGAAACTCTGGCTCGCAGAGCACGGGGCAGGAAAAGGACAACCAGTCCCAACCACAGGCGAAGAAGGGTAAAGAAAAGACAAAGAAGGACACCGGGAAGTGGTGCGAGTTCCACAAAAGCCCCTGGCACAACACTGATGATTGTCGCTCAAAACAGTCATTGGTGGCTGAGATCAAAGCTTCAGAATCAGATCCTAGTTTTGATTCTGACTCAGAACCTAATTTCACAGCTGCGCGAAAAGGGAAGCAGATCATTGATGCAGAACCCAGTGCCGTTGTTGCCACCACACAGATTCAGCCAGAGGAGCCTGAAGAGTCGGAGGCAGAGGAGCGCCTTTTCCACTCACAGATGTGGGTGAAGGGAATTCCCCTAGACTTTGTTGTGGACAGCGGCAGCCAGAAGAACCTGATCTCAGAAGAAGTCATCAAGAGATTGGAGCTACCAATAACGCCACACCCACAACCATACACCATTGGATGGCTAAGCCAAGGACGAAGGATCCGTGTCAGTCACCAATGTCGCCTACCGTATGGCATCAAGCCCTTGAAAGATGAGGTATTATGTGATGTGGCCCCACTTGAAGTATGTGATGTTCTTTTAGGACAACCATATATGTGGAAGCGTCATGCTGTATATGAATCACGACCTCGCAGTGTCATTGTCACTTTGGGAGGACAACTCTATCGGATACCAGAGATAGTTGCACCTACCCCAAACGAGCAGGGAAGGAAGATAATCTCCCACACTGGGAAATTTTCCCTATTCGCAATTGCCACTAAAGGTGAACCTCAGATCGCAGAGACATCCACAACCTCTGCAGATTATCCTTCTACTCAGCAGAAACATGAAAAACACAAAGTTAGTGCAGCATCGCCTATTCGGGTACCTCTACAGTGCAAGGCCACGCATTCAAGGTGCTCCTCCAAAAAGAAACCATCCACACCGGTGCATACCAAGGATACCACAACAACCAAAACTGTTGAACAGCTCCAGCGCATCCATCAACAACAATTACAACCCTCTGAAGATGTCAAAGTACGGCAACCTTTCCACTTCCGCAAATGTCGCACCAAGAGCTCAATTCGACACACAGCTCGACATATGATAGGGGATTTAACGCAATGGAGACCATTGCTTCCTAAGGAGGGAGGATTGATCCAGGTGGATATCGGTGGCGGCCCACCTCTTCCAACTGGCTCAAAACAGTCTTCTGGCAATTTTGGTAGATTACTATTTTTGGCAGTTTTTCGGGTCCTGAACTTCCGGAGCCATTTTGAGGCCCTAAACGACATTTTTTGGCGATTTGGGGGACCAATTGGTTGCCAACGGCATACATTTGGGCCCAGTCGAAAGTTGTAAATCTCGGTTAGACCTTTCCAACGGGCTACCGAGCGCCCTAAACGAAGATCGTATGCAAAAGTTATGACCCCGGGAAGTTGACTGTTCAACTAACCACCTTGGGGCCGCAAACTTTATGACGGTTCATCTTCTAGGGTTAGGTTTTTGGATGATTGGGATTCTTTCCCTCATGCTTATGATAAATAGGCCCTTTCGGCATCTCTTTGTAATCATCTTGGCACGAATGAGCATAGCGGCCACATCTCTTCTCAGAGATAGCTACCACCATTCCAGCTATTGTATTTTACAGTCTGTTCTATTTCCGCTATTTAATAGAATATGTGTTTACTGTATCACTGTGTTATTTGCAATATATCTCTGTATATGATTCTGTATATGCTATCTTTTGTTTCGTTCCCACATAAATCCGGATCAGTGGTATCAGAGCGGTCTGCTCTTTGATTGTTTCTCGGTGCATGTCCCCGACGAGGTCAGGATACAGGGAGTTGGGTCTCGAACTAGTTTCACTTGGGGAAGACCACTCTCGCCGCCCCAAACGGCCTCCCATGGCGGAAGAAAAGAGAGACGACGGAGCAGTAGATCCTATCAAGTTGTTGCTCGAGGAAGCCCTCGCGCGACAGAGGAACGAGATGATGGATAATTTCGCCCAAATCCTTCAACGCATGCCAACAGCGGCAAATGCACCCTCAACGAGCAGCCATTTCGGAGATACGACTCCCTTCAAGGTACAAGTTAATTTTGATATCCCTTTATTTGAAGGCCAAATCGATGCCGATGCTCTAGATAAATGGTTGAATCTACTAGAAGGGTATTTCTCTGTCCACAAATTTTCCGACAGGGAAAAGATCATCTTTGCGCTCCTTAAGGCCGTCCCCCATGTCAAAAATTGGTGGGAAACTTATTGTGAGCAAAACTCATCAGACGAGTCTGGATTGTTTGAATATTCCAATCCCACTTGGGCCTCTTTTATAGATGCCGTCAAGGAACAATATTACCCTGTTGGAAACTATGATGACCAGTACACAAAATGGACCATTCTGCATCAAGAGAGGGACCAAACGGTGTCGGAGTACACCAACAAATTTCATACCTTGCGCACAAAGCTAGGTATCAAGGACTCCGAGCGGCACCTAGTACTGAAATATCGCAGTGGCCTACACCGGTACATCCGAACAGAGATGGATTTCCTAGAAATCTCTTCACTCGGATCCGCCTATCGATATGCTGTCAAAATTGAGCAGAAATTTCAGCAAAAGAACAAGCGTGACTTCGGACCTGCGCAGAAGCAGGGCAAGGGAAACTCTGGCTCGCAGAGCACGGGGCAGGAAAAGGACAACCAGTCCCAACCACAGGCGAAGAAGGGTAAAGAAAAGACAAAGAAGGACACCGGGAAGTGGTGCGAGTTCCACAAAAGCCCCTGGCACAACACTGATGATTGTCGCTCAAAACAGTCATTGGTGGCTGAGATCAAAGCTTCAGAATCAGATCCTAGTTTTGATTCTGACTCAGAACCTAATTTCACAGCTGCGCGAAAAGGGAAGCAGATCATTGATGCAGAACCCAGTGCCGTTGTTGCCACCACACAGATTCAGCCAGAGGAGCCTGAAGAGTCGGAGGCAGAGGAGCGCCTTTTCCACTCACAGATGTGGGTGAAGGGAATTCCCCTAGACTTTGTTGTGGACAGCGGCAGCCAGAAGAACCTGATCTCAGAAGAAGTCATCAAGAGATTGGAGCTACCAATAACGCCACACCCACAACCATACACCATTGGATGGCTAAGCCAAGGACGAAGGATCCGTGTCAGTCACCAATGTCGCCTACCGTATGGCATCAAGCCCTTGAAAGATGAGGTATTATGTGATGTGGCCCCACTTGAAGTATGTGATGTTCTTTTAGGACAACCATATATGTGGAAGCGTCATGCTGTATATGAATCACGACCTCGCAGTGTCATTGTCACTTTGGGAGGACAACTCTATCGGATACCAGAGATAGTTGCACCTACCCCAAACGAGCAGGGAAGGAAGATAATCTCCCACACTGGGAAATTTTCCCTATTCGCAATTGCCACTAAAGGTGAACCTCAGATCGCAGAGACATCCACAACCTCTGCAGATTATCCTTCTACTCAGCAGAAACATGAAAAACACAAAGTTAGTGCAGCATCGCCTATTCGGGTACCTCTACAGTGCAAGGCCACGCATTCAAGGTGCTCCTCCAAAAAGAAACCATCCACACCGGTGCATACCAAGGATACCACAACAACCAAAACTGTTGAACAGCTCCAGCGCATCCATCAACAACAATTACAACCCTCTGAAGATGTCAAAGTACGGCAACCTTTCCACTTCCGCAAATGTCGCACCAAGAGCTCAATTCGACACACAGCTCGACATATGATAGGGGATTTAACGCAATGGAGACCATTGCTTCCTAAGGAGGGAGGATTGATCCAGGTGGATATCGGTGGCGGCCCACCTCTTCCAACTGGCTCAAAACAGTCTTCTGGCAATTTTGGTAGATTACTATTTTTGGCAGTTTTTCGGGTCCTGAACTTCCGGAGCCATTTTGAGGCCCTAAACGACATTTTTTGGCGATTTGGGGGACCAATTGGTTGCCAACGGCATACATCTGGGCCCAGTCGAAAGTTGTAAATCTCGGTTAGACCTTTCCAACGGGCTACCGAGCGCCCTAAACGAAGATCGTATGCAAAAGTTATGACCCCGGGAAGTTGACTGTTCAACTAACCACCTTGGGGCCGCAAACTTTATGACGGTTCATCTTCTAGGGTTAGGTTTTTGGATGATTGGGATTCTTTCCCTCATGCTTATGATAAATAGGCCCTTTCGGCATCTCTTTGTAATCATCTTGGCACGAATGAGCATAGCGGCCACATCTCTTCTCAGAGATAGCTACCACCATTCCAGCTATTGTATTTTACAGTCTGTTCTATTTCCGCTATTTAATAGAATATGTGTTTACTGTATCACTGTGTTATTTGCAATATATCTCTGTATATGATTCTGTATATGCTATCTTTTGTTTCGTTCCCACATAAATCCGGATCAGTGGTATCAGAGCGGTCTGCTCTTTGATTGTTTCTCGGTGCATGTCCCCGACGAGGTCAGGATACAGGGAGTTGGGTCTCGAACTAGTTTCACTTGGGGAAGACCACTCTCGCCGCCCCAAACGGCCTCCCATGGCGGAAGAAAAGAGAGACGACGGAGCAGTAGATCCTATCAAGTTGTTGCTCGAGGAAGCCCTCGCGCGACAGAGGAACGAGATGATGGATAATTTCGCCCAAATCCTTCAACGCATGCCAACAGCGGCAAATGCACCCTCAACGAGCAGCCATTTCGGAGATACGACTCCCTTCAAGGTACAAGTTAATTTTGATATCCCTTTATTTGAAGGCCAAATCGATGCCGATGCTCTAGATAAATGGTTGAATCTACTAGAAGGGTATTTCTCTGTCCACAAGTTTTCCGACAGGGAAAAGATCATCTTTGCGCTCCTTAAGGCCGTCCCCCATGTCAAAAATTGGTGGGAAACTTATTGTGAGCAAAACTCATCAGACGAGTCTGGATTGTTTGAATATTCCAATCCCACTTGGGCCTCTTTTATAGATGCCGTCAAGGAACAATATTACCCTGTTGGAAACTATGATGACCAGTACACAAAATGGACCATTCTGCATCAAGAGAGGGACCAAACGGTGTCGGAGTACACCAACAAATTTCATACCTTGCGCACAAAGCTAGGTATCAAGGACTCCGAGCGGCACCTAGTACTGAAATATCGCAGTGGCCTACACCGGTACATCCGAACAGAGATGGATTTCCTAGAAATCTCTTCACTCGGATCCGCCTATCGATATGCTGTCAAAATTGAGCAGAAATTTCAGCAAAAGAACAAGCGTGACTTCGGACCTGCGCAGAAGCAGGGCAAGGGAAACTCTGGCTCGCAGAGCACGGGGCAGGAAAAGGACAACCAGTCCCAACCACAGGCGAAGAAGGGTAAAGAAAAGACAAAGAAGGACACCGGGAAGTGGTGCGAGTTCCACAAAAGCCCCTGGCACAACACTGATGATTGTCGCTCAAACAGTCATTGGTGGCTGAGATCAAAGCTTCAGAATCAGATCCTAGTTTTGATTCTGACTCAGAACCTAATTTCACAGCTGCGCGAAAAGGGAAGCAGATCATTGATGCAGAACCCAGTGCCGTTGTTGCCACCACACAGATTCAGCCAGAGGAGCCTGAAGAGTCGGAGGCAGAGGAGCGCCTTTTCCACTCACAGATGTGGGTGAAGGGAATTCCCCTAGACTTTGTTGTGGACAGCGGCAGCCAGAAGAACCTGATCTCAGAAGAAGTCATCAAGAGATTGGAGCTACCAATAACGCCACACCCACAACCATACACCATTGGATGGCTAAGCCAAGGACGAAGGATCCGTGTCAGTCACCAATGTCGCCTACCGTATGGCATCAAGCCCTTGAAAGATGAGGTATTATGTGATGTGGCCCCACTTGAAGTATGTGATGTTCTTTTAGGACAACCATATATGTGGAAGCGTCATGCTGTATATGAATCACGACCTCGCAGTGTCATTGTCACTTTGGGAGGACAACTCTATCGGATACCAGAGATAGTTGCACCTACCCCAAACGAGCAGGGAAGGAAGATAATCTCCCACACTGGGAAATTTTCCCTATTCGCAATTGCCACTAAAGGTGAACCTCAGATCGCAGAGACATCCACAACCTCTGCAGATTATCCTTCTACTCAGCAGAAACATGAAAAACACAAAGTTAGTGCAGCATCGCCTATTCGGGTACCTCTACAGTGCAAGGCCACGCATTCAAGGTGCTCCTCCAAAAAGAAACCATCCACACCGGTGCATACCAAGGATACCACAACAACCAAAACTGTTGAACAGCTCCAGCGCATCCATCAACAACAATTACAACCCTCTGAAGATGTCAAAGTACGGCAACCTTTCCACTTCCGCAAATGTCGCACCAAGAGCTCAATTCGACACACAGCTCGACATATGATAGGGGATTTAACGCAATGGAGACCATTGCTTCCTAAGGAGGGAGGATTGATCCAGGTGGATATCGGTGGCGGCCCACCTCTTCCAACTGGCTCAAAACAGTCTTCTGGCAATTTTGGTAGATTACTATTTTTGGCAGTTTTTCGGGTCCTGAACTTCCGGAGCCATTTTGAGGCCCTAAACGACATTTTTTGGCGATTTGGGGGACCAATTGGTTGCCAACGGCATACATCTGGGCCCAGTCGAAAGTTGTAAATCTCGGTTAGACCTTTCCAACGGGCTACCGAGCGCCCTAAACGAAGATCGTATGCAAAAGTTATGACCCCGGGAAGTTGACTGTTCAACTAACCACCTTGGGGCCGCAAACTTTATGACGGTTCATCTTCTAGGGTTAGGTTTTTGGATGATTGGGATTCTTTCCCTCATGCTTATGATAAATAGGCCCTTTCGGCATCTCTTTGTAATCATCTTGGCACGAATGAGCATAGCGGCCACATCTCTTCTCAGAGATAGCTACCACCATTCCAGCTATTGTATTTTACAGTCTGTTCTATTTCCGCTATTTAATAGAATATGTGTTTACTGTATCACTGTGTTATTTGCAATATATCTCTGTATATGATTCTGTATATGCTATCTTTTGTTTCGTTCCCACATAAATCCGGATCAGTGGTATCAGAGCGGTCTGCTCTTTGATTGTTTCTCGGTGCATGTCCCCGACGAGGTCAGGATACAGGGAGTTGGGTCTCGAACTAGTTTCACTTGGGGAAGACCACTCTCGCCGCCCCAAACGGCCTCCCATGGCGGAAGAAAAGAGAGACGACGGAGCAGTAGATCCTATCAAGTTGTTGCTCGAGGAAGCCCTCGCGCGACAGAGGAACGAGATGATGGATAATTTCGCCCAAATCCTTCAACGCATGCCAACAGCGGCAAATGCACCCTCAACGAGCAGCCATTTCGGAGATACGACTCCCTTCAAGGTACAAGTTAATTTTGATATCCCTTTATTTGAAGGCCAAATCGATGCCGATGCTCTAGATAAATGGTTGAATCTACTAGAAGGGTATTTCTCTGTCCACAAATTTTCCGACAGGGAAAAGATCATCTTTGCGCTCCTTAAGGCCGTCCCCCATGTCAAAAATTGGTGGGAAACTTATTGTGAGCAAAACTCATCAGACGAGTCTGGATTGTTTGAATATTCCAATCCCACTTGGGCCTCTTTTATAGATGCCGTCAAGGAACAATATTACCCTGTTGGAAACTATGATGACCAGTACACAAAATGGACCATTCTGCATCAAGAGAGGGACCAAACGGTGTCGGAGTACACCAACAAATTTCATACCTTGCGCACAAAGCTAGGTATCAAGGACTCCGAGCGGCACCTAGTACTGAAATATCGCAGTGGCCTACACCGGTACATCCGAACAGAGATGGATTTCCTAGAAATCTCTTCACTCGGATCCGCCTATCGATATGCTGTCAAAATTGAGCAGAAATTTCAGCAAAAGAACAAGCGTGACTTCGGACCTGCGCAGAAGCAGGGCAAGGGAAACTCTGGCTCGCAGAGCACGGGGCAGGAAAAGGACAACCAGTCCCAACCACAGGCGAAGAAGGGTAAAGAAAAGACAAAGAAGGACACCGGGAAGTGGTGCGAGTTCCACAAAAGCCCCTGGCACAACACTGATGATTGTCGCTCAAAACAGTCATTGGTGGCTGAGATCAAAGCTTCAGAATCAGATCCTAGTTTTGATTCTGACTCAGAACCTAATTTCACAGCTGCGCGAAAAGGGAAGCAGATCATTGATGCAGAACCCAGTGCCGTTGTTGCCACCACACAGATTCAGCCAGAGGAGCCTGAAGAGTCGGAGGCAGAGGAGCGCCTTTTCCACTCACAGATGTGGGTGAAGGGAATTCCCCTAGACTTTGTTGTGGACAGCGGCAGCCAGAAGAACCTGATCTCAGAAGAAGTCATCAAGAGATTGGAGCTACCAATAACGCCACACCCACAACCATACACCATTGGATGGCTAAGCCAAGGACGAAGGATCCGTGTCAGTCACCAATGTCGCCTACCGTATGGCATCAAGCCCTTGAAAGATGAGGTATTATGTGATGTGGCCCCACTTGAAGTATGTGATGTTCTTTTAGGACAACCATATATGTGGAAGCGTCATGCTGTATATGAATCACGACCTCGCAGTGTCATTGTCACTTTGGGAGGACAACTCTATCGGATACCAGAGATAGTTGCACCTACCCCAAACGAGCAGGGAAGGAAGATAATCTCCCACACTGGGAAATTTTCCCTATTCGCAATTGCCACTAAAGGTGAACCTCAGATCGCAGAGACATCCACAACCTCTGCAGATTATCCTTCTACTCAGCAGAAACATGAAAAACACAAAGTTAGTGCAGCATCGCCTATTCGGGTACCTCTACAGTGCAAGGCCACGCATTCAAGGTGCTCCTCCAAAAAGAAACCATCCACACCGGTGCATACCAAGGATACCACAACAACCAAAACTGTTGAACAGCTCCAGCGCATCCATCAACAACAATTACAACCCTCTGAAGATGTCAAAGTACGGCAACCTTTCCACTTCCGCAAATGTCGCACCAAGAGCTCAATTCGACACACAGCTCGACATATGATAGGGGATTTAACGCAATGGAGACCATTGCTTCCTAAGGAGGGAGGATTGATCCAGGTGGATATCGGTGGCGGCCCACCTCTTCCAACTGGCTCAAAACAGTCTTCTGGCAATTTTGGTAGATTACTATTTTTGGCAGTTTTTCGGGTCCTGAACTTCCGGAGCCATTTTGAGGCCCTAAACGACATTTTTTGGCGATTTGGGGGACCAATTGGTTGCCAACGGCATACATCTGGGCCCAGTCGAAAGTTGTAAATCTCGGTTAGACCTTTCCAACGGGCTACCGAGCGCCCTAAACGAAGATCGTATGCAAAAGTTATGACCCCGGGAAGTTGACTGTTCAACTAACCACCTTGGGGCCGCAAACTTTATGACGGTTCATCTTCTAGGGTTAGGTTTTTGGATGATTGGGATTCTTTCCCTCATGCTTATGATAAATAGGCCCTTTCGGCATCTCTTTGTAATCATCTTGGCACGAATGAGCATAGCGGCCACATCTCTTCTCAGAGATAGCTACCACCATTCCAGCTATTGTATTTTACAGTCTGTTCTATTTCCGCTATTTAATAGAATATGTGTTTACTGTATCACTGTGTTATTTGCAATATATCTCTGTATATGATTCTGTATATGCTATCTTTTGTTTCGTTCCCACATAAATCCGGATCAGTGGTATCAGAGCGGTCTGCTCTTTGATTGTTTCTCGGTGCATGTCCCCGACGAGGTCAGGATACAGGGAGTTGGGTCTCGAACTAGTTTCACTTGGGGAAGACCACTCTCGCCGCCCCCAAACGGCCTCCCATGGCGGAAGAAAAGAGAGACGACGGAGCAGTAGATCCTATCAAGTTGTTGCTCGAGGAAGCCCTCGCGCGACAGAGGAACGAGATGATGGATAATTTCGCCCAAATCCTTCAACGCATGCCAACAGCGGCAAATGCACCCTCAACGAGCAGCCATTTCGGAGATACGACTCCCTTCAAGGTACAAGTTAATTTTGATATCCCTTTATTTGAAGGCCAAATCGATGCCGATGCTCTAGATAAATGGTTGAATCTACTAGAAGGGTATTTCTCTGTCCACAAATTTTCCGACAGGGAAAAGATCATCTTTGCGCTCCTTAAGGCCGTCCCCCATGTCAAAAATTGGTGGGAAACTTATTGTGAGCAAAACTCATCAGACGAGTCTGGATTGTTTGAATATTCCAATCCCACTTGGGCCTCTTTTATAGATGCCGTCAAGGAACAATATTACCCTGTTGGAAACTATGATGACCAGTACACAAAATGGACCATTCTGCATCAAGAGAGGGACCAAACGGTGTCGGAGTACACCAACAAATTTCATACCTTGCGCACAAAGCTAGGTATCAAGGACTCCGAGCGGCACCTAGTACTGAAATATCGCAGTGGCCTACACCGGTACATCCGAACAGAGATGGATTTCCTAGAAATCTCTTCACTCGGATCCGCCTATCGATATGCTGTCAAAATTGAGCAGAAATTTCAGCAAAAGAACAAGCGTGACTTCGGACCTGCGCAGAAGCAGGGCAAGGGAAACTCTGGCTCGCAGAGCACGGGGCAGGAAAAGGACAACCAGTCCCAACCACAGGCGAAGAAGGGTAAAGAAAAGACAAAGAAGGACACCGGGAAGTGGTGCGAGTTCCACAAAAGCCCCTGGCACAACACTGATGATTGTCGCTCAAAACAGTCATTGGTGGCTGAGATCAAAGCTTCAGAATCAGATCCTAGTTTTGATTCTGACTCAGAACCTAATTTCACAGCTGCGCGAAAAGGGAAGCAGATCATTGATGCAGAACCCAGTGCCGTTGTTGCCACCACACAGATTCAGCCAGAGGAGCCTGAAGAGTCGGAGGCAGAGGAGCGCCTTTTCCACTCACAGATGTGGGTGAAGGGAATTCCCCTAGACTTTGTTGTGGACAGCGGCAGCCAGAAGAACCTGATCTCAGAAGAAGTCATCAAGAGATTGGAGCTACCAATAACGCCACACCCACAACCATACACCATTGGATGGCTAAGCCAAGGACGAAGGATCCGTGTCAGTCACCAATGTCGCCTACCGTATGGCATCAAGCCCTTGAAAGATGAGGTATTATGTGATGTGGCCCCACTTGAAGTATGTGATGTTCTTTTAGGACAACCATATATGTGGAAGCGTCATGCTGTATATGAATCACGACCTCGCAGTGTCATTGTCACTTTGGGAGGACAACTCTATCGGATACCAGAGATAGTTGCACCTACCCCAAACGAGCAGGGAAGGAAGATAATCTCCCACACTGGGAAATTTTCCCTATTCGCAATTGCCACTAAAGGTGAACCTCAGATCGCAGAGACATCCACAACCTCTGCAGATTATCCTTCTACTCAGCAGAAACATGAAAAACACAAAGTTAGTGCAGCATCGCCTATTCGGGTACCTCTACAGTGCAAGGCCACGCATTCAAGGTGCTCCTCCAAAAAGAAACCATCCACACCGGTGCATACCAAGGATACCACAACAACCAAAACTGTTGAACAGCTCCAGCGCATCCATCAACAACAATTACAACCCTCTGAAGATGTCAAAGTACGGCAACCTTTCCACTTCCGCAAATGTCGCACCAAGAGCTCAATTCGACACACAGCTCGACATATGATAGGGGATTTAACGCAATGGAGACCATTGCTTCCTAAGGAGGGAGGATTGATCCAGGTGGATATCGGTGGCGGCCCACCTCTTCCAACTGGCTCAAAACAGTCTTCTGGCAATTTTGGTAGATTACTATTTTTGGCAGTTTTTCGGGTCCTGAACTTCCGGAGCCATTTTGAGGCCCTAAACGACATTTTTTGGCGATTTGGGGGACCAATTGGTTGCCAACGGCATACATTTGGGCCCAGTCGAAAGTTGTAAATCTCGGTTAGACCTTTCCAACGGGCTACCGAGCGCCCTAAACGAAGATCGTATGCAAAAGTTATGACCCCGGGAAGTTGACTGTTCAACTAACCACCTTGGGGCCGCAAACTTTATGACGGTTCATCTTCTAGGGTTAGGTTTTTGGATGATTGGGATTCTTTCCCTCATGCTTATGATAAATAGGCCCTTTCGGCATCTCTTTGTAATCATCTTGGCACGAATGAGCATAGCGGCCACATCTCTTCTCAGAGATAGCTACCACCATTCCAGCTATTGTATTTTACAGTCTGTTCTATTTCCGCTATTTAATAGAATATGTGTTTACTGTATCACTGTGTTATTTGCAATATATCTCTGTATATGATTCTGTATATGCTATCTTTTGTTTCGTTCCCACATAAATCCGGATCAGTGGTATCAGAGCGGTCTGCTCTTTGATTGTTTCTCGGTGCATGTCCCCGACGAGGTCAGGATACAGGGAGTTGGGTCTCGAACTAGTTTCACTTGGGGAAGACCACTCTCGCCGCCCCAAACGGCCTCCCATGGCGGAAGAAAAGAGAGACGACGGAGCAGTAGATCCTATCAAGTTGTTGCTCGAGGAAGCCCTCGCGCGACAGAGGAACGAGATGATGGATAATTTCGCCCAAATCCTTCAACGCATGCCAACAGCGGCAAATGCACCCTCAACGAGCAGCCATTTCGGAGATACGACTCCCTTCAAGGTACAAGTTAATTTTGATATCCCTTTATTTGAAGGCCAAATCGATGCCGATGCTCTAGATAAATGGTTGAATCTACTAGAAGGGTATTTCTCTGTCCACAAATTTTCCGACAGGGAAAAGATCATCTTTGCGCTCCTTAAGGCCGTCCCCCATGTCAAAAATTGGTGGGAAACTTATTGTGAGCAAAACTCATCAGACGAGTCTGGATTGTTTGAATATTCCAATCCCACTTGGGCCTCTTTTATAGATGCCGTCAAGGAACAATATTACCCTGTTGGAAACTATGATGACCAGTACACAAAATGGACCATTCTGCATCAAGAGAGGGACCAAACGGTGTCGGAGTACACCAACAAATTTCATACCTTGCGCACAAAGCTAGGTATCAAGGACTCCGAGCGGCACCTAGTACTGAAATATCGCAGTGGCCTACACCGGTACATCCGAACAGAGATGGATTTCCTAGAAATCTCTTCACTCGGATCCGCCTATCGATATGCTGTCAAAATTGAGCAGAAATTTCAGCAAAAGAACAAGCGTGACTTCGGACCTGCGCAGAAGCAGGGCAAGGGAAACTCTGGCTCGCAGAGCACGGGGCAGGAAAAGGACAACCAGTCCCAACCACAGGCGAAGAAGGGTAAAGAAAAGACAAAGAAGGACACCGGGAAGTGGTGCGAGTTCCACAAAAGCCCCTGGCACAACACTGATGATTGTCGCTCAAAACAGTCATTGGTGGCTGAGATCAAAGCTTCAGAATCAGATCCTAGTTTTGATTCTGACTCAGAACCTAATTTCACAGCTGCGCGAAAAGGGAAGCAGATCATTGATGCAGAACCCAGTGCCGTTGTTGCCACCACACAGATTCAGCCAGAGGAGCCTGAAGAGTCGGAGGCAGAGGAGCGCCTTTTCCACTCACAGATGTGGGTGAAGGGAATTCCCCTAGACTTTGTTGTGGACAGCGGCAGCCAGAAGAACCTGATCTCAGAAGAAGTCATCAAGAGATTGGAGCTACCAATAACGCCACACCCACAACCATACACCATTGGATGGCTAAGCCAAGGACGAAGGATCCGTGTCAGTCACCAATGTCGCCTACCGTATGGCATCAAGCCCTTGAAAGATGAGGTATTATGTGATGTGGCCCCACTTGAAGTATGTGATGTTCTTTTAGGACAACCATATATGTGGAAGCGTCATGCTGTATATGAATCACGACCTCGCAGTGTCATTGTCACTTTGGGAGGACAACTCTATCGGATACCAGAGATAGTTGCACCTACCCCAAACGAGCAGGGAAGGAAGATAATCTCCCACACTGGGAAATTTTCCCTATTCGCAATTGCCACTAAAGGTGAACCTCAGATCGCAGAGACATCCACAACCTCTGCAGATTATCCTTCTACTCAGCAGAAACATGAAAAACACAAAGTTAGTGCAGCATCGCCTATTCGGGTACCTCTACAGTGCAAGGCCACGCATTCAAGGTGCTCCTCCAAAAAGAAACCATCCACACCGGTGCATACCAAGGATACCACAACAACCAAAACTGTTGAACAGCTCCAGCGCATCCATCAACAACAATTACAACCCTCTGAAGATGTCAAAGTACGGCAACCTTTCCACTTCCGCAAATGTCGCACCAAGAGCTCAATTCGACACACAGCTCGACATATGATAGGGGATTTAACGCAATGGAGACCATTGCTTCCTAAGGAGGGAGGATTGATCCAGGTGGATATCGGTGGCGGCCCACCTCTTCCAACAGGCTCAAAACAGTCTTCTGGCAATTTTGGTAGATTACTATTTTTGGCAGTTTTTCGGGTCCTGAACTTCCGGAGCCATTTTGAGGCCCTAAACGACATTTTTTGGCGATTTGGGGGACCAATTGGTTGCCAACGGCATACATCTGGGCCCAGTCGAAAGTTGTAAATCTCGGTTAGACCTTTCCAACGGGCTACCGAGCGCCCTAAACGAAGATCGTATGCAAAAGTTATGACCCCGGGAAGTTGACTGTTCAACTAACCACCTTGGGGCCGCAAACTTTATGACGGTTCATCTTCTAGGGTTAGGTTTTTGGATGATTGGGATTCTTTCCCTCATGCTTATGATAAATAGGCCCTTTCGGCATCTCTTTGTAATCATCTTGGCACGAATGAGCATAGCGGCCACATCTCTTCTCAGAGATAGCTACCACCATTCCAGCTATTGTATTTTACAGTCTGTTCTATTTCCGCTATTTAATAGAATATGTGTTTACTGTATCACTGTGTTATTTGCAATATATCTCTGTATATGATTCTGTATATGCTATCTTTTGTTTCGTTCCCACATAAATCCGGATCAGTGGTATCAGAGCGGTCTGCTCTTTGATTGTTTCTCGGTGCATGTCCCCGACGAGGTCAGGATACAGGGAGTTGGGTCTCGAACTAGTTTCACTTGGGGAAGACCACTCTCGCCGCCCCAAACGGCCTCCCATGGCGGAAGAAAAGAGAGACGACGGAGCAGTAGATCCTATCAAGTTGTTGCTCGAGGAAGCCCTCGCGCGACAGAGGAACGAGATGATGGATAATTTCGCCCAAATCCTTCAACGCATGCCAACAGCGGCAAATGCACCCTCAACGAGCAGCCATTTCGGAGATACGACTCCCTTCAAGGTACAAGTTAATTTTGATATCCCTTTATTTGAAGGCCAAATCGATGCCGATGCTCTAGATAAATGGTTGAATCTACTAGAAGGGTATTTCTCTGTCCACAAATTTTCCGACAGGGAAAAGATCATCTTTGCGCTCCTTAAGGCCGTCCCCCATGTCAAAAATTGGTGGGAAACTTATTGTGAGCAAAACTCATCAGACGAGTCTGGATTGTTTGAATATTCCAATCCCACTTGGGCCTCTTTTATAGATGCCGTCAAGGAACAATATTACCCTGTTGGAAACTATGATGACCAGTACACAAAATGGACCATTCTGCATCAAGAGAGGGACCAAACGGTGTCGGAGTACACCAACAAATTTCATACCTTGCGCACAAAGCTAGGTATCAAGGACTCCGAGCGGCACCTAGTACTGAAATATCGCAGTGGCCTACACCGGTACATCCGAACAGAGATGGATTTCCTAGAAATCTCTTCACTCGGATCCGCCTATCGATATGCTGTCAAAATTGAGCAGAAATTTCAGCAAAAGAACAAGCGTGACTTCGGACCTGCGCAGAAGCAGGGCAAGGGAAACTCTGGCTCGCAGAGCACGGGGCAGGAAAAGGACAACCAGTCCCAACCACAGGCGAAGAAGGGTAAAGAAAAGACAAAGAAGGACACCGGGAAGTGGTGCGAGTTCCACAAAAGCCCCTGGCACAACACTGATGATTGTCGCTCAAAACAGTCATTGGTGGCTGAGATCAAAGCTTCAGAATCAGATCCTAGTTTTGATTCTGACTCAGAACCTAATTTCACAGCTGCGCGAAAAGGGAAGCAGATCATTGATGCAGAACCCAGTGCCGTTGTTGCCACCACACAGATTCAGCCAGAGGAGCCTGAAGAGTCGGAGGCAGAGGAGCGCCTTTTCCACTCACAGATGTGGGTGAAGGGAATTCCCCTAGACTTTGTTGTGGACAGCGGCAGCCAGAAGAACCTGATCTCAGAAGAAGTCATCAAGAGATTGGAGCTACCAATAACGCCACACCCACAACCATACACCATTGGATGGCTAAGCCAAGGACGAAGGATCCGTGTCAGTCACCAATGTCGCCTACCGTATGGCATCAAGCCCTTGAAAGATGAGGTATTATGTGATGTGGCCCCACTTGAAGTATGTGATGTTCTTTTAGGACAACCATATATGTGGAAGCGTCATGCTGTATATGAATCACGACCTCGCAGTGTCATTGTCACTTTGGGAGGACAACTCTATCGGATACCAGAGATAGTTGCACCTACCCCAAACGAGCAGGGAAGGAAGATAATCTCCCACACTGGGAAATTTTCCCTATTCGCAATTGCCACTAAAGGTGAACCTCAGATCGCAGAGACATCCACAACCTCTGCAGATTATCCTTCTACTCAGCAGAAACATGAAAAACACAAAGTTAGTGCAGCATCGCCTATTCGGGTACCTCTACAGTGCAAGGCCACGCATTCAAGGTGCTCCTCCAAAAAGAAACCATCCACACCGGTGCATACCAAGGATACCACAACAACCAAAACTGTTGAACAGCTCCAGCGCATCCATCAACAACAATTACAACCCTCTGAAGATGTCAAAGTACGGCAACCTTTCCACTTCCGCAAATGTCGCACCAAGAGCTCAATTCGACACACAGCTCGACATATGATAGGGGATTTAACGCAATGGAGACCATTGCTTCCTAAGGAGGGAGGATTGATCCAGGTGGATATCGGTGGCGGCCCACCTCTTCCAACTGGCTCAAAACAGTCTTCTGGCAATTTTGGTAGATTACTATTTTTGGCAGTTTTTCGGGTCCTGAACTTCCGGAGCCATTTTGAGGCCCTAAACGACATTTTTTGGCGATTTGGGGGACCAATTGGTTGCCAACGGCATACATCTGGGCCCAGTCGAAAGTTGTAAATCTCGGTTAGACCTTTCCAACGGGCTACCGAGCGCCCTAAACGAAGATCGTATGCAAAAGTTATGACCCCGGGAAGTTGACTGTTCAACTAACCACCTTGGGGCCGCAAACTTTATGACGGTTCATCTTCTAGGGTTAGGTTTTTGGATGATTGGGATTCTTTCCCTCATGCTTATGATAAATAGGCCCTTTCGGCATCTCTTTGTAATCATCTTGGCACGAATGAGCATAGCGGCCACATCTCTTCTCAGAGATAGCTACCACCATTCCAGCTATTGTATTTTACAGTCTGTTCTATTTCCGCTATTTAATAGAATATGTGTTTACTGTATCACTGTGTTATTTGCAATATATCTCTGTATATGATTCTGTATATGCTATCTTTTGTTTCGTTCCCACATAAATCCGGATCAGTGGTATCAGAGCGGTCTGCTCTTTGATTGTTTCTCGGTGCATGTCCCCGACGAGGTCAGGATACAGGGAGTTGGGTCTCGAACTAGTTTCACTTGGGGAAGACCACTCTCGCCGCCCCAAACGGCCTCCCATGGCGGAAGAAAAGAGAGACGACGGAGCAGTAGATCCTATCAAGTTGTTGCTCGAGGAAGCCCTCGCGCGACAGAGGAACGAGATGATGGATAATTTCGCCCAAATCCTTCAACGCATGCCAACAGCGGCAAATGCACCCTCAACGAGCAGCCATTTCGGAGATACGACTCCCTTCAAGGTACAAGTTAATTTTGATATCCCTTTATTTGAAGGCCAAATCGATGCCGATGCTCTAGATAAATGGTTGAATCTACTAGAAGGGTATTTCTCTGTCCACAAATTTTCCGACAGGGAAAAGATCATCTTTGCGCTCCTTAAGGCCGTCCCCCATGTCAAAAATTGGTGGGAAACTTATTGTGAGCAAAACTCATCAGACGAGTCTGGATTGTTTGAATATTCCAATCCCACTTGGGCCTCTTTTATAGATGCCGTCAAGGAACAATATTACCCTGTTGGAAACTATGATGACCAGTACACAAAATGGACCATTCTGCATCAAGAGAGGGACCAAACGGTGTCGGAGTACACCAACAAATTTCATACCTTGCGCACAAAGCTAGGTATCAAGGACTCCGAGCGGCACCTAGTACTGAAATATCGCAGTGGCCTACACCGGTACATCCGAACAGAGATGGATTTCCTAGAAATCTCTTCACTCGGATCCGCCTATCGATATGCTGTCAAAATTGAGCAGAAATTTCAGCAAAAGAACAAGCGTGACTTCGGACCTGCGCAGAAGCAGGGCAAGGGAAACTCTGGCTCGCAGAGCACGGGGCAGGAAAAGGACAACCAGTCCCAACCACAGGCGAAGAAGGGTAAAGAAAAGACAAAGAAGGACACCGGGAAGTGGTGCGAGTTCCACAAAAGCCCCTGGCACAACACTGATGATTGTCGCTCAAAACAGTCATTGGTGGCTGAGATCAAAGCTTCAGAATCAGATCCTAGTTTTGATTCTGACTCAGAACCTAATTTCACAGCTGCGCGAAAAGGGAAGCAGATCATTGATGCAGAACCCAGTGCCGTTGTTGCCACCACATAGATTCAGCCAGAGGAGCCTGAAGAGTCGGAGGCAGAGGAGCGCCTTTTCCACTCACAGATGTGGGTGAAGGGAATTCCCCTAGACTTTGTTGTGGACAGCGGCAGCCAGAAGAACCTGATCTCAGAAGAAGTCATCAAGAGATTGGAGCTACCAATAACGCCACACCCACAACCATACACCATTGGATGGCTAAGCCAAGGACGAAGGATCCGTGTCAGTCACCAATGTCGCCTACCGTATGGCATCAAGCCCTTGAAAGATGAGGTATTATGTGATGTGGCCCCACTTGAAGTATGTGATGTTCTTTTAGGACAACCATATATGTGGAAGCGTCATGCTGTATATGAATCACGACCTCGCAGTGTCATTGTCACTTTGGGAGGACAACTCTATCGGATACCAGAGATAGTTGCACCTACCCCAAACGAGCAGGGAAGGAAGATAATCTCCCACACTGGGAAATTTTCCCTATTCGCAATTGCCACTAAAGGTGAACCTCAGATCGCAGAGACATCCACAACCTCTGCAGATTATCCTTCTACTCAGCAGAAACATGAAAAACACAAAGTTAGTGCAGCATCGCCTATTCGGGTACCTCTACAGTGCAAGGCCACGCATTCAAGGTGCTCCTCCAAAAAGAAACCATCCACACCGGTGCATACCAAGGATACCACAACAACCAAAACTGTTGAACAGCTCCAGCGCATCCATCAACAACAATTACAACCCTCTGAAGATGTCAAAGTACGGCAACCTTTCCACTTCCGCAAATGTCGCACCAAGAGCTCAATTCGACACACAGCTCGACATATGATAGGGGATTTAACGCAATGGAGACCATTGCTTCCTAAGGAGGGAGGATTGATCCAGGTGGATATCGGTGGCGGCCCACCTCTTCCAACAGGCTCAAAACAGTCTTCTGGCAATTTTGGTAGATTACTATTTTTGGCAGTTTTTCGGGTCCTGAACTTCCGGAGCCATTTTGAGGCCCTAAACGACATTTTTTGGCGATTTGGGGGACCAATTGGTTGCCAACGGCATACATCTGGGCCCAGTCGAAAGTTGTAAATCTCGGTTAGACCTTTCCAACGGGCTACCGAGCGCCCTAAACGAAGATCGTATGCAAAAGTTATGACCCCGGGAAGTTGACTGTTCAACTAACCACCTTGGGGCCGCAAACTTTATGACGGTTCATCTTCTAGGGTTAGGTTTTTGGATGATTGGGATTCTTTCCCTCATGCTTATGATAAATAGGCCCTTTCGGCATCTCTTTGTAATCATCTTGGCACGAATGAGCATAGCGGCCACATCTCTTCTCAGAGATAGCTACCACCATTCCAGCTATTGTATTTTACAGTCTGTTCTATTTCCGCTATTTAATAGAATATGTGTTTACTGTATCACTGTGTTATTTGCAATATATCTCTGTATATGATTCTGTATATGCTATCTTTTGTTTCGTTCCCACATAAATCCGGATCAGTGGTATCAGAGCGGTCTGCTCTTTGATTGTTTCTCGGTGCATGTCCCCGACGAGGTCAGGATACAGGGAGTTGGGTCTCGAACTAGTTTCACTTGGGGAAGACCACTCTCGCCGCCCCAAACGGCCTCCCATGGCGGAAGAAAAGAGAGACGACGGAGCAGTAGATCCTATCAAGTTGTTGCTCGAGGAAGCCCTCGCGCGACAGAGGAACGAGATGATGGATAATTTCGCCCAAATCCTTCAACGCATGCCAACAGCGGCAAATGCACCCTCAACGAGCAGCCATTTCGGAGATACGACTCCCTTCAAGGTACAAGTTAATTTTGATATCCCTTTATTTGAAGGCCAAATCGATGCCGATGCTCTAGATAAATGGTTGAATCTACTAGAAGGGTATTTCTCTGTCCACAAATTTTCCGACAGGGAAAAGATCATCTTTGCGCTCCTTAAGGCCGTCCCCCATGTCAAAAATTGGTGGGAAACTTATTGTGAGCAAAACTCATCAGACGAGTCTGGATTGTTTGAATATTCCAATCCCACTTGGGCCTCTTTTATAGATGCCGTCAAGGAACAATATTACCCTGTTGGAAACTATGATGACCAGTACACAAAATGGACCATTCTGCATCAAGAGAGGGACCAAACGGTGTCGGAGTACACCAACAAATTTCATACCTTGCGCACAAAGCTAGGTATCAAGGACTCCGAGCGGCACCTAGTACTGAAATATCGCAGTGGCCTACACCGGTACATCCGAACAGAGATGGATTTCCTAGAAATCTCTTCACTCGGATCCGCCTATCGATATGCTGTCAAAATTGAGCAGAAATTTCAGCAAAAGAACAAGCGTGACTTCGGACCTGCGCAGAAGCAGGGCAAGGGAAACTCTGGCTCGCAGAGCACGGGGCAGGAAAAGGACAACCAGTCCCAACCACAGGCGAAGAAGGGTAAAGAAAAGACAAAGAAGGACACCGGGAAGTGGTGCGAGTTCCACAAAAGCCCCTGGCACAACACTGATGATTGTCGCTCAAAACAGTCATTGGTGGCTGAGATCAAAGCTTCAGAATCAGATCCTAGTTTTGATTCTGACTCAGAACCTAATTTCACAGCTGCGCGAAAAGGGAAGCAGATCATTGATGCAGAACCCAGTGCCGTTGTTGCCACCACACAGATTCAGCCAGAGGAGCCTGAAGAGTCGGAGGCAGAGGAGCGCCTTTTCCACTCACAGATGTGGGTGAAGGGAATTCCCCTAGACTTTGTTGTGGACAGCGGCAGCCAGAAGAACCTGATCTCAGAAGAAGTCATCAAGAGATTGGAGCTACCAATAACGCCACACCCACAACCATACACCATTGGATGGCTAAGCCAAGGACGAAGGATCCGTGTCAGTCACCAATGTCGCCTACCGTATGGCATCAAGCCCTTGAAAGATGAGGTATTATGTGATGTGGCCCCACTTGAAGTATGTGATGTTCTTTTAGGACAACCATATATGTGGAAGCGTCATGCTGTATATGAATCACGACCTCGCAGTGTCATTGTCACTTTGGGAGGACAACTCTATCGGATACCAGAGATAGTTGCACCTACCCCAAACGAGCAGGGAAGGAAGATAATCTCCCACACTGGGAAATTTTCCCTATTCGCAATTGCCACTAAAGGTGAACCTCAGATCGCAGAGACATCCACAACCTCTGCAGATTATCCTTCTACTCAGCAGAAACATGAAAAACACAAAGTTAGTGCAGCATCGCCTATTCGGGTACCTCTACAGTGCAAGGCCACGCATTCAAGGTGCTCCTCCAAAAAGAAACCATCCACACCGGTGCATACCAAGGATACCACAACAACCAAAACTGTTGAACAGCTCCAGCGCATCCATCAACAACAATTACAACCCTCTGAAGATGTCAAAGTACGGCAACCTTTCCACTTCCGCAAATGTCGCACCAAGAGCTCAATTCGACACACAGCTCGACATATGATAGGGGATTTAACGCAATGGAGACCATTGCTTCCTAAGGAGGGAGGATTGATCCAGGTGGATATCGGTGGCGGCCCACCTCTTCCAACTGGCTCAAAACAGTCTTCTGGCAATTTTGGTAGATTACTATTTTTGGCAGTTTTTCGGGTCCTGAACTTCCGGAGCCATTTTGAGGCCCTAAACGACATTTTTTGGCGATTTGGGGGACCAATTGGTTGCCAACGGCATATATTTGGGCCCAGTGGAAAGTTGTAAATCTCGGTTAGACCTTTCCAACGGGCTACCGAGCGCCCTAAACGAAGATCGTATGCAAAAGTTATGACCCCGGGAAGTTGACTGTTCAACTAACCACCTTGGGGCCGCAAACTTTATGACGGTTCATCTTCTAGGGTTAGGTTTTTGGATGATTGGGATTCTTTCCCTCATGCTTATGATAAATAGGCCCTTTCGGCATCTCTTTGTAATCATCTTGGCACGAATGAGCATAGCGGCCACATCTCTTCTCAGAGATAGCTACCACCATTCCAGCTATTGTATTTTACAGTCTGTTCTATTTCCGCTATTTAATAGAATATGTGTTTACTGTATCACTGTGTTATTTGCAATATATCTCTGTATATGATTCTGTATATGCTATCTTTTGTTTCGTTCCCACATAAATCCGGATCAGTGGTATCAGAGCGGTCTGCTCTTTGATTGTTTCTCGGTGCATGTCCCCGACGAGGTCAGGATACAGGGAGTTGGGTCTCGAACTAGTTTCACTTGGGGAAGACCACTCTCGCCGCCCCAAACGGCCTCCCATGGCGGAAGAAAAGAGAGACGACGGAGCAGTAGATCCTATCAAGTTGTTGCTCGAGGAAGCCCT
The DNA here is from genome assembly GCA_027924585.1 of Larix kaempferi. Lineage (NCBI taxonomy): Eukaryota > Viridiplantae > Streptophyta > Pinopsida > Pinales > Pinaceae > Larix > Larix kaempferi. The sequence continues at coordinate 4,017,356 of BSBM01000374.1, read as the reverse complement.
CGCGCGACAGAGGAACGAGATGATGGATAATTTCGCCCAAATCCTTCAACGCATGCCAACAGCGGCAAATGCACCCTCAACGAGCAGCCATTTCGGAGATACGACTCCCTTCAAGGTACAAGTTAATTTTGATATCCCTTTATTTGAAGGCCAAATCGATGCCGATGCTCTAGATAAATGGTTGAATCTACTAGAAGGGTATTTCTCTGTCCACAAATTTTCCGACAGGGAAAAGATCATCTTTGCGCTCCTTAAGGCCGTCCCCCATGTCAAAAATTGGTGGGAAACTTATTGTGAGCAAAACTCATCAGACGAGTCTGGATTGTTTGAATATTCCAATCCCACTTGGGCCTCTTTTATAGATGCCGTCAAGGAACAATATTACCCTGTTGGAAACTATGATGACCAGTACACAAAATGGACCATTCTGCATCAAGAGAGGGACCAAACGGTGTCGGAGTACACCAACAAATTTCATACCTTGCGCACAAAGCTAGGTATCAAGGACTCCGAGCGGCACCTAGTACTGAAATATCGCAGTGGCCTACACCGGTACATCCGAACAGAGATGGATTTCCTAGAAATCTCTTCACTCGGATCCGCCTATCGATATGCTGTCAAAATTGAGCAGAAATTTCAGCAAAAGAACAAGCGTGACTTCGGACCTGCGCAGAAGCAGGGCAAGGGAAACTCTGGCTCGCAGAGCACGGGGCAGGAAAAGGACAACCAGTCCCAACCACAGGCGAAGAAGGGTAAAGAAAAGACAAAGAAGGACACCGGGAAGTGGTGCGAGTTCCACAAAAGCCCCTGGCACAACACTGATGATTGTCGCTCAAAACAGTCATTGGTGGCTGAGATCAAAGCTTCAGAATCAGATCCTAGTTTTGATTCTGACTCAGAACCTAATTTCACAGCTGCGCGAAAAGGGAAGCAGATCATTGATGCAGAACCCAGTGCCGTTGTTGCCACCACACAGATTCAGCCAGAGGAGCCTGAAGAGTCGGAGGCAGAGGAGCGCCTTTTCCACTCACAGATGTGGGTGAAGGGAATTCCCCTAGACTTTGTTGTGGACAGCGGCAGCCAGAAGAACCTGATCTCAGAAGAAGTCATCAAGAGATTGGAGCTACCAATAACGCCACACCCACAACCATACACCATTGGATGGCTAAGCCAAGGACGAAGGATCCGTGTCAGTCACCAATGTCGCCTACCGTATGGCATCAAGCCCTTGAAAGATGAGGTATTATGTGATGTGGCCCCACTTGAAGTATGTGATGTTCTTTTAGGACAACCATATATGTGGAAGCGTCATGCTGTATATGAATCACGACCTCGCAGTGTCATTGTCACTTTGGGAGGACAACTCTATCGGATACCAGAGATAGTTGCACCTACCCCAAACGAGCAGGGAAGGAAGATAATCTCCCACACTGGGAAATTTTCCCTATTCGCAATTGCCACTAAAGGTGAACCTCAGATCGCAGAGACATCCACAACCTCTGCAGATTATCCTTCTACTCAGCAGAAACATGAAAAACACAAAGTTAGTGCAGCATCGCCTATTCGGGTACCTCTACAGTGCAAGGCCACGCATTCAAGGTGCTCCTCCAAAAAGAAACCATCCACACCGGTGCATACCAAGGATACCACAACAACCAAAACTGTTGAACAGCTCCAGCGCATCCATCAACAACAATTACAACCCTCTGAAGATGTCAAAGTACGGCAACCTTTCCACTTCCGCAAATGTCGCACCAAGAGCTCAATTCGACACACAGCTCGACATATGATAGGGGATTTAACGCAATGGAGACCATTGCTTCCTAAGGAGGGAGGATTGATCCAGGTGGATATCGGTGGCGGCCCACCTCTTCCAACTGGCTCAAAACAGTCTTCTGGCAATTTTGGTAGATTACTATTTTTGGCAGTTTTTCGGGTCCTGAACTTCCGGAGCCATTTTGAGGCCCTAAACGACATTTTTTGGCGATTTGGGGGACCAATTGGTTGCCAACGGCATGCATTTGGGCCCAGTCGAAAGTTGTAAATCTCGGTTAGACCTTTCCAACGGGCTACCGAGCGCCCTAAACGAAGATCGTATGCAAAAGTTATGACCCCGGGAAGTTGACTGTTCAACTAACCACCTTGGGGCCGCAAACTTTATGACGGTTCATCTTCTAGGGTTAGGTTTTTGGATGATTGGGATTCTTTCCCTCATGCTTATGATAAATAGGCCCTTTCGGCATCTCTTTGTAATCATCTTGGCACGAATGAGCATAGCGGCCACATCTCTTCTCAGAGATAGCTACCACCATTCCAGCTATTGTATTTTACAGTCTGTTCTATTTCCGCTATTTAATAGAATATGTGTTTACTGTATCACTGTGTTATTTGCAATATATCTCTGTATATGATTCTGTATATGCTATCTTTTGTTTCGTTCCCACATAAATCCGGATCAGTGGTATCAGAGCGGTCTGCTCTTTGATTGTTTCTCGGTGCATGTCCCCGACGAGGTCAGGATACAGGGAGTTGGGTCTCGAACTAGTTTCACTTGGGGAAGACCACTCTCGCCGCCCCAAACGGCCTCCCATGGCGGAAGAAAAGAGAGACGACGGAGCAGTAGATCCTATCAAGTTGTTGCTCGAGGAAGCCCTCGCGCGACAGAGGAACGAGATGATGGATAATTTCGCCCAAATCCTTCAACGCATGCCAACAGCGGCAAATGCACCCTCAACGAGCAGCCATTTCGGAGATACGACTCCCTTCAAGGTACAAGTTAATTTTGATATCCCTTTATTTGAAGGCCAAATCGATGCCGATGCTCTAGATAAATGGTTGAATCTACTAGAAGGGTATTTCTCTGTCCACAAATTTTCCGACAGGGAAAAGATCATCTTTGCGCTCCTTAAGGCCGTCCCCCATGTCAAAAATTGGTGGGAAACTTATTGTGAGCAAAACTCATCAGACGAGTCTGGATTGTTTGAATATTCCAATCCCACTTGGGCCTCTTTTATAGATGCCGTCAAGGAACAATATTACCCTGTTGGAAACTATGATGACCAGTACACAAAATGGACCATTCTGCATCAAGAGAGGGACCAAACGGTGTCGGAGTACACCAACAAATTTCATACCTTGCGCACAAAGCTAGGTATCAAGGACTCCGAGCGGCACCTAGTACTGAAATATCGCAGTGGCCTACACCGGTACATCCGAACAGAGATGGATTTCCTAGAAATCTCTTCACTCGGATCCGCCTATCGATATGCTGTCAAAATTGAGCAGAAATTTCAGCAAAAGAACAAGCGTGACTTCGGACCTGCGCAGAAGCAGGGCAAGGGAAACTCTGGCTCGCAGAGCACGGGGCAGGAAAAGGACAACCAGTCCCAACCACAGGCGAAGAAGGGTAAAGAAAAGACAAAGAAGGACACCGGGAAGTGGTGCGAGTTCCACAAAAGCCCCTGGCACAACACTGATGATTGTCGCTCAAAACAGTCATTGGTGGCTGAGATCAAAGCTTCAGAATCAGATCCTAGTTTTGATTCTGACTCAGAACCTAATTTCACAGCTGCGCGAAAAGGGAAGCAGATCATTGATGCAGAACCCAGTGCCGTTGTTGCCACCACACAGATTCAGCCAGAGGAGCCTGAAGAGTCGGAGGCAGAGGAGCGCCTTTTCCACTCACAGATGTGGGTGAAGGGAATTCCCCTAGACTTTGTTGTGGACAGCGGCAGCCAGAAGAACCTGATCTCAGAAGAAGTCATCAAGAGATTGGAGCTACCAATAACGCCACACCCACAACCATACACCATTGGATGGCTAAGCCAAGGACGAAGGATCCGTGTCAGTCACCAATGTCGCCTACCGTATGGCATCAAGCCCTTGAAAGATGAGGTATTATGTGATGTGGCCCCACTTGAAGTATGTGATGTTCTTTTAGGACAACCATATATGTGGAAGCGTCATGCTGTATATGAATCACGACCTCGCAGTGTCATTGTCACTTTGGGAGGACAACTCTATCGGATACCAGAGATAGTTGCACCTACCCCAAACGAGCAGGGAAGGAAGATAATCTCCCACACTGGGAAATTTTCCCTATTCGCAATTGCCACTAAAGGTGAACCTCAGATCGCAGAGACATCCACAACCTCTGCAGATTATCCTTCTACTCAGCAGAAACATGAAAAACACAAAGTTAGTGCAGCATCGCCTATTCGGGTACCTCTACAGTGCAAGGCCACGCATTCAAGGTGCTCCTCCAAAAAGAAACCATCCACACCGGTGCATACCAAGGATACCACAACAACCAAAACTGTTGAACAGCTCCAGCGCATCCATCAACAACAATTACAACCCTCTGAAGATGTCAAAGTACGGCAACCTTTCCACTTCCGCAAATGTCGCACCAAGAGCTCAATTCGACACACAGCTCGACATATGATAGGGGATTTAACGCAATGGAGACCATTGCTTCCTAAGGAGGGAGGATTGATCCAGGTGGATATCGGTGGCGGCCCACCTCTTCCAACTGGCTCAAAACAGTCTTCTGGCAATTTTGGTAGATTACTATTTTTGGCAGTTTTTCGGGTCCTGAACTTCCGGAGCCATTTTGAGGCCCTAAACGACATTTTTTGGCGATTTGGGGGACCAATTGGTTGCCAACGGCATACATTTGGGCCCAGTCGAAAGTTGTAAATCTCGGTTAGACCTTTCCAACGGGCTACCGAGCGCCCTAAACGAAGATCGTATGCAAAAGTTATGACCCCGGGAAGTTGACTGTTCAACTAACCACCTTGGGGCCGCAAACTTTATGACGGTTCATCTTCTAGGGTTAGGTTTTTGGATGATTGGGATTCTTTCCCTCATGCTTATGATAAATAGGCCCTTTCGGCATCTCTTTGTAATCATCTTGGCACGAATGAGCATAGCGGCCACATCTCTTCTCAGAGATAGCTACCACCATTCCAGCTATTGTATTTTACAGTCTGTTCTATTTCCGCTATTTAATAGAATATGTGTTTACTGTATCACTGTGTTATTTGCAATATATCTCTGTATATGATTCTGTATATGCTATCTTTTGTTTCGTTCCCACATAAATCCGGATCAGTGGTATCAGAGCGGTCTGCTCTTTGATTGTTTCTCGGTGCATGTCCCCGACGAGGTCAGGATACAGGGAGTTGGGTCTCGAACTAGTTTCACTTGGGGAAGACCACTCTCGCCGCCCCAAACGGCCTCCCATGGCGGAAGAAAAGAGAGACGACGGAGCAGTAGATCCTATCAAGTTGTTGCTCGAGGAAGCCCTCGCGCGACAGAGGAACGAGATGATGGATAATTTCGCCCAAATCCTTCAACGCATGCCAACAGCGGCAAATGCACCCTCAACGAGCAGCCATTTCGGAGATACGACTCCCTTCAAGGTACAAGTTAATTTTGATATCCCTTTATTTGAAGGCCAAATCGATGCCGATGCTCTAGATAAATGGTTGAATCTACTAGAAGGGTATTTCTCTGTCCACAAATTTTCCGACAGGGAAAAGATCATCTTTGCGCTCCTTAAGGCCGTCCCCCATGTCAAAAATTGGTGGGAAACTTATTGTGAGCAAAACTCATCAGACGAGTCTGGATTGTTTGAATATTCCAATCCCACTTGGGCCTCTTTTATAGATGCCGTCAAGGAACAATATTACCCTGTTGGAAACTATGATGACCAGTACACAAAATGGACCATTCTGCATCAAGAGAGGGACCAAACGGTGTCGGAGTACACCAACAAATTTCATACCTTGCGCACAAAGCTAGGTATCAAGGACTCCGAGCGGCACCTAGTACTGAAATATCGCAGTGGCCTACACCGGTACATCCGAACAGAGATGGATTTCCTAGAAATCTCTTCACTCGGATCCGCCTATCGATATGCTGTCAAAATTGAGCAGAAATTTCAGCAAAAGAACAAGCGTGACTTCGGACCTGCGCAGAAGCAGGGCAAGGGAAACTCTGGCTCGCAGAGCACGGGGCAGGAAAAGGACAACCAGTCCCAACCACAGGCGAAGAAGGGTAAAGAAAAGACAAAGAAGGACACCGGGAAGTGGTGCGAGTTCCACAAAAGCCCCTGGCACAACACTGATGATTGTCGCTCAAAACAGTCATTGGTGGCTGAGATCAAAGCTTCAGAATCAGATCCTAGTTTTGATTCTGACTCAGAACCTAATTTCACAGCTGCGCGAAAAGGGAAGCAGATCATTGATGCAGAACCCAGTGCCGTTGTTGCCACCACACAGATTCAGCCAGAGGAGCCTGAAGAGTCGGAGGCAGAGGAGCGCCTTTTCCACTCACAGATGTGGGTGAAGGGAATTCCCCTAGACTTTGTTGTGGACAGCGGCAGCCAGAAGAACCTGATCTCAGAAGAAGTCATCAAGAGATTGGAGCTACCAATAACGCCACACCCACAACCATACACCATTGGATGGCTAAGCCAAGGACGAAGGATCCGTGTCAGTCACCAATGTCGCCTACCGTATGGCATCAAGCCCTTGAAAGATGAGGTATTATGTGATGTGGCCCCACTTGAAGTATGTGATGTTCTTTTAGGACAACCATATATGTGGAAGCGTCATGCTGTATATGAATCACGACCTCGCAGTGTCATTGTCACTTTGGGAGGACAACTCTATCGGATACCAGAGATAGTTGCACCTACCCCAAACGAGCAGGGAAGGAAGATAATCTCCCACACTAGGAAATTTTCCCTATTCGCAATTGCCACTAAAGGTGAACCTCAGATCGCAGAGACATCCACAACCTCTGCAGATTATCCTTCTACTCAGCAGAAACATGAAAAACACAAAGTTAGTGCAGCATCGCCTATTCGGGTACCTCTACAGTGCAAGGCCACGCATTCAAGGTGCTCCTCCAAAAAGAAACCATCCACACCGGTGCATACCAAGGATACCACAACAACCAAAACTGTTGAACAGCTCCAGCGCATCCATCAACAACAATTACAACCCTCTGAAGATGTCAAAGTACGGCAACCTTTCCACTTCCGCAAATGTCGCACCAAGAGCTCAATTCGACACACAGCTCGACATATGATAGGGGATTTAACGCAATGGAGACCATTGCTTCCTAAGGAGGGAGGATTGATCCAGGTGGATATCGGTGGCGGCCCACCTCTTCCAACTAGCTCAAAACAGTCTTCTGGCAATTTTGGTAGATTACTATTTTTGGCAGTTTTTCGGGTCCTGAACTTCCGGAGCCATTTTGAGGCCCTAAACGACATTTTTTGGCGATTTGGGGGACCAATTGGTTGCCAACGGCATACATTTGGGCCCAGTCGAAAGTTGTAAATCTCGGTTAGACCTTTCCAACGGGCTACCGAGCGCCCTAAACGAAGATCGTATGCAAAAGTTATGACCCCGGGAAGTTGACTGTTCAACTAACCACCTTGGGGCCGCAAACTTTATGACGGTTCATCTTCTAGGGTTAGGTTTTTGGATGATTGGGATTCTTTCCCTCATGCTTATGATAAATAGGCCCTTTCGGCATCTCTTTGTAATCATCTTGGCACGAATGAGCATAGCGGCCACATCTCTTCTCAGAGATAGCTACCACCATTCCAGCTATTGTATTTTACAGTCTGTTCTATTTCCGCTATTTAATAGAATATGTGTTTACTGTATCACTGTGTTATTTGCAATATATCTCTGTATATGATTCTGTATATGCTATCTTTTGTTTCGTTCCCACATAAATCCGGATCAGTGGTATCAGAGCGGTCTGCTCTTTGATTGTTTCTCGGTGCATGTCCCCGACGAGGTCAGGATACAGGGAGTTGGGTCTCGAACTAGTTTCACTTGGGGAAGACCACTCTCGCCGCCCCAAACGGCCTCCCATGGCGGAAGAAAAGAGAGACGACGGAGCAGTAGATCCTATCAAGTTGTTGCTTGAGGAAGCCCTCGCGCGACAGAGGAATGAGATGATGGATAATTTCGCCCAAATCCTTCAACGCATGCCAACAGCGGCAAATGCACCCTCAACGAGCAGCCATTTCGGAGATACGACTCCCTTCAAGGTACAAGTTAATTTTGATATCCCTTTATTTGAAGGCCAAATCGATGCCGATGCTCTAGATAAATGGTTGAATCTACTAGAAGGGTATTTCTCTGTCCACAAATTTTCCGACAGGGAAAAGATCATCTTTGCGCTCCTTAAGGCCGTCCCCCATGTCAAAAATTGGTGGGAAACTTATTGTGAGCAAAACTCATCAGACGAGTCTGGATTGTTTGAATATTCCAATCCCACTTGGGCCTCTTTTATAGATGCCGTCAAGGAACAATATTACCCTGTTGGAAACTATGATGACCAGTACACAAAATGGACCATTCTGCATCAAGAGAGGGACCAAACGGTGTCGGAGTACACCAACAAATTTCATACCTTGCGCACAAAGCTAGGTATCAAGGACTCCGAGCGGCACCTAGTACTGAAATATCGCAGTGGCCTACACCGGTACATCCGAACAGAGATGGATTTCCTAGAAATCTCTTCACTCGGATCCGCCTATCGATATGCTGTCAAAATTGAGCAGAAATTTCAGCAAAAGAACAAGCGTGACTTCGGACCTGCGCAGAAGCAGGGCAAGGGAAACTCTGGCTCGCAGAGCACGGGGCAGGAAAAGGACAACCAGTCCCAACCACAGGCGAAGAAGGGTAAAGAAAAGACAAAGAAGGACACCGGGAAGTGGTGCGAGTTCCACAAAAGCCCCTGGCACAACACTGATGATTGTCGCTCAAAACAGTCATTGGTGGCTGAGATCAAAGCTTCAGAATCAGATCCTAGTTTTGATTCTGACTCAGAACCTAATTTCACAGCTGCGCGAAAAGGGAAGCAGATCATTGATGCAGAACCCAGTGCCGTTGTTTCCACCACACAGATTCAGCCAGAGGAGCCTGAAGAGTCGGAGGCAGAGGAGCGCCTTTTCCACTCACAGATGTGGGTGAAGGGAATTCCCCTAGACTTTGTTGTGGACAGCGGCAGCCAGAAGAACCTGATCTCAGAAGAAGTCATCAAGAGATTGGAGCTACCAATAACGCCACACCCACAACCATACACCATTGGATGGCTAAGCCAAGGACGAAGGATCCGTGTCAGTCACCAATGTCGCCTACCGTATGGCATCAAGCCCTTGAAAGATGAGGTATTATGTGATGTGGCCCCACTTGAAGTATGTGATGTTCTTTTAGGACAACCATATATGTGGAAGCGTCATGCTGTATATGAATCACGACCTCGCAGTGTCATTGTCACTTTGGGAGGACAACTCTATCGGATACCAGAGATAGTTGCACCTACCCCAAACGAGCAGGGAAGGAAGATAATCTCCCACACTGGGAAATTTTCCCTATTCGCAATTGCCACTAAAGGTGAACCTCAGATCGCAGAGACATCCACAACCTCTGCAGATTATCCTTCTACTCAGCAGAAACATGAAAAACACAAAGTTAGTGCAGCATCGCCTATTCGGGTACCTCTACAGTGCAAGGCCACGCATTCAAGGTGCTCCTCCAAAAAGAAACCATCCACACCGGTGCATACCAAGGATACCACAACAACCAAAACTGTTGAACAGCTCCAGCGCATCCATCAACAACAATTACAACCCTCTGAAGATGTCAAAGTATGGCAACCTTTCCACTTCCGCAAATGTCGCACCAAGAGCTCAATTCGACACACAGCTCGACATATCATAGGGGATTTAACGCAATGGAGACCATTGCTTCCTAAGGAGGGAGGATTGATCCAGGTGGATATCGGTGGCGGCCCACCTCTTCCAACTGGCTCAAAACAGTCTTCTAGCAATTTTGGTAGATTACTATTTTTGGCAGTTTTTCGGGGTCCTGAACTTCCGGAGCCATTTTGAGGCCCTAAACGACATTTTTTGGCGATTTGGGGGACCAATTGGTTGCCAACGGCATACATTTGGGCCCAGTCGAAAGTTGTAAATCTCGGTTAGACCTTTCCAACGGGCTACCGAGCGCCCTAAACGAAGATCGTATGCAAAAGTTATGACCCCGGGAAGTTGACTGTTCAACTAACCACCTTGGGGCCGCAAACTTTATGACGGTTCATCTTCTAGGGTTAGGTTTTTGGATGATTGGGATTCTTTCCCTCATGCTTATGATAAATAGGCCCTTTCGGCATCTCTTTGTAATCATCTTGGCACGAATGAGCATAGCGGCCACATCTCTTCTCAGAGATAGCTACCACCATTCCAGCTATTGTATTTTACAGTCTGTTCTATTTCCGCTATTTAATAGAATATGTGTTTACTGTATCACTGTGTTATTTGCAATATATCTCTGTATATGATTCTGTATATGCTATCTTTTGTTTCGTTCCCACATAAATCCGGATCAGTGGTATCAGAGCGGTCTGCTCTTTGATTGTTTCTCGGTGCATGTCCCCGACGAGGTCAGGATACAGGGAGTTGGGTCTCGAACTAGTTTCACTTGGGGAAGACCACTCTCGCCGCCCCAAACGGCCTCCCATGGCGGAAGAAAAGAGAGACGACGGAGCAGTAGATCCTATCAAGTTGTTGCTCGAGGAAGCCCTCGCGCGACAGAGGAACGAGATGATGGATAATTTCGCCCAAATCCTTCAACGCATGCCAACAGCGGCAAATGCACCCTCAACGAGCAGCCATTTCGGAGATACGACTCCCTTCAAGGTACAAGTTAATTTTGATATCCCTTTATTTGAAGGCCAAATCGATGCCGATGCTCTAGATAAATGGTTGAATCTACTAGAAGGGTATTTCTCTGTCCACAAATTTTCCGACAGGGAAAAGATCATCTTTGCGCTCCTTAAGGCCGTCCCCCATGTCAAAAATTGGTGGGAAACTTATTGTGAGCAAAACTCATCAGACGAGTCTGGATTGTTTGAATATTCCAATCCCACTTGGGCCTCTTTTATAGATGTCGTCAAGGAACAATATTACCCTGTTGGAAACTATGATGACCAGTACACAAAATGGACCATTCTGCATCAAGAGAGGGACCAAACGGTGTCGGAGTACACCAACAAATTTCATACCTTGCGCACAAAGCTAGGTATCAAGGACTCCGAGCGGCACCTAGTACTGAAATATCGCAGTGGCCTACACCGGTACATCCGAACAGAGATGGATTTCCTAGAAATCTCTTCACTCGGATCCGCCTATCGATATGCTGTCAAAATTGAGCAGAAATTTCAGCAAAAGAACAAGCGTGACTTCGGACCTGCGCAGAAGCAGGGCAAGGGAAACTCTGGCTCGCAGAGCACGGGGCAGGAAAAGGACAACCAGTCCCAACCACAGGCGAAGAAGGGTAAAGAAAAGACAAAGAAGGACACCGGGAAGTGGTGCGAGTTCCACAAAAGCCCCTGGCACAACACTGATGATTGTCGCTCAAAACAGTCATTGGTGGCTGAGATCAAAGCTTCAGAATCAGATCCTAGTTTTGATTCTGACTCAGAACCTAATTTCACAGCTGCGCGAAAAGGGAAGCAGATCATTGATGCAGAACCCAGTGCCGTTGTTTCCACCACACAGATTCAGCCAGAGGAGCCTGAAGAGTCGGAGGCAGAGGAGCGCCTTTTCCACTCACAGATGTGGGTGAAGGGAATTCCCCTAGACTTTGTTGTGGACAGCGGCAGCCAGAAGAACCTGATCTCAGAAGAAGTCATCAAGAGATTGGAGCTACCAATAACGCCACACCCACAACCATACACCATTGGATGGCTAAGCCAAGGACGAAGGATCCGTGTCAGTCACCAATGTCGCCTACCGTATGGCATCAAGCCCTTGAAAGATGAGGTATTATGTGATGTGGCCCCACTTGAAGTATGTGATGTTCTTTTAGGACAACCATATATGTGGAAGCGTCATGCTGTATATGAATCACGACCTCGCAGTGTCATTGTCACTTTGGGAGGACAACTCTATCGGATACCAGAGATAGTTGCACCTACCCCAAACGAGCAGGGAAGGAAGATAATCTCCCACACTGGGAAATTTTCCCTATTCGCAATTGCCACTAAAGGTGAACCTCATATCGCAGAGACATCCACAACCTCTGCAGATTATCCTTCTACTCAGCAGAAACATGAAAAACACAAAGTTAGTGCAGCATCGCCTATTCGGGTACCTCTACAGTGCAAGGCCACGCATTCAAGGTGCTCCTCCAAAAAGAAACCATCCACACCGGTGCATACCAAGGATACCACAACAACCAAAACTGTTGAACAGCTCCAGCGCATCCATCAACAACAATTACAACCCTCTGAAGATGTCAAAGTACGGCAACCTTTCCACTTCCGCAAATGTCGCACCAAGAGCTCAATTCGACACACAGCTCGACATATGATAGGGGATTTAACGCAATGGAGACCATTGCTTCCTAAGGAGGGAGGATTGATCCAGGTGGATATCGGTGGCGGCCCACCTCTTCCAACTGGCTCAAAACAGTCTTCTGGCAATTTTGGTAGATTACTATTTTTGGCAGTTTTTCGGGTCCTGAACTTCCGGAGCCATTTTGAGGCCCTAAACGACATTTTTTGGCGATTTGGGGGACCAATTGGTTGCCAACGGCATACATTTGGGCCCAGTCGAAAGTTGTAAATCTCGGTTAGACCTTTCCAACGGGCTACCGAGCGCCCTAAACGAAGATCGTATGCAAAAGTTATGACCCCGGGAAGTTGACTCTTCAACTAACCACCTTGGGGCCGCAAACTTTATGACGGTTCATCTTCTAGGGTTAGGTTTTTGGATGATTGGGATTCTTTCCCTCATGCTTATGATAAATAGGCCCTTTCGGCATCTCTTTGTAATCATCTTGGCACGAATGAGCATAGCGGCCACATCTCTTCTCAGAGATAGCTACCACCATTCCAGCTATTGTATTTTACAGTCTGTTCTATTTCCGCTATTTAATAGAATATGTGTTTACTGTATCACTGTGTTATTTGCAATATATCTCTGTATATGATTCTGTATATGCTATCTTTTGTTTCGTTCCCACATAAATCCGGATCAGTGGTATCAGAGCGGTCTGCTCTTTGATTGTTTCTCGGTGCATGTCCCCGACGAGGTCAGGATACAGGGAGTTGGGTCTCGAACTAGTTTCACTTGGGGAAGACCACTCTCGCCGCCCCAAACGGCCTCCCATGGCGGAAGAAAAGAGAGACGACGGAGCAGTAGATCCTATCAAGTTGTTGCTCGAGGAAGCCCTCGCGCGACAGAGGAACGAGATGATGGATAATTTCGCCCAAATCCTTCAACGCATGCCAACAGCGGCAAATGCACCCTCAACGAGCAGCCATTTCGGAGATACGACTCCCTTCAAGGTACAAGTTAATTTTTATATCCCTTTATTTGAAGGCCAAATCGATGCCGATGCTCTAGATAAATGGTTGAATCTACTAGAAGGGTATTTCTCTGTCCACAAATTTTCCGACAGGGAAAAGATCATCTTTGCGCTCCTTAAGGCCGTCCCCCATGTCAAAAATTGGTGGGAAACTTATTGTGAGCAAAACTCATCAGACGAGTCTGGATTGTTTGAATATTCCAATCCCACTTGGGCCTCTTTTATAGATGCCGTCAAGGAACAATATTACCCTGTTGGAAACTATGATGACCAGTACACAAAATGGACCATTCTGCATCAAGAGAGGGACCAAACGGTGTCGGAGTACACCAACAAATTTCATACCTTGCGCACAAAGCTAGGTATCAAGGACTCCGAGCGGCACCTAGTACTGAAATATCGCAGTGGCCTACACCGGTACATCCGAACAGAGATGGATTTCCTAGAAATCTCTTCACTCGGATCCGCCTATCGATATGCTGTCAAAATTGAGCAGAAATTTCAGCAAAAGAACAAGCGTGACTTCGGACCTGCGCAGAAGCAGGGCAAGGGAAACTCTGGCTCGCAGAGCACGGGGCAGGAAAAGGACAACCAGTCCCAACCACAGGCGAAGAAGGGTAAAGAAAAGACAAAGAAGGACACCGGGAAGTGGTGCGAGTTCCACAAAAGCCCCTGGCACAACACTGATGATTGTCGCTCAAAACAGTCATTGGTGGCTGAGATCAAAGCTTCAGAATCAGATCCTAGTTTTGATTCTGACTCAGAACCTAATTTCACAGCTGCGCGAAAAGGGAAGCAGATCATTGATGCAGAACCCAGTGCCGTTGTTTCCACCACACAGATTCAGCCAGAGGAGCCTGAAGAGTCGGAGGCAGAGGAGCGCCTTTTCCACTCACAGATGTGGGTGAAGGGAATTCCCCTAGACTTTGTTGTGTACAGCGGCAGCCAGAAGAACCTGATCTCAGAAGAAGTCATCAAGAGATTGGAGCTACCAATAACGCCACACCCACAACCATACACCATTGGATGGCTAAGCCAAGGACGAAGGATCCGTGTCAGTCACCAATGTCGCCTACCGTATGGCATCAAGCCCTTGAAAGATGAGGTATTATGTGATGTGGCCCCACTTGAAGTATGTGATGTTCTTTTAGGACAACCATATATGTGGAAGCGTCATGCTGTATATGAATCACGACCTCGCAGTGTCATTGTCACTTTGGGAGGACAACTCTATCGGATACCAGAGATAGTTGCACCTACCCCAAACGAGCAGGGAAGGAAGATAATCTCCCACACTGGGAAATTTTCCCTATTCGCAATTGCCACTAAAGGTGAACCTCAGATCGCAGAGACATCCACAACCTCTGCAGATTATCCTTCTACTCAGCAGAAACATGAAAAACACAAAGTTAGTGCAGCATCGCCTATTCGGGTACCTCTACAGTGCAAGGCCACGCATTCAAGGTGCTCCTCCAAAAAGAAACCATCCACACCGGTGCATACCAAGGATACCACAACAACCAAAACTGTTGAACAGCTCCAGCGCATCCATCAACAACAATTACAACCCTCTGAAGATGTCAAAGTACGGCAACCTTTCCACTTCCGCAAATGTCGCACCAAGAGCTCAATTCGACACACAGCTCGACATATGATAGGGGATTTAACGCAATGGAGACCATTGCTTCCTAAGGAGGGAGGATTGATCCAGGTGGATATCGGTGGCGGCCCACCTCTTCCAACTGGCTCAAAACAGTCTTCTGGCAATTTTGGTAGATTACTATTTTTGGCAGTTTTTCGGGTCCTGAACTTCCGGAGCCATTTTGAGGCCCTAAACGACATTTTTTGGCGATTTGGGGGACCAATTGGTTGCCAACGGCATACATCTGGGCCCAGTCGAAAGTTGTAAATCTCGGTTAGACCTTTCCAACGGGCTACCGAGCGCCCTAAACGAAGATCGTATGCAAAAGTTATGACCCCGGGAAGTTGACTGTTCAACTAACCACCTTGGGGCCGCAAACTTTATGACGGTTCATCTTCTAGGGTTAGGTTTTTGGATGATTGGGATTCTTTCCCTCATGCTTATGATAAATAGGCCCTTTCGGCATCTCTTTGTAATCATCTTGGCACGAATGAGCATAGCGGCCACATCTCTTCTCAGAGATAGCTACCACCATTCCAGCTATTGTATTTTACAGTCTGTTCTATTTCCGCTATTTAATAGAATATGTGTTTACTGTATCACTGTGTTATTTGCAATATATCTCTGTATATGATTCTGTATATGCTATCTTTTGTTTCGTTCCCACATAAATCCGGATCAGTGGTATCAGAGCGGTCTGCTCTTTGATTGTTTCTCGGTGCATGTCCCCGACGAGGTCAGGATACAGGGAGTTGGGTCTCGAACTAGTTTCACTTGGGGAAGACCACTCTCGCCGCCCCAAACGGCCTCCCATGGCGGAAGAAAAGAGAGACGACGGAGCAGTAGATCCTATCAAGTTGTTGCTCGAGGAAGCCCTCGCGCGACAGAGGAACGAGATGATGGATAATTTCGCCCAAATCCTTCAACGCATGCCAACAGCGGCAAATGCACCCTCAACGAGCAGCCATTTCGGAGATACGACTCCCTTCAAGGTACAAGTTAATTTTTATATCCCTTTATTTGAAGGCCAAATCGATGCCGATGCTCTAGATAAATGGTTGAATCTACTAGAAGGGTATTTCTCTGTCCACAAATTTTCCGACAGGGAAAAGATCATCTTTGCGCTCCTTAAGGCCGTCCCCCATGTCAAAAATTGGTGGGAAACTTATTGTGAGCAAAACTCATCAGACGAGTCTGGATTGTTTGAATATTCCAATCCCACTTGGGCCTCTTTTATAGATGCCGTCAAGGAACAATATTACCCTGTTGGAAACTATGATGACCAGTACACAAAATGGACCATTCTGCATCAAGAGAGGGACCAAACGGTGTCGGAGTACACCAACAAATTTCATACCTTGCGCACAAAGCTAGGTATCAAGGACTCCGAGCGGCACCTAGTACTGAAATATCGCAGTGGCCTACACCGGTACATCCGAACAGAGATGGATTTCCTAGAAATCTCTTCACTCGGATCCGCCTATCGATATGCTGTCAAAATTGAGCAGAAATTTCAGCAAAAGAACAAGCGTGACTTCGGACCTGCGCAGAAGCAGGGCAAGGGAAACTCTGGCTCGCAGAGCACGGGGCAGGAAAAGGACAACCAGTCCCAACCACAGGCGAAGAAGGGTAAAGAAAAGACAAAGAAGGACACCGGGAAGTGGTGCGAGTTCCACAAAAGCCCCTGGCACAACACTGATGATTGTCGCTCAAAACAGTCATTGGTGGCTGAGATCAAAGCTTCAGAATCAGATCCTAGTTTTGATTCTGACTCAGAACCTAATTTCACAGCTGCGCGAAAAGGGAAGCAGATCATTGATGCAGAACCCAGTGCCGTTGTTTCCACCACACAGATTCAGCCAGAGGAGCCTGAAGAGTCGGAGGCAGAGGAGCGCCTTTTCCACTCACAGATGTGGGTGAAGGGAATTCCCCTAGACTTTGTTGTGGACAGCGGCAGCCAGAAGAACCTGATCTCAGAAGAAGTCATCAAGAGATTGGAGCTACCAATAACGCCACACCCACAACCATACACCATTGGATGGCTAAGCCAAGGACGAAGGATCCGTGTCAGTCACCAATGTCGCCTACCGTATGGCATCAAGCCCTTGAAAGATGAGGTATTATGTGATGTGGCCCCACTTGAAGTATGTGATGTTCTTTTAGGACAACCATATATGTGGAAGCGTCATGCTGTATATGAATCACGACCTCGCAGTGTCATTGTCACTTTGGGAGGACAACTCTATCGGATACCAGAGATAGTTGCACCTACCCCAAACGAGCAGGGAAG
The DNA here is from genome assembly GCA_027924585.1 of Larix kaempferi. Classification (NCBI taxonomy): domain Eukaryota; kingdom Viridiplantae; phylum Streptophyta; class Pinopsida; order Pinales; family Pinaceae; genus Larix; species Larix kaempferi. Next base: position 4,000,018 of record BSBM01000374.1, on the reverse strand, counting down.
GAAGATAATCTCCCACACTGGGAAATTTTCCCTATTCGCAATTGCCACTAAAGGTGAACCTCAGATCGCAGAGACATCCACAACCTCTGCAGATTATCCTTCTACTCAGCAGAAACATGAAAAACACAAAGTTAGTGCAGCATCGCCTATTCGGGTACCTCTACAGTGCAAGGCCACGCATTCAAGGTGCTCCTCCAAAAAGAAACCATCCACACCGGTGCATACCAAGGATACCACAACAACCAAAACTGTTGAACAGCTCCAGCGCATCCATCAACAACAATTACAACCCTCTGAAGATGTCAAAGTACGGCAACCTTTCCACTTCCGCAAATGTCGCACCAAGAGCTCAATTCGACACACAGCTCGACATATGATAGGGGATTTAACGCAATGGAGACCATTGCTTCCTAAGGAGGGAGGATTGATCCAGGTGGATATCGGTGGCGGCCCACCTCTTCCAACTGGCTCAAAACAGTCTTCTGGCAATTTTGGTAGATTACTATTTTTGGCAGTTTTTCGGGGTCCTGAACTTCCGGAGCCATTTTGAGGCCCTAAACGACATTTTTTGGCGATTTGGGGGACCAATTGGTTGCCAACGGCATACATTTGGGCCCAGTCGAAAGTTGTAAATCTCGGTTAGACCTTTCCAACGGGCTACCGAGCGCCCTAAACGAAGATCGTATGCAAAAGTTATGACCCCCGGGAAGTTGACTGTTCAACTAACCACCTTGGGGCCGCAAACTTTATGACGGTTCATCTTCTAGGGTTAGGTTTTTGGATGATTGGGATTCTTTCCCTCATGCTTATGATAAATAGGCCCTTTCGGCATCTCTTTGTAATCATCTTGGCACGAATGAGCATAGCGGCCACATCTCTTCTCAGAGATAGCTACCACCATTCCAGCTATTGTATTTTACAGTCTGTTCTATTTCCGCTATTTAATAGAATATGTGTTTACTGTATCACTGTGTTATTTGCAATATATCTCTGTATATGATTCTGTATATGCTATCTTTTGTTTCGTTCCCACATAAATCCGGATCAGTGGTATCAGAGCGGTCTGCTCTTTGATTGTTTCTCGGTGCATGTCCCCGACGAGGTCAGGATACAGGGAGTTGGGTCTCGAACTAGTTTCACTTGGGGAAGACCACTCTCGCCGCCCCAAACGGCCTCCCATGGCGGAAGAAAAGAGAGACGACGGAGCAGTAGATCCTATCAAGTTGTTGCTCGAGGAAGCCCTCGCGCGACAGAGGAACGAGATGATGGATAATTTCGCCCAAATCCTTCAACGCATGCCAACAGCGGCAAATGCACCCTCAACGAGCAGCCATTTCGGAGATACGACTCCCTTCAAGGTACAAGTTAATTTTTATATCCCTTTATTTGAAGGCCAAATCGATGCCGATGCTCTAGATAAATGGTTGAATCTACTAGAAGGGTATTTCTCTGTCCACAAATTTTCCGACAGGGAAAAGATCAATCTTTGCGCTCCTTAAGGCCGTCCCCCATGTCAAAAATTGGTGGGAAACTTATTGTGAGCAAAAACTCATCAGACGAGTCTGGATTGTTTGAATATTCCAATCCCACTTGGGCCTCTTTTATAGATGCCGTCAAGGAACAATATTACCCTGTTGGAAACTATGATGACCAGTACACAAAATGGACCATTCTGCATCAAGAGAGGGACCAAACGGTGTCGGAGTACACCAACAAATTTCATACCTTGCGCACAAAGCTAGGTATCAAGGACTCCGAGCGGCACCTAGTACTGAAATATCGCAGTGGCCTACACCGGTACATCCGAACAGAGATGGATTTCCTAGAAATCTCTTCACTCGGATCCGCCTATCGATATGCTGTCAAAATTGAGCAGAAATTTCAGCAAAAGAACAAGCGTGACTTCGGACCTGCGCAGAAGCAGGGCAAGGGAAACTCTGGCTCGCAGAGCACGGGGCAGGAAAAGGACAACCAGTCCCAACCACAGGCGAAGAAGGGTAAAGAAAAGACAAAGAAGGACACCGGGAAGTGGTGCGAGTTCCACAAAAGCCCCTGGCACAACACTGATGATTGTCGCTCAAAACAGTCATTGGTGGCTGAGATCAAAGCTTCAGAATCAGATCCTAGTTTTGATTCTGACTCAGAACCTAATTTCACAGCTGCGCGAAAAGGGAAGCAGATCATTGATGCAGAACCCAGTGCCGTTGTTTCCACCACACAGATTCAGCCAGAGGAGCCTGAAGAGTCGGAGGCAGAGGAGCGCCTTTTCCACTCACAGATGTGGGTGAAGGGAATTCCCCTAGACTTTGTTGTGGACAGCGGCAGCCAGAAGAACCTGATCTCAGAAGAAGTCATCAAGAGATTGGAGCTACCAATAACGCCACACCCACAACCATACACCATTGGATGGCTAAGCCAAGGACGAAGGATCCGTGTCAGTCACCAATGTCGCCTACCGTATGGCATCAAGCCCTTGAAAGATGAGGTATTATGTGATGTGGCCCCACTTGAAGTATGTGATGTTCTTTTAGGACAACCATATATGTGGAAGCGTCATGCTGTATATGAATCACGACCTCGCAGTGTCATTGTCACTTTGGGAGGACAACTCTATCGGATACCAGAGATAGTTGCACCTACCCCAAACGAGCAGGGAAGGAAGATAATCTCCCACACTGGGAAATTTTCCCTATTCGCAATTGCCACTAAAGGTGAACCTCATATCGCAGAGACATCCACAACCTCTGCAGATTATCCTTCTACTCAGCAGAAACATGAAAAACACAAAGTTAGTGCAGCATCGCCTATTCGGGTACCTCTACAGTGCAAGGCCACGCATTCAAGGTGCTCCTCCAAAAAGAAAACCATCCACACCGGTGCATACCAAGGATACCACAACAACCAAAACTGTTGAACAGCTCCAGCGCATCCATCAACAACAATTACAACCCTCTGAAGATGTCAAAGTACGGCAACCTTTCCACTTCCGCAAATGTCGCACCAAGAGCTCAATTCGACACACAGCTCGACATATGATAGGGGATTTAACGCAATGGAGACCATTGCTTCCTAAGGAGGGAGGATTGATCCAGGTGGATATCGGTGGCGGCCCACCTCTTCCAACTGGCTCAAAACAGTCTTCTGGCAATTTTGGTAGATTACTATTTTTTGCAGTTTTTCGGGTCCTGAACTTCCGGAGCCATTTTGAGGCCCTAAACGACATTTTTTGGCGATTTGGGGGACCAATTGGTTGCCAACGGCATACATTTGGGCCCAGTCGAAAGTTGTAAATCTCGGTTAGACCTTTCCAACGGGCTACCGAGCGCCCTAAACGAAGATCGTATGCAAAAGTTATGACCCCGGGAAGTTGACTGTTCAACTAACCACCTTGGGGCCGCAAACTTTATGACGGTTCATCTTCTAGGGTTAGGTTTTTGGATGATTGGGATTCTTTCCCTCATGCTTATGATAAATAGGCCCTTTCGGCATCTCTTTGTAATCATCTTGGCACGAATGAGCATAGCGGCCACATCTCTTCTCAGAGATAGCTACCACCATTCCAGCTATTGTATTTTACAGTCTGTTCTATTTCCGCTATTTAATAGAATATGTGTTTACTGTATCACTGTGTTATTTGCAATATATCTCTGTATATGATTCTGTATATGCTATCTTTTGTTTCGTTCCCACATAAATCCGGATCAGTGGTATCAGAGCGGTCTGCTCTTTGATTGTTTCTCGGTGCATGTCCCCGACGAGGTCAGGATACAGGGAGTTGGGTCTCGAACTAGTTTCACTTGGGGAAGACCACTCTCGCCGCCCCAAACGGCCTCCCATGGCGGAAGAAAAGAGAGACGACGGAGCAGTAGATCCTATCAAGTTGTTGCTCGAGGAAGCCCTCGCGCGACAGAGGAACGAGATGATGGATAATTTCGCCCAAATCCTTCAACGCATGCCAACAGCGGCAAATGCACCCTCAACGAGCAGCCATTTCGGAGATACGACTCCCTTCAAGGTACAAGTTAATTTTTATATCCCTTTATTTGAAGGCCAAATCGATGCCGATGCTCTAGATAAATGGTTGAATCTACTAGAAGGGTATTTCTCTGTCCACAAATTTTCCGACAGGGAAAAGATCATCTTTGCGCTCCTTAAGGCCGTCCCCCATGTCAAAAATTGGTGGGAAACTTATTGTGAGCAAAACTCATCAGACGAGTCTGGATTGTTTGAATATTCCAATCCCACTTGGGCCTCTTTTATAGATGCCGTCAAGGAACAATATTACCCTGTTGGAAACTATGATGACCAGTACACAAAATGGACCATTCTGCATCAAGAGAGGGACCAAACGGTGTCGGAGTACACCAACAAATTTCATACCTTGCGCACAAAGCTAGGTATCAAGGACTCCGAGCGGCACCTAGTACTGAAATATCGCAGTGGCCTACACCGGTACATCCGAACAGAGATGGATTTCCTAGAAATCTCTTCACTCGGATCCGCCTATCGATATGCTGTCAAAATTGAGCAGAAATTTCAGCAAAAGAACAAGCGTGACTTCGGACCTGCGCAGAAGCAGGGCAAGGGAAACTCTGGCTCGCAGAGCACGGGGCAGGAAAAGGACAACCAGTCCCAACCACAGGCGAAGAAGGGTAAAGAAAAGACAAAGAAGGACACCGGGAAGTGGTGCGAGTTCCACAAAAGCCCCTGGCACAACACTGATGATTGTCGCTCAAAACAGTCATTGGTGGCTGAGATCAAAGCTTCAGAATCAGATCCTAGTTTTGATTCTGACTCAGAACCTAATTTCACAGCTGCGCGAAAAGGGAAGCAGATCATTGATGCAGAACCCAGTGCCGTTGTTTCCACCACACAGATTCAGCCAGAGGAGCCTGAAGAGTCGGAGGCAGAGGAGCGCCTTTTCCACTCACAGATGTGGGTGAAGGGAATTCCCCTAGACTTTGTTGTGGACAGCGGCAGCCAGAAGAACCTGATCTCAGAAGAAGTCATCAAGAGATTGGAGCTACCAATAACGCCACACCCACAACCATACACCATTGGATGGCTAAGCCAAGGACGAAGGATCCGTGTCAGTCACCAATGTCGCCTACCGTATGGCATCAAGCCCTTGAAAGATGAGGTATTATGTGATGTGGCCCCACTTGAAGTATGTGATGTTCTTTTAGGACAACCATATATGTGGAAGCGTCATGCTGTATATGAATCACGACCTCGCAGTGTCATTGTCACTTTGGGAGGACAACTCTATCGGATACCAGAGATAGTTGCACCTACCCCAAACGAGCAGGGAAGGAAGATAATCTCCCACACTGGGAAATTTTCCCTATTCGCAATTGCCACTAAAGGTGAACCTCATATCGCAGAGACATCCACAACCTCTGCAGATTATCCTTCTACTCAGCAGAAACATGAAAAACACAAAGTTAGTGCAGCATCGCCTATTCGGGTACCTCTACAGTGCAAGGCCACGCATTCAAGGTGCTCCTCCAAAAAGAAACCATCCACACCGGTGCATACCAAGGATACCACAACAACCAAAACTGTTGAACAGCTCCAGCGCATCCATCAACAACAATTACAACCCTCTGAAGATGTCAAAGTACGGCAACCTTTCCACTTCCGCAAATGTCGCACCAAGAGCTCAATTCGACACACAGCTCGACATATGATAGGGGATTTAACGCAATGGAGACCATTGCTTCCTAAGGAGGGAGGATTGATCCAGGTGGATATCGGTGGCGGCCCACCTCTTCCAACTGGCTCAAAACAGTCTTCTGGCAATTTTGGTAGATTACTATTTTTGGCAGTTTTTCGGGTCCTGAACTTCCGGAGCCATTTTGAGGCCCTAAACGACATTTTTTGGCGATTTGGGGGACCAATTGGTTGCCAACGGCATACATTTGGGCCCAGTCGAAAGTTGTAAATCTCGGTTAGACCTTTCCAACGGGCTACCGAGCGCCCTAAACGAAGATCGTATGCAAAAGTTATGACCCCGGGAAGTTGACTCTTCAACTAACCACCTTGGGGCCGCAAACTTTATGACGGTTCATCTTCTAGGGTTAGGTTTTTGGATGATTGGGATTCTTTCCCTCATGCTTATGATAAATAGGCCCTTTCGGCATCTCTTTGTAATCATCTTGGCACGAATGAGCATAGCGGCCACATCTCTTCTCAGAGATAGCTACCACCATTCCAGCTATTGTATTTTACAGTCTGTTCTATTTCCGCTATTTAATAGAATATGTGTTTACTGTATCACTGTGTTATTTGCAATATATCTCTGTATATGATTCTGTATATGCTATCTTTTGTTTCGTTCCCACATAAATCCGGATTAGACACACACCCTCGTGGCACATTTGTCTGAACAAAACAGAACAAAACTACTACCCGAACAGACAAAAAAACACAGAACGAAATACCTTCTTCCCATAGGATTGCAGGCCAAAGAGCATAATGCTTCATAACCATCTAGCCCCAGACCCCCCAAATAAACACCCACCCAAACATCAACGAACTATATAAGGAGCTTTTGGAGAACTCCCAGGATGGAGAAAGCTGGAAGAAGAAGCAACGCATGGAGGAGGTTGAAGCGCCATGGTAGACAAAAAGAAATACAGCTTCTGGTGAATCGCGCGAGACTCTTCAAAGAGAAGCTGCGCATTGTCATATCTGAAAGGATGCCTATATTGAATGGCATAGCCAACCAAGTTTTTCATCATCCAAAATAGCGCAACAGTGCACTCGTAAAGACTAACGTTCCCGACCGTATTGTCGGGATCCAGGATCCAATTCTCCAACTTCTTGCACTCCCTCAGCAGGGTTTCCCTACTCAGACGAGCCCACCTTTGTTGTTCATAGTCATTGATGTCCCTCTGGATTTCCAAGGGGATGTTAAGAGTGAAGGAACTTGCCTCCCTATGTGCCCACTGAGAGGCACGAGACAGACCACCACCTGGCTCCCCTGGAGAATCCCCACGCCCTCTCTTCCTATTGCGATTGGAATTATCTCCAACCTCAGGACGACAGTTCGTATCTTGTGGCTCCTTCATCCTCTCACCAGAGGCTTTCTCCATAACCAAAACTTGCATGCATGCAGAAAACTAGCAATGACGATCACGGTTGCCACCTTGAGACTCCATATATTTCCGCCTGCCACCGACTGTTATGATGAATCGGGTACATCTTAATAACTCTTAATAACTGACGGAGGTACATCTTAATAACTGAAGGAGGTACAGTTATGATTTTCTTCCGTCATTTCCCCCATCGAAGAACTGCAAAGGAGGATGGAAAGACTGATCGAGAACTGCGAAGGAGGATGAAAAGACAAGATTTAAAGGTCGATGCGGACAACTGCAAAAGGCAAGAGTTAAAGGTCGAATATGTGGACAACTGCAAGAGTTATGTGTCTTGATTATCGTCAGCATGTTGTCTTCTCGCACGAAAAACCATCATGTCTTGGTCCTGGATAACTCTACAGCTGTCCCAAAAAACTGCTTCTGTCAAATTGTCCCACATGAACAGATCAGCTTGACGTGGGAGAAGGAAAGCACTACACCCAACCGCCACGACGATGCCACTTTGGAGCTTGATTTTCCACGGTGCATATCTGTAGCCATGTGGAGAATGATCTTGGAATCACCTTCCACGATTAGAGGGGTCTATCTTTTATGACATGCGAGCAGTATTCCTTGATGAAGACCTTGATCTAATTCGGCAGCATTATTAGACTCTATCCCCAAAAGACCAATTTTGAACATGGGATCCAAGTAGCCCCGAGAGGATGCCCGGCACAAATTGTGTGTTGAAGAAAATGCCGGCAACACATGGGGATATTGTAGGTTGCTATTTTTTCTACTCAACCATGGTCTCAGTTTGTCCAAAGAGATCACCCTGAAGAAGAATTTATGGACCTACCAAAACAGTGGTTTAGGGAAATTAGATCAAGCCTAGGAGAAGATAAAAAATTGTCCAAGTATGGTAGAATCTGCCTAATTGGCCTTAGGGAAATGCCCGCCACAACTCATAGGATGATGATAAAAATATTCTGAGGGTGTGGATCTCCAAACCCCCCCCATTGGACTTTTGGGGGGTCTTTCCAAAGCCCCCCCAAAAGTCCAAAAGTCCAACAAGACTTTTTGGGGGGTCTTTCCAAAAAACCCCCCAAAATTCTTGTTGGACTTTTGGTTTTCTTTTTTAAAACCACCCCCAACAGTCAAATTCTAAGGAGTTTTGAGGGGGGTTCTTAAGGACCGCCCCCAACAGTCAAATTCCAAGGACTTTTGAGGGGGGTTCTTAAGGACCGCCCCCACAAGTCAAATTCTAAGGACTTTTGAGGGGGGTTTTTAACAAACGCCACCAAATACCTTTAGAAAATGTTTTTGGGGGGGTTTTAGCAAGACCGCCGCAAGCCACTTTTAGGGGGTCAAGACTTTTGGGGGGGGTTTTCCACAACCGCCCCCAAATGTATTGAAAACTGGACTTTCGGGGGGGGGAGGGGGGTTAACCAACCGCCACCAAAAGTATTAAGAATTGGACTTTTGGGGGGGGGTTTACAAAACCACCCCCAAAAAGCCTGACAATTGGTCTTTTTAGGGGGGTTTTTTAAAAACTGCCCCCAAAAGTCCAATTTTCAGGACTTTTGAGGGGGGTTTTGAAGAATCGGCCCCAAAGACCTAAATTTTTTTTTTTGGGGGGGGGGGTTAGCAAAATCGCCGCAAGCCAAAACCGCTGCCAAAAGGGTATTTTGCTGTAGTGACATGAAGCTGACCTGGGCACTAACGAGATAAATTGACCGTCTAAAGAATATGTTATGTCGGCCATAACATCTTTCATCAGCATAATCACTCGATATTCGATAAGAGTCTACCAACCACTCTTCACCAACTTGTGCAATCGCCTGTCAAGTATGCCAACGCCGTTGACCACTCTTCACCAACAAACATGACTTATTCTAACAAACATCGACCATATTTTTAAATAATTACCCGACTAGCTATGCTAATTTACCAATGAAAGCGGTAGCCGTGAACTCACCAAAACCTACGACACGGTCGGCGCTCCACGGTCGATGTGAAATGACCAAAGAAACTCAAATAAACAAAAAAATAATTACCCGACTATCTGTGCTAATTTACTAGCCAAAGAGGTTGGAGTGAACTCACCAAAACCTGCTCCACGGTCGGCGCTCCATGTTCGGCGTGAAACGGCCAAAGAAACTCAAATAAACAAAAAAAAATTACCTGACTATCTGTGCTAATTTACCAACCAAAGTGGTCGGTGTGAACTCACCAAAACCTGCGACATGTTCAGTGATCCATGTTTGATGTGAAATGACCAAAGAAACTCAAATAAACAAAAAAAAACTACGAAACGGTGCGGCGGTCAGCGTGAATTGGCCGCGTAAGCGTGAAGTCTCAAAATTGTTGCCACACGGTCGAGGGACTGAGTGAAAGGGGAAAAGTAATTAAAATCATTTTGACGACATGGTCAACAAAGATGGCTAAAGATAAAATATGAGTTCTCCTGCACAGAAAGCCGTAACAGTCAGAAATATCTGGGGCCAAAGCGGAAAACACGTGGCAGGATTCCATTCGCTATATAAGCAAGGAATCTGGCAGACATGGATGGTGATGCTTCTCATTCCTGAAACACATTCAACGTAATAACATTGTTTAATTAAACATAATAATTATAAAATAATTTAATTCATATTAATGTTATTTAATTAATAATAACATTAATTAATTAATTAATTATTATTATTTAATTAAAAATATTAATATATTAATATTGTTTAATTATTTTAATGAAATACATATTTTAATTGTTTGATTAATAATATTGTTTAATTAAAGAATATTATTAATTAAACAATACTATTATTTTATAATAAGTATTAAACAATATTATTATAAAATAATTTAATTGGTAATATTGTTATTTAGTTAATGATAATATTAGTTATTAATTAATTAATTAATTATTAATTAATAACTAATATTGTTATTTCGTTAATAATAAATATTATTAGTTAATTAAATAATTATTAGTTATTTAAATAATTAATTATTATATTATAATTTAACACTTTACACATTAATATTATTAATTAAACATCATTAATATATTAATATTAGAGATACCTATAATATTATGATGTAATTTGGAGACATTTAATAACATTATGATATATTTGACACATTAATAATGTTCTTATCCAATAGTATTTTTTAATAAAATAATATTTATAATTAATTAAAAATAATACCATTTAATTAAATAGTACTAATAAAATGTTATTATTTAATTTAATTAAATAGTATTAATAAACTGATATTAATGTGTAAAGTATTAAATATATCCATAATATTACTTAATTAAATATTACATTTAAATATCTCAAAAGTATTAATAAAGTAATATTAGTTATTTAATTATTGTATAATAATTAAATACTATATTTTTTTTTCACAAAGGGTAACTAGCTTTATATTAAAAAGGAGAAAAGTATTACATAGAGTCAGGGAGGCTGTTCCCATAAAACTAGAGTTGTCGAAGCAAACTTCTCACTACCTAGCCTCTGAAGTTCAAAAAAGGCATTAAGCCTATTAAAAAATGACATAGAAACTTCTAAAACATGACATAAAACAGAGCAGAAACCCATTACATAGATTCAGAAGTGCAAAAGGTAAACAAAAAGAGGTTACACAATCCCAGAAAAAAGCATGAGTCATATCAATTAGCATGGTGAATTCGGGCTTTCTCCTTGCTGCCAAACATTGGGCCTGCATTATCTTCATCCACATTCAGGATAATAGAAGGACTACTTCCATTATTAATCTTGGTGCTTCCATTATTGACCTTGATATAGTCCACTTTTGCTTCCAAAATTCGAAGACATCTATAAAACATATCATGCTTACCCATCAACTTTTCAAAGTGGTCTTTTGCCTTTCCGTTGTTGTTCCTTACTTCAGAGTTAGAGATTTTCACGAAGGTGGCTAGGTTCTAAATTGCCCTCTTCATATCCAGCAAATCACCACAAAGCCAACGGACTTGGGATTCCAGGTTTTGCAGCTGCGAGTGAGCTTCCGGAGAGGGACTAGCTTTCCCATGGGGAGATTCCAGAGCGACCAAGTTTCCCTGGTAACCCGGAGTATGCTTCCAATTTTTATTGCCATAATATTCGGGTCTGTCGCATGCCAAATGATGAGGGGCATCATGTCCAAGATCCAGATTCTTATGAAGTTTCCTGCTGCTAGTACCACAGTCGAAGCCACTGCCGAGACAATGCATAGCACCTCTGGTACCCATGCCATTGCCTGCATCCAGAGGTACCCATCTCCTTGCAATTGCTACAAGCCAGTATAGGGGCCCCTCTTCTATCATTTCCGTCATTATTTTGAAGGAGTTCAGTGAGGTAACATTTCTTGCCTCTGCCAGTTCCAGAATGTCCCACTCTACACTCTTTACAATGCAGAGAATGGAAAAGGTCTACCATGGTGCATAAAGGAAAAATTGCAAGAGAAAGCACACAAGAAGGAAGGCAACAAACCTGCAGAGGAAAACGCAGGATGCAGAGACCGCCACCCTGCATGAAATAGCCGAGAGGGAGTCTTGGGAAAAGTCCACAATTAAGGTTGGCGCATGCGAGGAAGGTGGGTATAGTCAGAGGCTGCCATCAGATTAGGTGATAAGATAGGGAGGAGATTAGCTGGGATCCGGAAGGGATTTGGAGAGTTAATGTCACACCCGAAGAGAGTGGGAAGGAGGGATAAGGGGAAAGGAACCAAGGGTGAGGTGGGTTAAGGGGAAGGATTCTAGGGAACCCAAGCATCAAAACTATGAATGCCATTTGAGATAGCATGAATGCAATTCAAACATACCCATATGTTAGCCAAATCATCAGCAATTTGATTGTTGTGTCTTAGAATATGAAGAAAGGAGATGGAGTGGAAAACCTTAGCTGAGAATTTGAAATGCTAGAGTAGAGGGAAGGTAGGTTTGCGGTGGTTATTAAAAAAACTTCTAACTTCCCTAATAACCAACATAGAGTCCCCAAAGACCACAAGATCACTGACATTTTTGCTCCTTGTAATTTCCATTCCTTTTATCAATGTGAGCCACTCAGTTGCATTGTTAGTCTTCTTGCTGATCCCCCAAGCATAATCATTCATTTTGTTTCCGTCGGAGTCCATTATAAATCCCCCTGCGCCTACCAACCTAGATTAAGTACTATATTATTGGATCCTAAAAATTGCAATTTTAAAAGTGTTAAATTACACTTTTTCAAATTTTAATCAAACACATGGATTTTTCATTTTTAGCTATGATGAACTCAATTCAAATAGTTAGTGTGAAGGAGAATCCCTTTACATTAGAAATTGATATTTAAAAAAATTAATAACAATTATTTTTAATTATCATTAATTAATTAATTAATTCTATCTCAACTAAACATATATTATTTGGCTAACACTATTAAGACATGCAGTCTGCATCGGTCTCTCTTATCAGAACAGTACTCCCATTTAGTCCATATTATTATTTTTATTTCAATCTTTTATATATATATATATATATATATATATATATATATATATATATATAAAGTAAAGAAACTTTGAGAGGCACTAACTCTAAACTAGGGGATCTATAATTTCTTTCTAACATTTGACATTTAAAAAATAAAATATTAATAATACAAAATTAGTATGCTAAAGGTGAGCTCCAATTACATTATATATTGAAATCAAACATTGTAGAATACAATGCACACATAAATACAAATATTAATAATGAGTGTGGTGGTGCATCAATGAAAGAGTAATATGAGAAAACCTAATAATGAGGGTAGGGTAGTAGGGAGATATTGGAGAAATATTAATAGTGAGGGTGAGGGTCAATAGGGATATTGGAGAAATTTTAATTTAATGGAGAAATATGAGAAATATTAGTAATGAGGGTAGAGGTGTGGGGTTGAGCATGGGGTAGGGTGGTGATATTGGAAAAATCTAAATTTTAATAATGAAGGTAATGGTAGGGGAATATATGAAAGAGAAATATTAATAATGAGTGTGAGGGTGGGTGAAGGGATATATTGCAGAAATATTATTAATGAGGCTAGTGTGGGGTAGACATATTTGATAGATCTAAGAAATCTTAGAAATGAGGGTGTCTTGGACATATATTGGAGAAATATTATTAATGTTGGTGTAGGTAGGGGTGATATTTGATAAATATTAATAAGATTTATCTAATATCACCTTCCTACCCTGACCATCATTAATCATATTTCTCTAATATCACTCTCTCACCCTTCCTCGCGTCGATATTTCTCCCCTCACCCCACCCCCACCCTCATAATTATGTCTGTTGCACCACCACCCTCAATTGGGATTTCTTTAATATCAACCCATTGCACCCACCCTAATATGATTTCTACAATATCACCCTCTACCCATCCCCACCCTCATTAAACATTAGGATGTGGGTGTAGTTGGGGGTGTTATTGGATAAATCTTATTGGAGACTAGTTCTACACTTCAATTTGAGAATGTTTCTATATAGAAAGATATGTTGTGACTATCTTGGCACATTGGATTTAACTCTATCATCTAATTTCCAATCAAATAATTTAAAATACATTTAAATCATTTTCAAACTCTAAGTGTTACTCTCCATTTAACATCTAGAATAGATACCAATACATTGAAATCTTTTGCAAGCGCTAAGTGTGACTCTCCATTTAAGATCTAGAATAGATACTACTAATTAAGTTTAATCTTTGTTTACTTCTTGCACTCTAACACCTAATTGCCACTCAAATAATTCAACAATACATTGAAATCTTTTGCAAACGCTAGGTGCAACTCTCCATTTTAGATCTAGAATATATACCAATATATTGAAATCTTCCCACAAACTCTTGGTGCAACTCTCCATTTTAGATTTAGAATAGACACTAATAATTAAGTTTAATTTTTGTTTACTTCTTGCTCTCTATTTTGAAGTTTTGGTGCATCATTATTCTCTTTCGTTGTATTCTCAACATGCTCTATTTGGTGAAAAGAAGATAGGTAAATGCCTACTTCCATTTCATTTATGATATCGCTTTCCCCTTTCACCGGAGATATTTCCCATGGGAACCCTTTCTCTTATCTTTTCCATAGCCCCTCCCCTTATTGTCATAATTTCACATTCCATAATTCATATACTCCCGTGATGATAATAGAAATTGTTGTAGGGATGTGTCTACACTTAATTGACTATGTTACTATGAATTTGGTGAGGTTCAATGTCAGAAATATATGCAATAATTATTCATTCCCTTTGAGATTCTTATGTAATTTTCAAGAAAGAGAAGGGAGTAAGAGAGTAGAATACCTCTTGAAACTTAGCCACTTGGAGAAGATCCCCTTGCTTGAGCATCCATGGCCTTTTGGCCTCCATTTGTGGAGGTAAAAAAGAGCTAGTTCTACGAACAATGGGGCTAATATTCCAATCAAGGTGACTTAGAAACACCTCCCAATGGAAATAGATAACTTCAAGAGTCAATTGCACTCACAATTGCTCCTTGGTGGTGTCCTAAGTTTTTTCACTAAGATACCTTGCATCAATATTGGATCAGTGGTTCGGACTACACTGTATAGTGATGTCTCCCTACAAAAAGCTAAGTGGATTGTATGGGAGAGTAGGGAAATTGTACCTCGGCTTTCGCCTCCTTGTTCATGGCTCATTTCTTATCCAGGTTTTCTTTGAACACTTGCTTATAGCAAGATTTTGTTAGTATCGTATGAGTCAACGATGTTATGTTTCAAAAAATTGCTAATGAAACTAGATTGGTGGGGATTAATGGATTCCTAGCCTAATCAATCCTACGTAACTAGAATGTTATTTTGTGACCTCCTGTGGATAATTTTAGTTTGTTGGACAATTAAAAAGTTGATTTTAAGGAGTTTGAATTTCACTTGTGGAGTGTAAGAGAGGTATTTCACAATTTCAACCTTTCTAATTCACCAAACTCACAAGAAGTGTGACGTAAGGAGAATACTAGGATCATAAGAGTCTTTAGGACTCTTACTGTGTGCTACTGATGAAAACAAATCGATTGTCAACAAATTAACTAGAAGAGTAAATGAAAATGTATATGTACTTTTATCTCTAAAAAATGCTCATGGTGCTTTGCAAATCAAAATGCTAACTAATTTAAAAGTGTGCAATGTTGGTATTTTACACTTCTCACCCTTTTCTGATTCACCAAGATCACGTGAAGTGCGAGGTGAAGAGAATACTTCAAGAGACAAGAGTCTTTAGGTCCCTTCTTATGTGAAAAAAGTTGATTGTACACTAGCATTGATACTAAAAACATGTCAATTTGTGTATAAACAAGCATGATCTTGAATAATAGTGACAACAATGAGGCCCTATGAAAGAATCAAAGTTGTTTACCTAGGTAAGTTTCAAGAGAGATGAAATATTTACTTCCTAATATTGGACTATGTCAAATAATTACTAAGAAACTAAGTAATTATGCGAATTAACTTAATTTGAGTTCATTAGTGAGTAGCAATTGGGATTCCAGATTGTCCTATGCAGATAAAAAGCAAATAAAAAATTGTATTCCTTCCAAACAATAATCTATGACATTGGTAGTATGAAGAAATACAAAATAGGTGTGATGGTAGCATGAGTGATACACTGACAAGGTGCATGGGTCGCGAGGGTCGTGAACTGATTACCTACAATGGTAGTGCATTTGTCGAAGGAATTTTTGCACTAGTAGCATCGCCGAGAGGTTGGGATCTGTGCGACTGTGTAAAAATTAATTGGGGCCGACAGAGGGCCAAATTCTAGAGCAAGAGGTGGAAAACCTGATCTCTTGCAAATGGTAAACACCCATAATTAATTACTCAGCATAAAACAACCTGGTTAAATAAGAAATGAACAAAAATAAATGGATTCGCCATTAGAAATGTTGTGGAAAACATTTCACAAGTGTGCATTGTTCCACTTGGTAAGGGGCTAGGCCCTGTAGGCTATAGCAAGGCCTCAGCCCTTGGAGCCTCTGTGAGGGTTGGTTGGTTGTCCTCCAAGTGATGCTACAATGTATTATTAGTGTAATTCACATAAAGGATGAAATTCAAAATAAAAGAGATGGGGGGGAGAATGCAAACTCCAATAACAATCCAAGATATGCCAAACCAATTTTGTATTTCCCAATGGTCAAGTTGTAAAACACCTAGGAGGTGTGAGCTTCAAGGTAAGCAAACAATATCCCTTAGGGAGGCTTTTTTGTCCAAACTATATGCTAATTCAGTAGTGGAACAATGGAGAGGAACTCTTGGCCCTTGAAGGAAGGTAGCAATGGATCTTGGGAATGCTTACAATGATAGGGCGAGGTGGGATATGAGGAATCTATAAAACAAATCCAGCAACATAACCTTTCTCTTGATTTCTCTCTACAAAATGCATGCCAATGGCTTCCTTATATAGGCCAAGAGGTGGCCAACAAACAACTAGACACAAATGTGAACCCATCTCCTCCATGAACTAGTTCCAAGGTACACCAAGGGGGTTATTTAATGCCACCAAGTGTGTGAGGAGACGAATTCGGATCCTTGGAGGTGATGGATCCTTTAATGTGCCACAAGAATTTGGTGGTCCTATCATTTTGATAGTAGCACGACTATCAAAGGAATAGCCGCGCGGGTATCCCGTGGGTAGTGAACTAGTAAAATGTGTTATAGAGGGGGGTCAACAATGGTTTAGCCATGCGACCCATTTATATTTTGACCGATCTTGGGCATTTTGGACTCATGCTATCTTTTGGATTTGTTGAGGATTCCTTTGGTGAGCTTCATTTCTCTATGTTGATGATGCCTTACCGGAAGAATTTACGAAATGTTGCATGTGTGCAAAATTTAGTCATTAACACCCACCGTTTTGATAGTCGTGCGGTTATCAAAGGAAAATCCATGCAATTATCGCGCGAGAACTGAACCGATAACATGCACTATACCATAGTTTAGTAATAGTTCAGTCGCACGACCTCTTCTTTTGACTATTTTTGGGCACTTCTGGACTCATGTTTCCTTTTGGATTTGTTGGGGATTCCTTTCGTGAGATGCATTCTATGTGTCAATGACGCCTTACTGCACAAATCATTGAAATGTCTCATATGTATGAAATTTGGGCGTTAACATGCATCTAGGTCTCTAGAATAAAGAATCAACATAACATAATAGAGGGAAACTAATGCTCTTCCCATTAGTGGTGAAGTGCACCACCATCGTGAAAAAATAGAGAGGCAACTAACCTCCTCTACATCAAAAGATTCAATACACAAATATCCTCCAGAGACCTGAAAAAGAGCATGGTCAATGACCTAGTCACTGATATATCTCTGATAGTAGGAAATAGAACTCTCTGCTGTGAACCTACCAAGTGCGACATCAACAAACCAGGGAAAATATTCCCCTCTCTTGGATATCCCAGTGATGAATTAGATGTCCTCCTATGTGAGTTGAAACCATAGATCGGGGCAAAAACAAAATGATTTTCTCTGTTGATCCCAACAATGGATCAACTGCACCAAAAAAGCTAAGTTATCCTTTAGGGATGTATCCTCCTGATAGAAATTTAGGAGGCCATAAACCATCAAGATTTCTTGTGTCTGTGTTGTAATGGGTGGAGGGTACAAGTCTCTCTCTCTCTCTCTAGCCTCCCTCTCCCGTACAAATTTGTACAATTCAACCCATGCCTACTACTCCTATTGCACTTCTCACTACTAACATATCTGATTCACATATAATTTCCACCATTCTCATAAACAAACATAGACATGTATAAAAAATTAAATATTTCATTAAATCATAATTATATCTATTAATCTAAAATGATATTTTTTTCTCAAAATATATAAATTTAACAATCGATGCACTTTATAACAGTCACACACCACTAACACTGCTCTTCATAATAGAAGCACATCATTGGCTATGCAGTACAGTAATATCAACACACATAATACATAAATGAAAAAAACTAAAATTAAAACATGGACATTTGATTTGTTACAAATGAAAAAAGCACCATTAACGGTATGCTATGTTGATCCTAGCAGACCAGGTGTCGAAATTTCATTTGAAAAATGTAAAAACAATGCACTTTTAAAATATACTGCATCGATGCACGTGTGGTACTAAATGCACTAGCATTATTTATGAAATATTAAAATTCAGTGCATCCCTACTTAGGCAGCACCAGTGTGACATGGACATGTTGTCGTACCGTACACAATCCACACAATTTTTAGGGTGCACTATATTCATTGCAACTCTTTGCGAAAATTAATATTTTTTCAACGACCAAGCCAATGCATATGTTAAACATAATCGTATCGACATGGTGTTGCGTACAAATTATAATGGTGCACCGGTTTATGTGGTGAATATTGAAATATATATATTTTTAGTTATTGTGGTGGTGCATATAAAAATTTATAAATCTCTAGTTAGATGGTGCTATAGGTGTTTACCAACATCGATGGATTACCATAGTTAATTGCATCACTAACATTGCTCTATGGTTTCTAAAACACACCAAATGCATATTATGTGAAAAAATGGCTTTTAAATTTTTAGAGGTGCGTCATGAAATGTATAGCACATTGACATTGCAGTGTGCTATTCATTGATAATGCATTGCTACCAGTGCACACTGTAAATTTACAGAGTGCATTGTTTGTAGTAGTGCAATCCAAATGACTCGGATGCATCGCATAGATTTTTTTATTTTAAAAAATAGAAAACTAAGGTGAATTTTCATTTTCTATCAACCTAAAATTTGAATCACGAGGTAACAAAGATATTACCTGTGCACTTGCATGTTGGGGAGGCATAGTTGCAATGTAGATGAAATTTCAAACTTTTCCCACTATCTGGAAAAATTGAAAAATCCCCTATTAAGGAAATGGAAGTGATCAATGAAACCATGTGGAGCATCGATGCCAAGGCATTTCAAGTAGGAAAATAAAGCACTAGTGCTTAGGTGGTCAACAAAATTGTAGGATGGAAAAAATGGTTTTTCCATTTGATAATTTTATTTTTTATTTTACCTCATTTCAGTGTGCTTGAAAACAGGATACACTGGTGTGGTTAGAAAAAAATACCTCACTGGAAATGAATATAAAAAACAAAAATATTGTGTCCCTCATTTTTTAATATTACCCTAGTTCAGTGCACTCTATTATGGATTCACCAATGTGTTTACAATATATAAACATACCATCCACAATGATAAAATTATAAAAACATTTTTCCATCCAGGTTTCTCTTACCCTACTTTGGTGCTCTAAATGTTATTACACACCGATGTGTTGTCAAGATAACAACGCACTGTTAATGAATAGAATGGTATAAATGTATTTTCCATCCCGCAATTTCTTTTTTTTTACCCTACAATGGTGTGTATCTAATACAATGCACCAGTGCATTTGGTTGAGGTAAATGCACCCCTAGTGAATATAAAAAATATTAAAAATTTTCCATTTGGGTTTTTTCATTTACCCTACTTCGGTGCTCTAAATTATTTTGCACACTGATGTGTTTTATAGTTAACAACACACTATTCATGAATATAACAATATAAAAATATTTTGCATCCCTGAATTTTTTTATTTGTTCCCTATACTGGTGCACATATTATACAAAGCACCGGTGTGTTTTAGTTAGGTAAATGCATTGCTAATGAATATAAAAATATTTAAAAGTTTACTATCCAATTTTATCTTTATTTATACCTTTTGTTGGTTCTTCCAATTACACACGATGCACCAATGCTTCCAATTCCTTTTTCTTATTTAAAAAAAATCTAGGAAGGAGGGAATCATTTTTTGACTAAAATCAATGCATCATTTATTTAGTCCGATTAGTGCATCTATCAGGATTTAAACGCATTGGTATTTATTGTCTATATAAAAAGAAAATAAAATTATATTCTCTTTGCTTGATGTGGATTTTGATCATGGTGCGATATGCTTTTATTACACATCAATGTGTATTGACATTAGGTGAACTTGTGTGTTTGGTATCCATCAAAGCACCAAATAAAAACATTCACTAAAACCTCTACCCACTTGCCTCCATTAGCAAGCTCCTCTATAAATAGATATTTGGGCTATTTTTAGAGGAGAATGTACAAATACCTTCGCTAGAGGGTATTCTCCTTGTAGTGATGATCTATTTTGTCCCAAACTTATATGTTTAGTAATGAATTATCTAAATGATACCTTGATATTTAGAAACACCTAGGATGAAAATGTCCTCCGTATTCATTAATTGCTAGATTTTGTGTGCCAATTAGTGCAGCTAAAGCTAATTTTGTGTGTGTGTCTATTTAGACAACACTATGTTTCTTATTTGGAGATTTTAATTTATGTATAAGCTATTCATCCAAATTTCATAATCTATAGACCTTCCTATACTATCCCTTACTCCACACTACAACTAACCCTATGTTTTTTGGGTGGTGTAAAAATGTATACAAAAATCATTTTCCATTTTTCCAAGCTACCATGGAGTCTCCATGTACTTTCTAGTCAGCATATTTTTTTTATTTGAGCCATGACATTGAAGCCAACTTTTAACAACTAAAACATCTCTTGTGTTATGCATTTATTGTTAGACTACCTGGCTTCCAACAACTCTTTGAGATAAACTGTGATGCTTCAGGTTACACAATTGAGGGAATTCTCAAATAAGGATTCCATCCTATGGCATATCATTTGGAATCTGTATTAGTGGACAAACTGAAGTACAACATATATGAGAAGGAACTTATGCATTGGTCCAAATTTTAAAACATTGGAATTTTTAATTGTTGTGTAAATAAATCATGCTCTACATCGATCACCATCATTTGATCTTTCTAAATTTGTAATATAATATTAAGGAAGAATGTCACCTCAAATGGGATGCATGTATCCAACAATTTTATGTAGTTCATAAATACAAGAAGGGTTCAACCAATCATGTATCCCATCTACTAAGTCATCCACCTATCCTACTGTTGAAACTCTTGGGGGTGCAGAGAGTACCAAATTTTGATGAATTGAAACTATAATATGTTGTGATCCAATGTTTGGTCTGATTATATATTCCCTACATCATCCTACTATACTGAACTAGACACCATTTCTAGTTGACACACTCAAAAAGGGGTTGGTTTTACTGCTTGTGATAGATATATGTGCCTAGTATTGAGTCTCATTTTCTACTTATTTGAATAACAAAGGATGTTTACAAAAGATCGAACACCTTGAGCATTCACCCACACAAATAGATCACAGTTCAACACACCAATGTTTTTACGTGTTTAAAACCCTTAAAGAGGGAAACAATTCACGACCCCATGATCCAAGTATCTACTTGAGGCAATATATTATGCAAATGAAAAGAAAATGTTACAATTAGTTTCTCACAATTGATCATCGAGCAAGTGAGACTACATAATCTTTAAATAGATATCGCAGACCAATCAGGTGCTAAGCCATGGATCGATGGTCGTTAAGATCAAGGTGAGAATGAACCATTGGATCACTCTATGTCTAGAACATATTAGAACCGTTGGATTACATATGTACAGATGCCTACAAATACATACTAAAGAAACACACTTTACTTAAAGATACATTGTACCAGGTTGATCTTAACTATATCCTAAGTTTCTTAATAGTCTATCACCCCCCCCTTAAGAACAACTTGGGATAGGATTGAAGAATTTATAGAAGTGATAGTATAGGAGAAGGAAGGATACATTAGATCCTATCCCCACTTAATGAAAAATTCTTGAACTCCTAACATAGATCAAAGTTTAGAAAACTTTTCTTCCATAAGAGACTTTGTGAATATGTTTGGAACTTTATCATCTATAGGGAAAAATTGCACTTTGAGAATATGATCGTGAACAAGCTTTCTGATGAAGAGCATACGTATCTCAATGTGTTTGTTGCGCTGATATTTAATTGGATCTTTGGAAATATTGATGGAACTTTGATTGTCACACCAAAGGGTAGTTGTGTGCTACTGCTCGAATGAAAAATCTGAAAGGATCTATTGAATCCACAAGGCTTCTTCAATTGCATTAAATACAACTTGATAATTTCATTTTGCTGAAGAAAGAGAAAGAGACAATTGTTTCTTACATCCCAAGCGATAGGTCCATAACCAAGACTGAAAACTTAAACTATAGTAGACTTCCAATCATCAGGGTCACTGACCCAATATGAATTAGTGAAACCTATCAATGAATGAGTTCCCCCCGAACTGTAATGAATGCCAAACTGAATTGTACCTTGGATATACCTAAGAATACTTTGTGTTTCTTTCCAATGGATTTCATGGGGTGTTTGAATATACTGGGAAATAAGATGAACAACAAAATAAATATAAGGATGGGTGTGATTCAAGTACAAGAGACTACCAACAAGCGGGTGATACAAGGGGGCATCTACTTCAGGTGAAGTGTAACTAGAATAAATTTTGTCTCTAGAATGGAAGGGAGTTGGGGTTGGTTTATAATATTCCATGTGGAAGTGACGAAGAAGGTCACATGTGTACTAAGATTAAGAAAGAAAAATTCCTTCATTGGTCTATAGGACTTGTAGTCCAAGAAAATAATGCAAATGCCTTAAGTTTGTCATTTAAAATTTCTTCTTAAGGATGGATTTCACATGGTTTAAAAGGATATGGTCACTACTAGTAAGAATAAGGTCATCAACATAAAGAACATAGATGATGAGATGGTTTCCTAATTTATTGGTATAGGCATTGGGGTAAAAATGGCATCTAGAAAAACTAGTGTCAAGGAGAAATCTATCCATTTTGGCATACCAAGATTAGGAGCTTTCTTAAGTCCATATAGAGATTTCTTATGGAAATAGACAAGGCTAGAGTCATTCAAAACATATCCAGGAGGTTGTTCCATGTAAATTTATTTCTGCAAATCTCCATGCAAGAAGGCATACTTGACATCCATTTGATGGAACTCCCAATTATGTGAAGTGACAAGAGAAAGAACAAGGTGGTTGGAGCTCAATTTGGGTGTAGGGGAAAAGGTTTCATTGTAGTCAATTCCTTCAACTTAGGAAAATATTTAGCTACTAACCTTTCTTTCAGTCTTTCAACACTTCAATAAGATGCATACTTAGTTATATATACCCATTTACATCTGACAAGTTTTCCTCGTTTTGAAAGACGTACAAGATCTCAAGTATCGTTTTCCATTAAATAATTATATTCTTCATCTATAGATTCCAAAAGAGAAGAGGCGCACTAGAACTGTGAATGTGTTGCTTCAGATTTTGTATGGACCCATCATGGAAGTGTTTGTGATTGTGAAATTGGAGGAAATTGAGTAGGTGGCAGTGGATTTTCATCTTGACTGTCATTATCAAAAGAAGAAGCTAGTGTAGGAGCACTATGAAGGAAGTTGGAGTACAATATGGCGCAAGAATTCAAGATGGATCATAGGCCACATATGGCACATACACCAAATTAGGCTCAGAGGATTAGATATTTCATCAAATTTAACACCTCTTCTGACTATTTTACCATGGGAATGTGGTTCAAGAATTTTATAACAATTTACATCTTTATAATATCCAACAAATATGCACTTTTCACTCGTAGGTTGTAATGTTTTTTGTTTTTCTTCAGGAATGTGATCCCATCTTCAATACCAAGCACATGGAAGTGGATGACATATTGTTACAACGTAATTTTCCACCTTGTGAGCATCAACACTCTTTGGCCTACAGGATCCATTTTATTGACTCAGATCCACTTTATATCCTTCAGACACACTATTTTTCCTAATTTTTCCCCTGTACACTAGCTGCATCACTACAGTGGACGTACCCGTGAGTTGCATCACTATAGCCCTCGGGTGGCATGTAAAATGGTAAAACTCACTAGTTTATTACTTTTTACTCCCAAAAAGAGGTCATAGGGCGACCTTTGGCCCTCCATTTTCCCCGAAACGCCTCGATGTGTCCTTTCACTTACCTTTGGGAGGACTATACATTGAGCACATATGGATTTTTTCCCTATCTTCACTCTAGTGGATTTTTCACCTATCTTCAGTCTACACTCATTGATCCTTGTAGTTGTGAACCCTTTATGTTCACCTTCCAAACTCCTATCATAGTTTGAGTTTTCCATTCCATGGAGGATTGAAGTGGTGGAGGCACAAGTGGATTGACCCGGATCTTGGTTCAGCTTGGTCGCCGGCAAGAGGTCGTATCACATTGTACTTCTTGTTGTTTATTAATAGAAATACTCATATTCTCATCCATTAATGTTGCGAATGTTGTTTATATTACATTGGGTTGCATTTACTTATAATATCATGGACCATTGCTATTGATGATGTTAATGCAATTTATATATTATATGTGCTTGTTGTATATTAGTTGTCAAGACTAATTTGCAGATTCAAGTGCATGGATAGAAAGCTCCAACGGGGATCTACATCAAACGTTTGGATCGAGGTTGGTTATATTCTCCATTATCTTAGCATTGTAATTTATATAGCATAGTACTGAGAATTGAGTTAATTTCTGGTAGTCAGTTGTCTGTTGTGGTCTACCCCAAGCCATCGGAAGTTTTCTCCAACACACTTATGGTTTAATGTTACTTCATGTTTCATTCATTGTTATATTTTTTAGAGCCTTGGTGGGAGTGTGATTAACTATGTCATTTGTACAATTAATGGCTTTAGCCCAAAAATGAAGACTTGGTCCCTTAGCTTAGAGCATACAATGAACGATTTATTTGAATGTATAATTTTTCTCACATTAACACCATTTTATTT
Source organism: Larix kaempferi (assembly GCA_027924585.1). Lineage (NCBI taxonomy): Eukaryota > Viridiplantae > Streptophyta > Pinopsida > Pinales > Pinaceae > Larix > Larix kaempferi. Next base: position 3,975,118 of record BSBM01000374.1, on the reverse strand, counting down.
TGGTGTATATGGAAAAATATGTTGCATTTGAATTCCTTGTGTGGTGTAGTAAGTAGTAAATTTGTTGTTTACATATTCACTTCCATTATTTGGTCTTAACTTGTGTATTTGTTGTCTAGATTGTTTCTCTACAAGGGCCTTGTAGGACAAAAACTTGCCAAAAAATTCACTCTTATGTTTTAAGAGCTAAACCAAAGTGCATCTACAGAAGACATCAATGAATGTTAAGAAATTCTTGAATCCAAAGAATGAAATAGAAGGAAGTGGACAACACAAATCACTAGTTTTTAATTACATCGTTGCTACAATGAGTGATATATTAAATGACCAAATCGCTCATGCCAAAGTTTACTCAAGTCATCGCTATGATCAATAAAAACTGAGTGAAAAGGTGATGACCCAAAGTTGTCAAATCTGTACAACCTGGTAATATCATCAACAATTCTAGTATCTAGGACATTCTTAGGATCTTTGAAATCCTTGATTACAACATGGTGTGATGTAAACTCTGCAGTCTTACCTTCACTAAAATGAGTGATTTGATATACTCACAACAAATTGCATGAAATTATTGGAAAACATAATACATCATTGAATTGACCATCATCTACCTAAATAGTTCCATATCCTACAACATTAATAGATCTATCATCACCAACAAATATTTCTTTGGTGTTACATTCATTTAGAGAAGAAAGTAGGGCTTTATCATTATCCATATGATAAGATTCTCTAGAATCAATGAGCCACTCATCAGAAGAAGAGGAAGAATATGCACTGAAGAAAATTTCGAAAGAACAATGTGCATTTCCATGAGTTGTATACTTAGAAGATGAATCAAGGTTGACGTTGTGCTTCTCCATTGTTGCTTCCAAGGATTCCATCTTCTTGAAAAATGTCAAAACCTAATTCATTGTGCTTCTCATGGGTTAAAAGGATTTGGTCACTACTATTAAGCATAATGTCATCAACATACAAAACTTAGATGATGAGATGGTTTCCTAATTACTTGGTATAGGAATTGGGGTAAAAATGACATCTAGAAATACTAGTGTCAAGGAGAAATCTATCCATTTTGAAATACCAAGATCAAGGATATTTCTTAAGGCCATATAGATATTTCTTATGGCAATAGACAAGGCTAGAGTCATTCAGAACATATCCAAGAGGTTTTTCCATGTCAATTTATTTATGCAAATATCCATGCAAGAAGGCATACTTGAGATCCATATGATGGACCTCCCATTTATGTGAAGTTACAAGGGAAAGAACAAGGTGTTTGGAGCTCAATTTGGTGGTAGGGGAAAAGGTTTCATTGTATTCAATTCCTTCAACTTGGGAAAAGCCTTTGGCTACTAACCTTTCTTTCAGTCTTTCAACACTTCAATCAGATGCATACTTATTTATATATACCCATTTTCATATGACAAGTTTTCCTCCTTTTGTAAGACATACAAGATCCCAAGTATTGTTTTCCATTAAAGAATGATATTCTTCATCCATAGATTCCAAAAGAGAAGAGGCCCGCTAGAACTGTGAATGTGCTCACTGTTGACCCTTGGGATCACTGGAAAGATCACTAGTTTCTTCAAATCTTGTATGGACCCGTCATGGAAGTGGTTGTGCTGGTGAAATTGGATAAAAATGAGTAGGTGGAAGTGGATTTTCATCCTGACTGTCATTATCAAAAGAAGGAGCTAGTGTAGGAACAATATGAAGGAAGTTGGAGTATAAGATAGCACAAGAATCAAATATGGCTCATAGGCCACAGATGGCAAATACACCAAATTAGGCTCATAGGCTTAGATATTTCATCAAATTTAACACCTATTCTGATAATTTTACCATGGGAATGTGGTTCGAGAATTGTATAACATTTTACATGTTTAGAATATCCAACAAATATGCACTTTTCACTCATAGGTTGCAATGTTTTTCGTTTTTCATCAGGAATGTGAGCCCATGCTTCAATACCAAGCACATGGAAGTTGATGACATATGGTTTAATGTTACTCCATGTTTCATTCGTTGTTATATTTTTTAGAGCCTTGGTGGGAGTGCGATTAACTATGTCATTTGTACAATTAATGGCTTCAACCCAAAAATGAAGACTTGGTCCCTTAGCTTAGAGCATACAATTAGCGATTTATTTGAATGTATAATTTTTTTCACAATAACACCATTTTGTTTTCGTGTATATGGAACAATATGTTTCGTTTGAATTCCCTGTGCAGTATAGCAAGTAGTAAATTTTTCGATTAAATATTTACTTCCATTATCTGGTCTTAACTTGTCTATTTGATGTCTAGATTCTTTCTCTACAAGGGCCTTGTAGGACAAAAACTTGCCAAAAAATTCACTCTTATGTTTTAAGAAGTAAACCAAAGTGCATCTAGAGAAGATATCAATGAATGTTAAGAAACTATTGAAGCGAAAGAATGAAGTAGAAGGAAGTAGAAGGAAGTGGACCACACAAATCACTAGTTTTTAATTACATCGTTGCTACAATGAGTGACATATTAATGTTAATTTTTCGATAATTTCATTCCATTATCATTCAGGATCTCTAAGAGAATAACATGTACAGCATATCTATAACATAGCAATCATAGACACAATAACAAGCATGCAAGAGACAAAGAGTTTCACTGGGGAAAACCAAGAAGGTGAAAAACCCCACAACTTCCTTAGAGATATAATAAGCCCCAATACAAGATCACAATGATCAAACCCAAAGAGATGTCTCTAGTAGATACTCCCCCTCCTCCACTTGTGAGCCACTTTCTCTCTTAGCTATGCGATCTTGAGAAGTGAGTGAATAAATCAAATGAGAGACACAACCTCTCTATTTATACACTGACTGACTTGCCAAATAAATCAATTGGGCCGACCTCCTAATGAAGTATAATAACCCAACCACTTAACTCAACCAGGGCCGACCCCACACTAGTGGTCTAATAACCCATCAAATATAAGTTGCGACACTTGCAACACTTGCGACACTTACAAATATGAATGATGACACTTATGGTTGGAGGAATAAAACATCTCCATCATGAATATAATAAAGTACAAGTGTAATATATAGAAGAATATCTTCTGAAGCTAAAAATACATCAACACTCCCTCTTAACTAGGAAGGTATTCTTTCGACACAGGTCATTAATACATAACGCCACAAGTCTTCAATTCTGGAGCTAAATCATCGTCACTAGATCACGGAGCATCATCGTCATCACTGCTGCTATACTCTGCATCTCGGTCACTAGGCTATCTCTAAATTCTTATCGTCATAGGAAGTTCTATAGATCCAACCCTTTTTCATGTTGGATGTAGGCCTAGCCTCTTGTAGGTCTTCATCATTCCTGGCCATACTGTGGAATCCTCAGGACTAATCCTGTGCATCAACAAAACCTGGCAAGAGCATCCAAGGACTGATTACGAGCTCACTGCTCAAACTATAGGATCTCCTAGGGAGCTATTACATGTGACAAAGCAAAACCTAGCAATAGCATCCAAGGATTGATTACGTGCCCAACACAACCTGCAAGATCTCCCAGGGAGAAATTATATGCGACCAAGCAAAACCTAGCAAGAGCATCCCAGGACTGATTACGTGCCCAACACAACCTGCAAGATCTCCCAGGGACAAATTATATGCGACCAATCAAAATCTAGCAAGAGCATCCCAGGACTGATTACGTGCCCAACATAACCTTCAATATCTCCCAGGGAGAAATTATATGCCATGGACAAAACCTAGCAAGAGAATTTTCTAGATCTCCCAGGGAGCTATTATATGCCATCGAAAAAACCTAGCAAGAGCATTTGCAAACCTCCCAGGGATCTATTATATGTCCCTCCAAGAAAAACCTTGAAAGGGCATTTTCCAGATCTCCCAGGGAGCTATTATATGCCATTGGAAAAACCTAGCAAGAGTATCTGCAAATCTCTCAGGGCGTTATTACATGCTTATCTACACAACCTGTCCATGGCCACAGAGTATCAACCTGATACTCACCATACATCATCCCGATGTACATCATCACATGATCATCCTGATAATCATTATATCATCATCCTAATGCATATCATCCTGATACTCATCACACATGATCATCTTGATCATCGTCACTGCATCATCCTGATGCATGTCATCATACATGATCCAACTGATCATACAAAGAATCCACCTAATGCATATCAAAGCATCCACCTGATGCATATCAAAGCAATAACTGGAGCATCATCTTGATGCTCATCACGTAGCACTTACATGCACAACCATGGGAAAGATCCTCCTCTCACCATGCTTGGAATGGATCCTGCAAATGTGTCCCATCACTTCTTCCTCGAAGTATCTTCAATCTGAAGAACACCAAGCCTCTCTTTTAAGTACTCAAACTTCACTCTAGCTAGTGGTTTCGTCAACACATCTACATCCTACTCATCCGTCGCACCATACAGGAGCTTCACTGATCCTCTCTGCACCATATCCCTGATATAGTGATATTTGATCTCTATGTGCATCGACCTGTCATGGAACACCAGGTTCTCAGATAACTTCACACAACTCTAGTTGTCACAGAAGATACAGGTAGCATCCAACGTGAGATCAAATAACTGAGACAGCACCTTCCTAAGCCATACTGCCTCACAACTAGCCAAACAAGCTACAACATACTCTGCTTCGACTGTACTCAGTGCTGCGTAGGACTGCTTCCTGCTAAGCCAAGAGATCACACCTAATCCCATAGTGAAGCAACACCCATAAGTGCTCTTCCTATCTGCAGCACTGCCTGCCCAATCTGAATCAACATAACCCTCCAGGTTAAACTTTTGATTCGCATCATACTTAAGCCCATAATCAATTGTATCCTTCATCAAGGACCCAATCATCTGATGATACACCGTGACATCAACAGGATTGGATGAAGCATTACACAGAAGCTTCAGGTTTGATTCCATAGGTGTGGCCATGGCCTTGCAGTCCATCATCCTGAACTGCTTCAGTATCTCTACTGCATACTTCCCTTGTCCAAGGAATATCCCATCTGTACTCTGCCACACCTCCATGCCTAGAAAGTAGTGCATCATCCCCAATTCCTTCATCTCAAACTAGGAAGCAAGCTTCCTCTTCGTGTCGGCAATCAACCTATCCTCACCTGCAACAAACAGGTCATCCACATAAAAAAAATAGTATCACTGGATTTCCTTCCTCAACCTTGTAGTAAAGTTTGGAATCCGCTTTACTCTTGGTAAAGCCCAAACTGGATAGAAAGTTGTCTATCCTCCCACACCAATTCCTAGGAGCTTGCTTCAATCCATACAAGGCTTTCTTCAACCTACACACACATGACTCCCTATCATGTGTCTGAAAACCGAGTGGATGTTCCACATATACTTCCTCTTTGACTACACCATCAAAGAAAGCTATCTTGACATCCATCTGGTGTATATTCCATTTCATCACTGTAGCCAGAGCAAGTACTGTTCTGATGGAAGTGTATCTGCTACAGGAGCAAAAGTCTCTTCATAGTCTATTCCCTCTTTCTGGGAGAAGCCACAAGCTACAAACCTCGCTTTGTATTTCTCTATGCTACCATCTGCAACATGCTTGATCTTATAGATCCACTTGGAATTCACGACAAACTTTTTTTCTTGTCTTGGTACCACATCCCAAACATCATTCTTCATGATCGACTGGTATTCTTCGACCATGGCATCCTTCCATTCTTTCTTTTCCGCTGCTTCTTCATAACTGGAAGGTTCTTTATTCATAATGTCACAGAGTAAGGCAACATAACTGGTATGTGATCTAGTTCTCTTCCTTTCTCTGTGTTCTTCTTTTGGAATGCCATACCTTTCTGCATCTTGGATGATCTCTCTAGCCCATGCAGGTTTCCTCTTGTGAGAGTTCTTCTCATGGGGTGGATCTATAGGTTCTTGTGTATTTTCAATTTCACGATCTTCTGGAATTGCTTCATTCATAGTGGTATCTTGAAATCTGGTTACCTTTGGTTCTTCATTGTCTTCAACAGGTGTCTTCCTTGATTTGATGTATGTTGATTTTTCATCAAATGTCAAATCCTTGCTGATGTCAATCTTCTTGAACCCTGGAAAGTATATTCTGTAATTCTTTGAGCTTTCACGGTAACCCACAAAGATGCCCTTCTTTCCTGAAGGATCTAGCTTTGTCCTCTTTTCCTTTGGAATGTGTGTATATACAAGACAACCAAATATCTTGAGATGGCTAACTTCAGGTTTCTTACCAGAGAAAACTTCTTCTGGTGTCTTGTTGTCAAGTATCTTGTGAGGTGTTCTATTCTGTACATATACATCTCTCCTAGTTGCTTCTCCCCATAGATGCATAGGCAGATCGTGGTCATGAATCATTGCCCATGTTGCTTCCATGATAGTTCTATTCTTTCTTTCTGCAACTCCATTTTGTTGTGGATTGTAGGGAGCAGTCAATTCCCTCTTGAAATCACCTGAAGTGAAATCACCTGAAGTGAATTCTCTAGCATTGTCGGATCTGAAGGTGGTTATCTTTTTATCAGTTTGATTTTCTATCAAGGATTTGAATTCCTTGAATTTGTCAAACACTTCATCTTTATTCTTCAAGAAATAAACCCAAGTCTTCCTAGAGAAATCATCAAAGAAAGAAACATAGTATACATACCCACTCAGAGAACTGGATGACATCGGACCGCATACATCGGAGTGGATAATCTCAAGATTCCTTTTTCTTTGCTTGTATTGTTTGGAAATGCCTTCTTTGTGTTCTTTCCTTTTGTGCATCCTTTGCAAATGCCTTCATGCTTTGACTGCATTTCAGGAATACCATCTACAACTTTGCTTGCAATTGGTAGAGCTCTATAGTGCACATGTGCAATCCTTCTATGCCAAAGTTCACTTGGCTCCATGGAATCATGTACCATGGCATTTTCAAGTTGTCCCTTCAATTTGTACAATCATCACTCTTGCTCTCCAATCACTACTGCATCATCTATGGTTTTACCCTTTGGCCACATGAGTACTTGGCCATCCACAAATGAAACTCTAATTCCCTTTGCATCCAAAGATGATATGAAGAGGAGATTCTTCTTGAGCCCAAGTACATATAGAACATCTTTCATCTTCAAAGACTTCCCAGAGTCTAGTTTGTAGGAGGCTTCACCACTTCCTTTGATAGGATACTGATAGTCATCCCCAGTTTCACCTTATGGGGTGACTCATGTTCAGATAGATCTATAAAGGATTCTTTAAACCCAATCATGTGTTTGGAAGCCCCACCATCAATAATCCAATCATCACATCCATGAGAGATAGTACCTGTGAGTGTTGATGTATATGTAACTTCGGAATGTATTTCACATATATGTATATTATATTCCTATAGAGATGGTATTATTCCTCTATAAGGAAGTGTCGTCATTTATATTGTAAGTGTCGTAACTTATACTTGATGGGTTATTAGACCACCCTGTTTGGGGTCGGCCCTGTATAAGTCATGTGGGTCAAAGGGTTATTAGACCACCCTATTGGGGGTCGGCCATGTGGGTCAAAGGGTTATTAGACCACCCTATTGGGGGTCGGCCCACTCAGCATTATGTTATGTGGTTAAGTTCGAGCCTACATGAGTTAGGTAAAAAGGCAAGTCAAGTCAAGTATAAATAGAGTGCGGGAGGCACTCTATTTACTCACTCACTTCTCACACATGCTCTCAAGGAGGAGAGGCGCACTTATGGAGGAGGAGGATTGCTGCTAGGTTATGGCTATCTCTATTGGTTGGTTGTATCATTGCTCTATCTATCTCTGAGGAAGTTATTGGGGTTTTTCACCTTTATGGTTTTCCCCAAGTATATCTTTGTGTCTCTTGTGTGCTTGCATTATTGTCTCCATGATTGATATGCTGTAGATATGCTGTACATGTTGTTCTCTCAGTTAAGATCCTAGATCATATTGAAGTAAATTCTGAAAATTTAACATGGTATCAGAGCTAGCCTGAAAGAAGGCATGATATGGCATGTATGACACTTGTTGCACTTACGATGCTAGGGCTTGATATAGCAAAAACCAGTCATCGTAGCACTTTCGCTATAAATCCGTTTTGGCGAATTTTTCGGATCTGAAATTGTTACAGGCCGAAGCTAAGACCTCCAGGTATCTTGTGTCCAAAGGACAACCTCTAATTCGTTTTACTTTGTGATTTATGATCTGTACAATATAGGGTTTCTGCCTCTTCCAGATCTGAGTCAAAATCAGGTGACCTTGGGAAAAAGGTCATATCTTGGGCTAGGAAGCTCCAAATGAAATTTCGTAAAAAGTGACAGGTAGTACACAGTCTGAACTATCTCAGAAAACGTTTTCAGAGGCCGAAGTTAAAACAGTGACACGTGGCACGCCGTACAAGTTCTCTCTCCTGTTTTATCCCAAAACAGGTCACGTTGCGACACTTGGAATAACTCTCTCTCAGAGAATCCAATTGAGGTCAGACCTGTCAGGATGGAAATATAACAGGACGAGCTATCTCAGAAAAATTTTTCAGAGGCCGAAGTTGAAACAGTGACACGTGGCACGCCGTACAAGTTCGCTCTTCTGTTTTATCCCAAAACAGGTCACGTTGCGACATTTGGCATAACTCTCTCTCAGAAAATCCAATTGAGGTCAGACCTATCAGGATGGAAAGCTAACAGGTCAGGCTATCTCAGGAAACGTTTTCAGACCCTGTGGATCAAAAATTTTGGAGTTACACCAGAAACAATCAGGTACATATTTCTGTCAAAACAGAATTATTTTTTTGGTACCTTCATTCATGGCTTCCGGAATTTAGGCCTTTGAAGAAAGTTGGAATTTTTGTAATCGGAGACCACGGCTGAATGCTACTCATCAAAATAAAAATTTAGAGACCAAAATCAGAATTTTTGGTTGGGCAGAAGGCCGGGCTTGATCAGACCCTAGTTCGGGACTTTGATCAGGAAAGTGGAAAATTAGGGCTTCTGTAAAAATGGGAATTTTTGAAATCTGAGACCACGGCTGGAAGATCCTCAGAAAAATAGAAGCTTAGAGCTTTGGATCAAACCTTTTGATTGGGAAAAAGAGTGGGATTCATCAAACCCCAGTTCAAGGTCACGTCCAGTGAATCCGGAAGTTTCAAAGGCAAAATTGAGGAGTGAAACTTTGCAGTTTTCAAATTCTGAATATACCAGTTTGATCAGTTCATCAAGGCGCATATTCCTATCCTATCGGAAGGTTGAAATTCAAAGTTTGAATTTTTGGGGTTTCTCTGACAAACCCATATCCAGCTCAAGGTCCAGTTCTTGCAAATCAAGTGGATTGGGTTAATCCTAGAAGAAGATGGATTGATCACCTGCATAAGTGAAAGAAGTTCCTGTCTCAGAGGGAGATGAGGATAAGGCCTTATATAAGAAGATTACAAGCGATCTCGACAGGTATGACTCATCGAGGTATGTTTCGATATTTGTCCATGATTAAGTTTATGGTATGTTTGTCTTCATGTTATTACGGTTAGTACAATTTTAATTTTAGATTTGTTGTATCACCTTAACAAAATTATGAATGCATGATAGAAGATATTCATTGGTTAGGGTGTTGACACTTATGATTGTACTAATGCATTATGGTGTTGTATGAGGTTTATGTTGTCTACTAACATGAAAGGTACACCAAGAAAGACAGATCATGTTCTGGTCCAAGAACATATGATCATGATAACATGAGGACAAAGATTCATCCATTGTCATGGATCTCATACAAGATCCATTCACGAGGTATGTATAACTTGGTTTTATAATGGTTATCTTATGAGACATGCAGGTTACTAGCACAAGTCACTGAAGAGAACCAAAAGACATTATACGGGTATGTTAGACATAACTAGCTAACATGATAATCCAGGTATGTTTTTCCTATATCAAGCTAGATTCATACCTTGGGTTAGGATCTTATACTATCGCGTTGTTGATAATGATTATTCATGAAGTCATAGGTTTGAATAATCATGATTGTATGCATATTATGTTTCTTACCATAATTGATGATATGACTAACCAGAAGAATCATGATGGCATAGGTTTGAATAATCATGATTGTATGCATATTATGTTTCTTACCATAATTGATGATATGACTAACCAGAAGAATCATGATGGTATAGGTTTGAATAATCACAGTTGTTATGCATTTTATATCTCTTATCTTGTTTGATGATTCAACTAACCTGAAGAGTCATAGGCTTGAGTAATTACAGGTTTAGACATGTTATGTTTCTTATGATTTGACTAACCATAAGAATCCTTGAATGCTAATGCTTATTATTTCTGTGTTTTAATAGTATACTAATGAATGTATGATTTTATATGAGATCACAAGGACAACACATTCATGATACTAATAAGCATGCATAGGGACCAAGGATGAATATGAGTTCAAGAACAGGTAATTCAGGAAGCAAAGATCAAGAGGGAGCACACTCTAGTTGTTCCTGCAAGAAAGCAAAGGAGCACACTTCAGTAGTTTCTGCAAGGATGCAGATATTCAGAGGGAGTTGATCATCTCTCTACATCCCACAACAGAAAGGTGTAGAAGAAGCTACTTCAGATTAGGACTCCAGCAGCTCCTGCAAGAAAGCGAAGACTCAGAGGGAGTCCACCCAACGAACAAACAAAGATAAGTATTTGAATTGTCATTTCTTAAATAATACTGTTCAATAAATGTATATACTGATGTTCCTAGAATTAGGTTGTGTATTATGCATATTAGAATAATTGCATTGATTAACAGTATACTCCTAATATGCATGGGTAAGTGGCCTATGGAACTGTACAACATTCCATTGCTACTTATCTAGAATGAAACCTCTTTGCTGACATGTTGGGAGTTGTGCACACTCTTAACAATGTTCTGGTAGAGATTGGAAGGCATCTAGAAAGTTACGGAATATGGATAAATGTTGTATTGAAGCATTGGCTAAGATAATTGCATGACTGTATGGCATATTTCTTTATGTGTAAGAATTTGTTCTGAAAACTATGAGATGTTTTCTAATCATGCAATTTAACTTGTTGTGTAGGAAAGATCGTATGCCATCTCCTACAAAAGAAGAACTACAACATTTGTTCCAGCAACAAAGATATATATTGAAGATATTGAAGATATTGAAGTTCCCAGGATCTGGGATGAAGAAATGAAATGCCATGATCCGTCGATCATGAAGAATGATGTTTGGGATGTAATCCCAAGACATGAAGGGAAGTTTGCTATGACTTCCAAATGGAATTATCAGATCAAGCATGTTGCAGATGGCAACATTGAGAAACATAAAAGTGATGAAATAGAAGATGCACCAGATGGATTTCAAGACAGCATGGTGTAGTCACATATATGTGCAGAACTTGGTATGGTAGGATAGACAGCTTTCTATCCAGTTTGGGCTTTACCAAGAGTAAAGCGGATTCCAACCTTTACTACAAGGTTGAGGAAGGCAATCCAGTGTATGCGGATAACCTGTTTGTTACAGGTGAAGATAGATTGATTGCCGACATGCAGCGGAAGCTTACTACCGAGTTCGAGATGAAGAACTTGGGGATGATGCACTATTTGTTTTTGGCATGGAGGTGTGGCAGAGTGCAGATGGAATCTTCCTTGGACAAGGGAAGTATGCAGTAGAAATCTTGAAGAGGTTCAGAATGATAGATTGCAAGGCAATGGCCACACCAATGGCATCGAATCTGAAGCTTCTATGTGATGCTTCATCTGAGCCGGTTGATGTCTCTCTGTATCGTCAGATGATTGGGTCCTTGATGTACCTGACGACCAGACATTTGCTTTGCTGTGAACACATTGAGCCAGTTCCTGACGGATCCGAGGAGTGTTCACCTGGTTGCTGTAAAGCATGTTCTGAGGTACCTGAAGGGTACAGTGGATTATGGGCTCAGGTATGAGGCGAATCAAAAGTTTAACCTACAGGGTTATGTTGATTCAGACTGGGCTGGCAGTGCTGCAGACAGGAAGAGCACATCTGGGAGTTACTTCAGTATGGGATCAGGTGTGATCTCTTGGTTTAGCAGGAAGCAGTCCTGCGTAGCACTGAGTACAGCTAAGGCAGAGTATGTTGTAGCCTGTTCAGCTAGTTGTGAGGCAGTATGGCTACGGAAGCTACTGTCTGATTTATTTGATCTCCCGTTGGAGGCTACTGGTATCTTCTGTGATAACCAGAGTTGTGTGAAGCCGTCCGAGAACCCAGTGTTTCATGACAGGTCGAAACACATAGAGATCAAATATCACTATATCAGGGATATGGTGCAGAGAGGAGCTGTGAAGCTCCTGTATGTTGCGACGGACGAGCAGATTCCAGATGTGCTGACGAAGCCACTAGCCAGGCTGAAGTTCGAGTACTTCAAAAAGAGGCTTGGCATGCTTCAGATCAAGGATACTTCGAGGAAGAAGTGATGGACACATTTGCTGAAGCCATTCCAAGCATGTTGGAAGGAGGATCCTTCACATGGCTGTGGATGTAAGCGCTGGATAATGGGCATCAGGATGATGTTCTGGTTTCTGCTTGGATATGATCAGTTGGATCATTTATGTATGTATGCATCATGTTGGATGCTGGATATGATCAGTTGGATCATGTGTATGTATTTTGTATATGCATCATGTTGGATGCTTGGACCATGTATCTGTATATGTATCAGGTGGATACATTGTATGATCAGGTGGATCATGTATGATGATATGTATCAGGTAGATACTTGGTACGCATCAGGTGGATGCATTGATGTATCAGGTGGATACATTGTATGATCAGGTGGATCATGTATGGTGATATGTATCATGTATTTGTATCAGGTGGATACATTGATGATCAGGAGGATCATGTATGATGATATGTATCAGGTAGATACTTGGTATGCATCAGGTAGATGCATTGATGATCAGGAGGATCATGTATGATGATATGTATCATGTGTTTGTATCAGGTGGATACATTGATGATCAGGAGGATCATGTATGATACTTGGTATGCATCAGGTAGATGCATTGATGATCAGGTGGATCATGCAGAAGGATGTTGCAGTGATGATCTGGATGATCATAGATGACGAGCTTCAGGATGTTGCTCCAGATGACATGCAGCAGGACGTTGCAGTGATGATGATCAGGATGATCATGGATGGTGAGCTTCAGGATGTTGCTCCAGATGACATGCAGTAGGACGTTGCAGTGATGATGATCAGGACGATCATGAGTACATCAGGATGATGTATGGTGAGTATCAGGTTGATACTCTGTGGCCGTGGATCAGGTTGTGCAGATGAGCATGTCTGGGAGATCCTATAGGTCGGAGTTGTGTACCCGTAACAGCCTGGGATGCTCTTTCGAGACATTGCTCTGGGAGGACATGTAATTTGTGCCCTGGGAGATCTCAGGTCGGAGTTGTGTACCCGTAACATCCTGAGATGCTCTTGCGAGGTTTTGTCCTATGGCATGTAATTTGGGCCCTGGGAGATTTCAGGTCGGAGTTGTGTACCCGTAACATCCTGAGATGCTCTTTCGAGGTTTTGCCATGACCACATGTAATAGCGCCCTGGGAGATTTCAGGTTGGAGTTGTGTACCCGTAACATCCTGAGATGCTCTTGCGAGGTTTTGTGGTGGACCACATGTAATTTGTGCCCTGGGAGATTTTAGGTCGGAGTTGTGTACCCGTAACATCCTGAGATGCTCTTTCGAGGTTTTGTGGTGGACCACATGTAATTTGTGCCCTGGGAGATTTCAGGTCGGAGTTGTGTACCCGTAACATCCTGAGATGCTCTTTCGAGGTTTTGTGGTGGGGTCACATGTAATAGCGCCCTGGGAGATCCTACAGGTCGGAGTTGTGTACCCGTAACATCCTGGGATGCTCTTTCGAGGTTTTGTGACGCACGTAATAAGTCCTGAGGATTCCACAGTATGGCCAGTGATGACGAAGACCTGCAGGTGGTGGGCCTACATCCAGTATGAAAAAGGACTGGCTCTGTAGAACTTCCTATGACGAGTAGATTCAGAGATTGATTGAGATAGCAGCAGTAGTGGCGATGATGATGATGACTCGATGACGATTATCCAGTGACGATGATCCAGAGAAGATGAGTTGTGCTAGAAGAACTGTGCTGAGAAATACCTTCCTAGTTAAGAGGGAGTGTTGATGTATATGTAACTTCGGAATGTATTTCACATATATGTATATTATATTCCTATAGAGATGGTATTATTCCTCTATAAGGAAGTGTCGTCATTTATATTGTAAGTGTCGTAACTTATACTTGATGGGTTATTAGACCACCCTGTTTGGGGTCGGCCCTGTATAAGTCATGTGGGTCAAAGGGTTATTAGACCACCCTATTGGGGGTCGGCCATGTGGGTCAAAGGGTTATTAGACCACCCTATTGGGGGTCGGCCCACTCAGCATTATGTTATGTGGTTAAGTTCGAGCCTACATGAGTTAGGTAAAAAGGCAAGTCAAGTCAAGTATAAATAGAGTGCGGGAGGCACTCTATTTACTCACTCACTTCTCACACATGCTCTCAAGGAGGAGAGGCGCACTTATGGAGGAGGAGGATTGCTGCTAGGTTATGGCTATCTCTATTGGTTGGTTGTATCATTGCTCTATCTATCTCTGAGGAAGTTATTGGGGTTTTTCACCTTTATGGTTTTCCCCAAGTATATCTTTGTGTCTCTTGTGTGCTTGCATTATTGTCTCCATGATTGATATGCTGTAGATATGCTGTACATGTTGTTCTCTCAGTTAAGATCCTAGATCATATTGAAGTAAATTCTGAAAATTTAACAGTGAGAGCAGAGATTAGAACATATTCTTCTTCACTTGATGAGTCATCACTTTCTTCTCTATTCTTCTTCTTCGGAGGTTCATCATCTTCAATAGCATGAGCATGATATTTTTTCTTGTTTCTCTTCTTCTTATTCGTGTTGAAATCTCTTTTCTTCTTTGGAAAATCTCGGGCAAAGTGTCCCTTCTCATTACATGTGAAGCATCTATCATGAGAAGTATCTTTAAAGTTCTCCCTTTGTTGATGGTGAGAATATTTCCTATGAGATCTCTCCATTTTGAACTTACTCTTCTTGGCATGAGCTGTGAGAGCTTGATCTTCATTCCCCATCTTTTCTTCTCGGGCCACAAGCCTTGCTTCTTCTCGTGAACATTCCTCCCACACTCTACTGAAAGAGAATAGTTTCCTTCTTGCATATATTCCTTGGATGAAGGAGTCCCATGACCTAGGTAGGCCATTCAAAGTGGTCATTACAATTTCACCATTCTCCACTACTTCATCCACAGCTTCAAGTTGTTCCTTGATTTGAGAGACCTTAGAAAAGTAGGATTGAATGGTCTCTCCATTCTGAAGCTTTACCCCTTTCAATTGGTTCCGCAGAGTCATCTTCCGATTTATGTTATTTCCTTCAAACAACTTGGTCAACGAGTCCAACATCTCCTTAGGTGTCTTTAGGGAAGACACATGGGGTATGAGATGGTCTTTGATAGAATCAGCAATGATTCTCTTAGCCTTGACCAGGTTCTTCTTATGTAAGGCTTTAGCCTCTTCTCCTTCTGGGACTAGAACCTCTTCACTTATGTAAGTGTCCAACTTATTCTCATCTAGGATTAACCCAATCCTATACTTCCAGGCTCAGAAGTTATCAGCCCCTTCAAACTTATCCTCAAGCTTGGTGTGGTGAGTCATTTTAATGAGAAACTCAAATGGAAATAAAAGATTTAGGTCTTAACACTTGATTTGATGGAAAATGGATTTGGAGCACGATTAGGGTTTGTTAGAGAAACCCTAAAAATTCAAAAATTGAATTTCAAACTTCTGAAGGGATAGAAAAATGCGCCTTGCTGAGCTAGTCATGCTGGTATACTTAGAATTTGAAATATGCAAATTTTCACCCCTCAGCTAGGCAAAACCCCAAACTAGACAGGACCCCAAACTAAACAGGACCCCAAACTAGGGTTTGATTTTCCCATAGCTTCAACCAACCAAAAAGTTTGATCCAAAGCTCTAAAATTTGATTTTTCAGAGGAGCTTCCAGCCATGGTCTCATATTTCAGAAATTCCAATTTTTGCAGAAACCCTAATTTTTGGGTCAAAAAACTAAAAATGCTCAGAATTGAATTTTGTCTCAACAGAAAGATGTGCCCTTGATAGTAGAGCCAATCTAGGCTCCTTACTTTGATAATCTGTGGAGAGTTACCTAAAAATTAAGAAGCCCTAGCTTATGTAGCTGCAGAGTGCCTTCTTCTTTGGTCAGCTCTAATACCATGTTAATTTTTCGATAATTTCATTCCATTATCATTCAGGATCTCTAAGAGAATAACATGTACAACATATATATAGCATATCAATCATAGACACAATAACAAGAACACAAGAGACACAGAGTTTCACCGAGGAAAACCAAGAAGGTGAAAAACCCCACAACTTCCTCAGAGATAGAATAAGCCCCAATACAAGATGTAACGTCCCCTCCCATCATACCAGCATGGGAGAGAACATCACTCTAATTTCGAGGCATCCAGCCCCATATCCATTAAGTAAAACTCATTGATAAGAAGACATATACATGTGCATATTGTAATTAAACACAACGGAATTTAGAATCATCTACAAGCATTCATATAAAATGAAGATGGACATATGCTATGCATAAATATTTGAAAACACAATAAAATTAAATTCTATTACACATCCATCATACATTCAACACAATCATGTCATTCATTGAATAAATACATTGCAGAATTTAAACACATGAGAGTACTTATCTTCAACAAAGTAGTCCTGAGCAACCATCTATGCAACTGCAATGTTCCACCCAACCATAGGCCAGTTGTGCTTATCAATCTCTTGATACAATTGCCACCCCCGAGTTGGGCATGATTTCTACAAAGGAACCAGGGAAGAACAGACTCACACATAGCCAAACATACACCAAATTGAGCCAATCCAATCTACAATTAGGTTTATCAAGCTGTTAGGAAATGGAAAGGAAGAATTGCTAATCTAGTGAGCTCAAGCACAGAGCCATGGATACCTCTACCAGATCTATCTAGCTTGGCACCCAAAATGTCTACACACCCCACTCAAGGAAGTCTTCCCTTCACCAATACACAGTCCCTCAGGCCATACCTTCCAATCTAGAGTGTCCAAGGTGTGCATAGAACGGTAGCCATCCCTCTTAATCTTCTTGAGAGGTTATTTTCCCCACTACGTTTATCAAGCCAATTCTGTCCACTACCACTCCAAATTTCTTGCTCACAGGTTCAAACCAAAACAAGGATGGATGCACATAATAGCAAAAGTATAAGTGATGGGCATGAAGAAACTTTTTTACAGTGAGATGCCCAAAGATGAGGTTTCTACCAGTTCAGAAAAACATAGGCAAGCACAAATGAAATGGAAAAATCAGAAATAAACCCTGGGAAGGAAAATTCGTTTTCAGAAAACTTTTATGGACAACCCAAGAGCAAAAACGACCTCCATCAAGCCAACAATTCGTGGTTCTCCTCTCCCAATCACTGTACCAACCAAAAACGAGTTCCCAGACATGGAAATGCAGGAAAAATGGTAGAAAATGTGAAGGAGACAGACTCAGCTAGCTCAGGTTGCATGAGAGAGGAAAGATAATGGGTGAAAAATGGCTTTGGGCACCATTTTCTGGGTGTTTTCTTTCCCATGAAGCAAAAATTCAATTTTCCAAGTTGATGGCCTACCCATACACGAAATTGGCTGCCATACCTCTCCATTCCCAAGGCATTAACTTCCTCAACCAACTCTTGGAAGAATTAAATGATTGGGTTCATAAGCCAAAATGGGTAGTTGAGGGTTTACATGGAGTAACACCATTAGCTCATGGGTTTGAATAATTTCCCTCCCTATTCCTTGAAAAATCATGCCCCCGTCTCTTTGTTGCATTGCATAGCTAGTTGTGGGTATTTCATTAAAATTCGTATTTACATGATGTCTTAATTTACATTGTGCCTGTCTAGCACAAGAACCATATGCACTGACTTTTAATTGCTGATACATAAAACAATATATGAATGGCAGGGCCTTGGCCTTGAGCTCCTCACCATGATTTAATAACGATAGTTACATCATTTACAATTTTAATGCAATGGGGTCGAACTAGGGACATTACATTCTCCTCCCCTTGGAATAACACCGTCCTCGGTGTTCCAGCACTTAGGAATAAATACCCACTTTACACATGCCTCAAATGGTGGCAGGTCTGTCCTGCATTTCATCTCTTTACTTTGAGCTTTCAGGACCAAGTTCTTCGGCTTCCACAACTGCTCCCGCTGGCTTTGATCTTCCATCTCTATAGGTGGGCATTTCTCCAGGGAAATCCCTTCCTTTTCTTTGCCTTCCAACTGATCTACACATCTACAATTTCATGGAGGACATCTTTCTTGTTGTCCTGGAAACTATTTGAGGAATATTTTCAGCCAAATCAAATAGCTTTTGGTCTTCTGCCATGATCACGGTGCACAACTGGATCTCACTTTTCTCACCAGCAACACTTGGCTAGTAATAACTACAATCAATGGCTTTCAATTTTTCACCTGTGAGACTCATCATGCCAATTCCTATTAGGACAAGCATAACACAATATTAAAATTAGACAATTATTTCCCAATTGACATGGAATGTCGATGCTTCACTCATGCGACTTCCAATTTTTTTTTTTTCATGCTTTCCCAACATACACATGATCTCTTTCATGTTCATCCTTTCACAGTGAAATAACTATTTCAGCATTCACAATTCATTTCAAGCAATAAACACAATCAACTTCCAGCCACAAAATGCATTCAACAATCCTTTGTTTCTCAAATGCATCAATCAAAAATGAAAGGGAAGAGTAAGAGTTTCCCCCTCTTAGTCTTGTTCCAATCTGGAACCACACTATCACTGTGGTTTCATGCTCCTTAGCCTCTTTCACTTCAATGTGAATGCTTGACTTGCCCGTTCTTGGCTATGACACTTAGTGTCTAAGGTCTATTTAAGGATTTTCAACGTGGGAGTCCTTCCCATTGTTTCCTACAGGACCTTTGGCTGCTAGGACCCACACATGTCCACTAGCACCATCTTTCATTACTGCTCATACTGATCTCTTTAGGACAGTCATATGTCCATATGCATCCCTATGATGCCTTCCTGGTCCTTGCTTCCAACAATACCTACACTCAAACATTGAATCAGTTCACATGTTTAGTTCATTTCATAAGGTTTTTCTCTAAACAAGAGTTTGAGAAATCATAACCAAATCATATACACACGTATATTCATAAGCAAGAAGCTGCAAGATAACCAAATACTTATCTGTATTGGATGTCTTCACTTTATTCCATGGGATCCTTCTTTGCTTTATGAGCCTTGGATTTCCTATGGACACAATTATGAATGTTGGGCCAGCACGTAGGATACTCCACAATCATTCGAATAGGCAATGCCAGGCTAGTACGCTGACTGGTTTTATCTATTGTTTAAGGGGTATTGGGACATCATACACATTGTTTCACAATATTAAGTAGTGAATGTCCAACCAGTTACTCTCTGGATTTATCAATAATTTTATAGCGCTTTCAGGGTCTTGCTTTCCTACAATGACCAAGGTTTCCAACAAAGAAACATCAGTGTATCAGCTTAGTTCTTAGAAGACTTATACCTAAAATCTTCATTATTCTAAACAAGACATAAATGAAACTGAATACTTATATGTATTGTGCGTTTCCCCTCTGGTCCATAGGGTTCTTCTTCACTTTGCAAGCCTTGGGATCACCTATGGGCTTGGATGTAGTTAATGCTTCACCATTACACCTTCACGCCGACTGGATTTACCAAGCATTTGGTGGTTCCCAACTAGTCCCATACCTAGTTGGCCCTCTCCATTACCGAGCCAGCACATTCGTCTGGGTCATCAACCAATGGAAGGAAACTGCGCCACCTAACCATTATAGGTCAAGGCTCTACTATGGAGCCATATGCATCTCATGGTTTTTAGTCAGTCTTGGCATCCGCCCTCCTACTGCTGTCCCAATAGAGATTTTATGTATTCACCAATGTCACCACACCTTCTCGCACCACAACCCTTCATTCATACAAGGATGTCACTCCTTCCCTGGTGCAAATCGGTGGCTCCTTTTAGGAACTTTATAAGTGACTTTCTTGACTGCAAGTTAGCATGACCCCACTCACACAAGGATGATACCTCTTCTTTTTACACATCTCTTCGGGCCTGTCCATTCCTTCTGGTAATATTTGGTGTGAGCATAGAAAGGTTACCAATTCCTATACAGTCCTTTTACGTACCCTTCTTCACTTTTCCTCTTAATGTGCATTATCAATATGCATCTGTGTAGGCTGAAACACAAGAAGGATAAGCAAGCTCATCAATATTGTTGTTCAATTTTGTAACCATAATCCATATCATTCACTATCAAGTATTGAAACACCATGAATGTGTCCATTCCCTTAGGGTGTAGTCAATATTGAAAACCCTCTCATGAACCAGAACCAGAAAAGGTGTGCACCCCCTTTCCGATGTGCACCATGTAGGCCCTAATCATACTCAAGTAGTCTGCAATGATATAAATAAGATAGAGAATGCTCTGCATATTAACCCTAATAATTTAGACATGCATGTTCTTGTCTAGGGTCACAGAATACTCATTCATTTTGTAGATGTATTTCACATGCCTTCTAGGCATAGCTTTACCATCTCACTCTCATGGTTTACCAACATGCGGTTTGGATGAGATATTATCAATGGCGTTTCACCTGAAACCCATTTCCAAAGCATGGGGTCTTTTCCATCTAGTTTGGCTTTTGCAAGCCATCACTCCTGGTCTTCCTGTAATGTGTTTTCCTGGCACATTTATCAAATAGCCAAACAGTGATTAGAAAATTATAAGCGATTCTCAAATCTGAAATTTGTAAATCTATTTTCCTACATAAATTATATTTACCACCATGGGATTATTCTAACAAATTTATAAACCATAAAAATTTTAGATTTGTTTCATGGATAAGTTACACCCATGAGAATCTTCTCATAACCCTTGGATTTTGCACATGGTAGATCCCGGTCTCTACTATGGACTTATCCTCATTGCCATACGTAAGACTTTTCTACCTGGAATCTAAAACTTCAATAAGCCAAACACGTTGTGAGTATTTTATGCATATAATCCTTTCATTGCTACAACAGTCACTGAAGTGATCTCGGAATTATAACACTCAATAATTCAAACATCTTCAGCTGTTAACATTTAAAATGCAATGAAATATGTACAAATCTATATATGCATCATTGTCACAATAAAATTGCAAGACATAGTCACATTATCCATGCAATTTAAATAAACTGTAAATACTCATTACTTCACATTCCATGAAATTCTGTCCTTCCAACAGAGCACTCTGGTAGCCCATCACATGTCTACCTTCTTCATGCAGTCTTTCCCCTGCATTCATAGCAGCTCATGAAATGGTATCAGGATTAACAATAGTCCACCATTTCATTTATTATCTAGTTTTAATGAAACATACACCACAATCATGCATTCACACAATGCATCTCAACATGTGCACCTATACATATGCATGCACTTTTACGTCACTCACATAATATTTTAGTGTGCAATCACTCAATGTATAACCACAGGATTTTACATAATTTTTTAATGCACATATCCTCAATGCAACCCTGCATTAATTTATGAGTACTATGCATTCAAACATATTATGGCCTAACCATGTACTACCATGACAGGGCCATAAGTCCTCACTTGCTTTGGTTGTTAAACTCACAACTGTCATGGCATGACATAATTTCATATGAATGCATTGAGATTTCTAAGCAATTATAGGGTGTAAGGATCATTTCCTTTTCTTACCCAATATACCTCACCATACTCAGTAGGTTAACATTCCCATTCGGCACTCAATACCATATGCAAACTAAATCAACATAGTTTAATCAGAGTTGAAGGGATCTCACCAAATCCTCTTTCAACATTCATGCAATTAAGCACAAATAACCATTACCTGCGTGGATGTTATTAACATCATTTGATGTTACCTGATCAGTTGGCCTCTTACCAAGGCTACTCAATCCTTTTGCCAACATCATGATCATGGACTTGTTGCACCATCCTCTCTTCCTAAGGTCGTTGGTCACGTGCAACAACGTCATCGATTTATTTAGCCATATTTTGATTGTATTTGTCCTACAACCAATGAGGACACAACTAATTATTAGCAACCACCATAATTATCTCAATTGGCTCATTGCATATCTGAAACCTCACTATTTTACCAATGTGCAATGTCCTATTCATGCACAAACATTTTCACATGCACTGTGCAATGTTTGTTAATATGCCATCTGGTGCATATTCATTTCATCTATGGAATCTCTTTGCATTTTCAACATTCCTATGCTATAGTTTATATGCATGACAATTTCATAATTATAAATATGATAGCAAAACAGGGGTTAAGGCATTCTCCCTTTCCAATCCCTCATTGGAGCATGGAATTTCCTCTTCCACATCATAGTTGATCCAATTTCATGGGCTCTCTACCATGCACACAAGCAATTATTAGCTATGATCTTCTCACAAAGTAGAAATTCAATATATGTATTCACGTGTATAAGATTCGTTCATGATATTTTCCAAGCATACAATTATTATGTTATAAAAATAAATGGTTTAGGGTGAGAGATTTCCCTTTCATCAGCGTTTCCTTACTTCTCCCATTACTTTTCCCCGTTTGGCGCAAATATTAAGGGTAAAATGGCCACCGGTGTCACGAATATTTAGCTTAAAAAGTGTTGCCCGTGTCACGGAATTTTAAGCTAAAATTCGCCACCCTGGTCGTGGATCTTAAGGTTATTTTCGTCACGCATGTCGCATATTTTAACATTAAATTTGCCGCCGCCGCGCCACGCGCATCGCAGATTTTATCCTTAAAATTGTCACCACCGCGTCGTGCACATCGCAGATTTTATCCTTAAAACTATCGCCGCTGCGCCACGTGCATCACAGATTTTATCCTTAAAATTGTTGCCACCGTGCCGTGCGCATCGCATATTTTATCCTTAAAACTGCCATTGCCGCGCCGTGCGCATCGCAGATTTTATCCTTAAAACTATCACCGCGCACATCGCAGATTTTATCCTTAAAACTACCGCCGCCGCGCCGTACGTATCGTAGATTTTATCCTTAAAACTGTCGCTGCCGCGCCGCACGCATCATAGATTTTATCCTTAAAACTGTCACTGCCGCGCTGCGCGTATCGCAGATTTTATCCTTAAAATTGTCACCGCCATGCCACGCGCATCGCAGATTTTATCCTTAAAACTGCCACCACTGCGCCACGCGCATCGCAGATTTTAGTCTAACTTTCGTAGCCGCGCACGTAGAAAGCTAGCCTAACTTTCACCGCCGCACATGCAGAAAGTTAGCTTAACTTTCACCGCCGTGTCGTGCAAAACTTATTGTTAATTCCGCCGCCACAGCCTTTAACAGAACTCATAAATACTTAGAAAATTTTTGCAAATTTTCAAAGACAGTTAGAATTTTTCTGGAAATATTTGCTTCGTTTCTTTACAGAGGTAAGCCTCTTAGAGATCAAACTGGCATAAAAAAGAAAATATTTACAGAAATATTGCACCTCTTCCATGTCAAGCATGAAATAACGAAACAACAAAATAATATAAGATGGCAGATATGTTGCGTCTCCTTTCTCCTCTTCATGGGGCAATCAACAATGCAAAAACAGAATGCTACTGCATTGGAAACAATTTAAAACAAGGATTCAACCTGAGAAGGGATTTTATCTCTCCTTCCTCACTTTCATAGCATGAAATTAATGCAACAGTTTTGCAAGAATCCCCAAAACAGTCATGGAAATGATTTCCCATTCTAATCAATAGAATCCATGAGATCTTCAGGTTTCTCTAACTCATTTTAATTCCAAATACAAAATACATGTACACACAATCATTTATATTTCTATGAAGGGCCCAACAGCCGTAGTGTTGAACCATAAGCTCTGATACCATTCTGTAATGTCCCCTCCCATCATACTAGCATGGGAGAGAACATCACTCTAATTCCGGGGCATCCAGCCCCATATCCATTAAGTAAAACTCATTGATAAGAAGACATACATGTGCATATTGTAATTAAACACAACAAAATTTAGAATCATCTACAAGCATTCATATAAAATGAAGATGGACATATGCAATGCATAAATATTTGAAAACACATCAGAATTAAATTCTATTAGACATCCATCATACATTCAAGACATTCATGTCATTCATTGAATAAATACATTGCAGAATTTAAACACGTGAGAGTACTTATCTTCAACAAAGTAGTCCCGAGAAACTAGATATGCAACTGCAACGTTCCACCCAACCATAGGCTAGTTGTGCTTATCAATCTCTTGATACAACTGCCACCCCTGAGCTAGGCATGATTTCTACAAGGAACCAGGGAACAACAGACTCACACATAGCCAAACATACACCAAATGTTAGTTTTTCAGAATTTACTTCATAGCATATCTATAGCATATCTAAGATCTTAACTGAGAGAATAATATGTATAGCATATCTATAGCATATCAATCATGGACACAATAATGCAAGCACACAAGAGACACAGAGTTTCATCGGGGAAAACCAAGAAGGTGAAAAACCCCGCAACTTCCTCATAGATAGAAAGAGCAATGATACAACCAAAGTATAAGAGATAGTCTTCTCCTAGCAGCAGATCCTTCTCCTCACAAGTGCGCCACTTTCCAAATGAGAGAAGTGTGAGTAAGTGAATGATCAAATAGAGATCTCCTGATCTCTATTTATACTTGTCCTGTCCTGCCCAATAAACTAATGGGGCTGACTTGTCTAGCTTAGCCTAATAACCCATGGTTAACTTAATCCGGGCCGACCCCACACTTGGTGGTCTAATAATGTTGGTAGGCAGTTTGATGGGGCAATGTTGTTGTACCGCCGATGCTGCGACACACAAGAGGAGGGTGCGAAAGGAGTATTTTGTGCTAAAGAATACCGCAGATGGTGGGTTTTGGGTCACTTGGACCACATATTGTGTAATAGTGAGTCTGTTGTATCGCGGTATGTGGGTTTTTGGGGTCATTTGGACCGAGTCAATTAGATATTGAGTCAATTGTCCATAGTGTCGGTTAGGAAGTCGTTTGTAAGTGGAAAAATATTGTAATGGCAGAAGCCTATAAATAGATGAGAGTTGTAGGTGTTAAGGGGGGAGGGGGGAGTAAGCAAGAGATGCTTGTATGCGGAGATCTATGTTTTGTTTTCTGGTTTATTACTACAGCCGTAATATAATGATGATGTTCTGGTATAATCTTTGTGCAATGTTGCGATATTGGAATGTTGTTATATTTTCTTAATGCAATGTCTGTTTACTATTGCCAAGATGATAAATGTTGTGATTAAATATGCTCTATGTTGAATGTAATGGTAAATGTTGCAATTATAGCTCCCTACCAAATGTTTAAAGTTTTTGGTTAAATACTGCAATAGAGTTAGTCTGTGTGGCCACAAATTTCCTCCTCCTCCCTCGATGGAAACACGGTTCCGTCTGCTCTCCCTGGACACCTCGGGTGAGACCTCATCCGCTCTGCGGGTGTTGCTGGGTGGGCTCAAACCTGCCCGGGCCAGTGCCCAGGGAGACTATGGTATGTGTCGACAGTGAGGCAAACCCCTGTTGACTGAGGTCATGTTGGTTTTTGTCAACAAATAGCCCATTATCCCACATGACTCATACAGGGCCGACCCCATCAAGGTGGTCTAATAACTCATCAAGTATAAGTTACGACACTTACAATATAAATGATGACACTTCCATATAGAGGAATAATAACATCTCTATAGGAATACAATACACATCGGAAAAATACATTCCGAAGTTACATATACATCAACACTCTCTCTTAACTAGGAAGGTATTTCTCGACACAGATCTGCTAGCACAAATCTTCTTCTTTGGATCATCATCAACGAATCATCATCCTCGAATCATCATCATCATCACTGTTGTGCTATCTCAATCAATCTCTGAATATACTCATCACAGGAAGTTCTACAGAGCCAGTCCTTTTTCATACTGGATGTAGGCCCACCACCTGCAAGTCTTCATCATCACTGGCCATACTATGGAATACTCAGGACTGATTACGTGCCTCAATAAAACCTTGAAAGAGCATCCCAGGACTGATTACGAGCACACTGCTCAACCTATCAGATCTCCCAGGATCTTTTACATGTTGACCTTCACAAAACCTACTCAGAGCATCCCAGGATGTTATGAGCAAACCGCTCTACCTGTCTGGATCTCGATAGAGCATCCCAGGCTGTTACGACCACACCGCTCTACCTGTCTGGATTTTAAAGGATCTTTTCTATGTGAACTTTCACAAAACCTACTCGGATCATCCCAGGATGTTACGAGCACACCGCTCTACCTATATGGATCTCAATATATCATCCCAGGATGTTACAAGCACACCGCTCTACTTGTCTAGATTTTAAAGGATCTTTTCTATGCGAAACCGTACCAAAACCTGCTCAGAGCATCCCAAGATGTTACGAGCACACCACTCTACCTGTCTGGATCTCGATAGATCATCCCAGGATGTTACGAGCACACCGCTCTACTTGTCTGTATTTTAGAGGACCTTTTCTATGCTACCTGTAGAAAAAACTACTCAAAGAATCCCAGGATGTTACGAGCACACCACTCTACCTATCTGGATCTTGATAGAGCATCCCAGGATGTTACGAGCACATTGCTCTACCTGTCTGGATTTTAAAGGATCTTTTCAATACTACCTGCACAACCTGTCCATGGCCACAGAGTATCAACCCGATACTCACCATACATCATCCTAATGTACATCATCACATGATCAACCTGATCATCATCATAGCATCAACCTGATGCATATCATCTGGAGCAACATCCTGAAGCTCATCATCTGTGATCATCCTGATCATCATCATAGCTTCAACTTGATGCATATCATCTGGAGCAACATCCTGAAGCTCGTCATCTGTGATCATCCTGATCACCATCTGATGCATACAAAGTATCTACCTGATACATATCATCATACATGATCTACTTGATCATATAGTGCATCCTCCTGATACATACGTCAGTACATGATCTACCTGATCATACACAAGTAGATGATCTACCTGATCATACGATGCATCCACCTGATACATACATAAGTACATGATCTACTTGATCATACAATGCATCCACTTGGCACATAGATACATGATCCACTTGATCATATCAAGCATCCAACATGATGCATATACAAATACATGATCCAACTGATCATATCAAACATCCAACATGATGCATATACAAATACATGATCACATTGATCAAAGCATCCAACTGATGCATATACAGAGCAGTAATTGGAGCATCGTCCTAATGCTCATCATCCAGCGCTTACAACCACAACTATGGGAAGGATCCTCCTCTCACCATGCTTGGAATGGCTCCCGCAGATGTGTCCATCACTTCTTCCTCAAAGTGTCATCAATCTGAAGAACACCAAGTGTTGGAGAGAACTTCCGCAGCATTTAGGAAGCTGCTAATTTTGGGAAGGATAACTAATTTTGGAGAGAAAGTACCAATTTTGGCGGTAAGACAAAGATATCGCCGTAGCGCAAATCCCGGCGGGAATCACGGCGATAGGTACAGAAAAGTCAAGCATGTGGTACAAAGAAGAGGCCGAAGGGAGAGCTCAACCACAGCAATAAAGGCGCCGTAGATGAAGAGAGGGTTCATCTACCCTCATTAAAGAAGAAGGACTACAGTCAGCGTTGCTTGAACTAAGAAGAAGCGACGGGCCGATGCATTAAAGACTAAGGACTGCAGGAAGCGGCGACGAGACAGAAGGCGGCCATGGAAGTACAGCCAGTTGACTGTAAGTGGTTAGGGTTGAGTCACTGTTGGGATAAGGCCCACAGTTTTGTAACTGCGATGAGACCTTCGGGCCATCTATATATAGTAGTCTTTTTATATGATAAGGGGTTGGCCACATAGTGAAAGAGACATCAGGTAGAGGTTAGTCAAGCCTTTTTGTGGTTGCAGAGTCTGGACATCCCTGAGAGAATACAAGGGCCAACCTGTTGAGAGATAGTGCGATCCGCAAGGATTGTGAGAGAAAGAGAGTGCATTGGAAAAGGCAGGAAGAGAAAGAGGTCTATAGAGAAGGGCTCCCACTGAGGCGGAGTTTCCCAGAAGACCCTTGTTGTAAAGAAAGGAACGGAACTGTGTTTATTCTTCAGAGTTGTAAACAAGAACCGTAGTCCCCCTGGGCGTAGTTCTTGCCCTGGGAGTAACAACGTGCTTATTTAAGTAGCACTATTGTATTTGTGTAGCTACTGCTCTCATTCACTTGTCTGTGTTATATATGAATGCTTCAGTCTGTTATAAGTAATGTACATGGTCGTCAGCTTAACTTCTGAATGATGTATAATAATTGCGATAATCATAGCTACCCGCATAGCAACTGGATAGTTGTTAACAGAGGATGATGTGCGAGTAGGAACTGAATGTAAGTCATGAATGGTCTACTTAGACGCTGCTCAAAGTGGTATTCTACTTAGTTACGTTGTTGCGAGATATCAAGGGTCAAGTTCATTAGCGAGGGTTAGGCTTGGAGACTGAATGTTGTAGCCAACTGCAGTACCAGGATAAGGCTAGCGGAGACCACTTATTAATCCAGGAAGCGGTCAAGATTCACTTACCGCAGGAACTAGAAGGGGAAGATATCGCGCCTACGATATCTTAGGTATCGCTAGACGGTCTCACGTAGGGGGAGGACTCATCGCACCCCCCTGCGTAATGCGATAAGACAGAGGCGTAGCCGGAGTAATGGAATGAGATAGACAGCTCCAGTCAGAGGGATTAAGGTGGATTTAAGCACCCCGGATGCCTCGGAACTTGGCTGAGGACACTTGAGTCTTCTGCCTCCCATTAGAATCACTTCGGGTGAGACTTCAGGTTGCCTCTGCGACCTGTTGCCGAAAGGGCCAGTGAGCTAAGGGTTCTGTTGGTCTAAGAGATTACCGCAGCCCGGGTCTGCTAGAAAGGATAGAGAATCAAACCAACAAATGGTTCCGTTGCCGGTTTGAACACATTGAGCTGATGTTCTGTTGGCATCCTACCAAGCAAGAACTTAACCAGTGGGTTGAGTCAAAAGAAAGAGAGTTTGCTGCAAAAGAAAACAAGAATCCTAGACTGAGCACTGAGGCTTGGCTACAGAAGCACATTTTTACAGATCTCCATGAGATATTCTTCGTAACTTATGCTATTGAGTTATATGGTTGGTTATCAAAGCTTGTTGACAACAGCGGTGTCAAGAAGAATCGAGAAGTTGTCTGGACAGCAGAGCTGATTCAGACCTTGAAAGGTGTCGATAACCCCATCTCACGCGCAGTAGACTTCTGGCTTGCGAGTCTGCTGGAAGGATTCATCACAGAGTTCGCGGTTGATCAGAGAAAGAGTTTCAGCGCAGCAGAACGGTACTTCTTCAAGGGTTATCGCGGTAAGTACCTAAATTATCTAAGTCTGTCCATTAAGCAATTACTATATGAAAAAGGAGTACTGGATATACTCTCAGATGAATAGTAGCATGATAGTGTAATGTCAGTAGACTCTGAAAGTGATTACGAGTATCTTGGACATACACGTAGTGGTAAAAGATATAGAGTCAACGATTCATCTTCTTCTGAAGAAGACAGCTCAGATCACCCGAGACAGCAGAGTCAGAACCCTAGGACTCCTCAAAAGCCAGTCGGAACTCAGAATAATCCCGCAGGAACCCCGTCCAGTAGCTCTTACACAGCGAATACTGCCGCTACACCCTCCACATCTACACAACCGAGTGGTAATCATACAGCAAACCAGAACCTACCATCTAGAAACAGAATGGGAGATGATATGAAGCTACCAACATTTAAAGGTACAGGGTCGGAGGACCCTGAGCAACACTGGTTCTTATGCGAAGCCATATGGACCATTAAGCAAATACAAGATGATAATGTCAAGCTTGTCCAGCTGGCCACCACATTTAGAGAAAGAGCATTAACTTGGTATATGAAGTATACCACTGGCCATAACAGAACGCTTGCACAGGTTAGAACTGCTATGATTAAAGAGTTTAAAAAACCTAAATCCGAGTCACAGTGCATAGCAGAACTTAAAGATATTAAACAATTGCCTACGGAAACGGTTTGGGATTTTGACCAGAGGTTCAAGACCCTCATTGATCAGGTAAGCTTTGAGCTTGCGCCTCAACAGCATAAAGAATGGTTTATCGCAGCAATATTACCACACATCAGACTTCCGCTAATGCAACAGAAATTAAATACACAAGATGAAGCATTAGAAATGGCAATGAAACTAGAGGCTTCACCTCTAGCAGAAACTAGCACCGGTATCACTAATCTGCAGAATCAGCTAGCTAACCTCACCTTACAGCTGCATGAAATTAAGAAAGGAAAGGAGGTTGCGCATGAAATTTGGTGTACTAAGTGTAAAGCGCAGGGACACAGTAAGGATAACTGCCCTGTCTTTGCTGACTATATCGCCAGTGGAGCTCCTAACCCGTTGATGCAGAACCAGGGGCCATGGTGCGAGATTTGTAGAACCAGAGGACACAGTCCTCAGGAATGCCCTCTCCTTCAGAAATATGTGCAGACACCAAAGAACCTATATTGCAACTTCTGTAAATCTGTGGGACATGACGAAAACAACTGTAGAGCTTATGAGTTAATGATAGAAAGGAAGCATGACCTTTACAGAGTTCAGTCAGAAGCATCCGGACCAGCAGTACGTGCACAAACTGATCCGAATCAGGGAGGCCGTGGAGGAAATTTCAGAGGCCGAGGACGCGGAGGAGGCTATGAATCTGGCCGTGGCCGTGGAACTATCACCTGTTATAACTGTGGAGGAACAGGACATTATGCTAGAGACTGTCAGAACCCTACTACAACGTGCAAGTATTGTAAATCTTATGATCACACAATAGAGGAATGTCCCATACTGATAGCTAAGATCAAGGACGCCAAGCCAGCAACCAATCAGACTATCCAGTTTATCGCTGCTGAGCAGAACGAAACCGAACCACGGGTCAATATTGTAACTCGCAGTGGTCTCTCCACAAGCAACATATCGCAGGACGTGGAAAAAACGACAGGAACGCAGTGGGTGCGCAAAGCTCCAGGAAAACCTACCCCACTTGATCTACAGAAGAATAAGGAGGCATTTCAACAAACTAAGATTTCCTTTGCTGAACAGACACCGCCCAGATCACTATTATTACCATCTCAGGGTATACCACGGAAACCACCGCAGGATGTTAGTACTGCGCAGATACCACAGGCTAGCACATCTGGAAGATGCGACGAAGAGGAATTGACCGGGAGTGTACAGTCCTTCTTGCAGAGTTGTTTGAAACTTCTAAGAAACGGGAAAGCTGTAGAGGAACTTCAGAAAGTTATTGACCAATGTCAACAGAGCCCTTCTGTGAGCAATACACAGCGCACCATTCACCATATAATGGGCCATACAAGGACAGGAAGAGAGATGAGGCTCACAGCGCAGATCGGACTATTTGAAATGGATGAGGTTATCCTAGACTTAGGATCAGAGGTAAATGTCTTGACTAAGCAGACATGGGAACAAATGGGAAGTCCAAAACTAAGCAGGTCCCCTATCCATCTTAGACTAGCTAATCAGCAGAGAATATCACCGATGGGTCGCTTATCGCATGTCCCAGTGGACATCGACGGAGTTCACACATATGCCGATTTTGAGATCATAGAAATTATTGGTGACACCAAACCCTATCCAGCTCTATTAGGTATTGATTGGGCTTTTGATAACAAGGCTGTTATCAACTTAAAGAAAAGGCAGATGACATTTGAAGATGCTCAAGCCCGGGTTATCGCACCATTAGACCCTTTACAGGGTCCTCGCTACATTGAGCCAATCAAAGCAGAAGAGGAGGTGCATAACATGGAAAATTTGTACCAAATGACTTCTAATCAGACAGATTACATTGACCCTACAGCTGATGGACATATCAGCTGGAGATGTGATAGCTCCTGCACATCAGATTCAGATGTTGGCTTAGAGAATTGGCAAAATAGACTCCACGAAGTCTCTATTCGCAGATGCGCATTCATGACTAAATCACTGCGATGGATTGGGACTGAAAACAGGTATATTCCAACTTTTGATGGATTAGCAGACGTCAATGATTTTTTGCAGCAGTTTGAACAAGAGATTCCTCAAGAGCAGAGGATGGAGGTTTTTGACCTTGCAGTTCGAGCCACACCTGCAAGATGGTGGTACACACACAAGGAACATATCGCATCATGGTATGATTGTAAGAGATTGATGCGCATTAGATTCTCTAAAGAAAGAGACTGTACACAGCGGAAATACACAGGGGAGAGTGATCCCAGAGCACACATTATGAACTGTAAACAGAGTTGGCTAGAAATTCCAGCAGAAGAATGGGTTCATTTGTTTATCCACACACTGGATACAGTTCCACGGAACTGGTATACAGAAACAGAGCTAAGAAAAGGAACTATCTCATGGCCTATTATGATTGAAAACTTTTTGGTCACGTTCAGTTTTGAATCTGAACATCCAAGCATTGATCGAGCCTTGAAGATCATAAAGACTAAGATATTTGAGGATTGCCCATCACCAGCGGCTTCGCAACCCGAGTGGGCTATTCAGATGGAACATGCACTGGAATGTTACAACTGCGCACAAGATTCAAGCGATGAGGATGAAGATCCTCGCAGTATCAATATCGCAGAAACAGAAGGTACGCGTGAAGTTGAAGGTCCACACTTAGAAATCCCAGCTGTAACAGAACCAATCAAGATTAGAAAGAGCAATATTGGCACAGAAACAGACCCTAAGTTTGCCTCTATTGGAGATTATTGGGATGATGAGACAATTGGCCAAATCACAGACCTATTACACGAGTATCAGGACCTATTTCCTACCAACTTTACAGAAATGAAGGGAATAGTGGGTGACTTAGGAGTCATGAGAATACCGCTTAAGAAGGATGCTAGGCCAGTTAAGCAACGTCCATACAGGTTGAACCCGCGGTATAAAGCAAAAGTAAAAGATGAAATAGATAAGATGCTAGTAGCAGGCATCATTGAACCTGTTGAAGAAAGTGAGTGGGTTAGTCCCATGGTAGTACAAGAAAAGAAAACAAAAGGAGACATCAGGATCTGTGTCGACTTGCGCAAACTGAATGATGCATCGCTGCATGACCCGTTTCCGACACCATTCACTGATGAAGTCTTAGACAATGTTGGAGGACAAGAAATCTATTCATTTACTGATGGCTTTTCAGTCTATCACCAGATAAGAATCCATCCAGACGACAGGCACAAGACCACATTTGCGACAGAATGGGGCTCCTTTCAGTATACGGTAATGCCCTTTGGTCTTAAGAACGCCCCAGCAATTTTTTCTAGAGTAGTTGTTGCTGTCTTTAAGGAATACATCCATCAATTTTTAGAAGTTTATTTTGATGATTGGACTGTATTTGGACTAGTCAAGAAGCACATAGGAAACCTGTGATTAATGTTTGAAAAATGTAGACAGCACCAGATTTCCCTTAACTTAAAAAAATGTATATTTTGTGCGCCTTTTGGTACGTTGTTGGGTCACATTGTGTGCAGACAAGGCTTGATGGTAGATCCCGCGAAGATCGCCATCATTGTCAATTTACCAGCACCTAACTCAGTAAAGCAGCTGAGAACTACACTTGGTCATACCGGGTATTACAGAAAGTTTATCAAAGGTTATGCCAAGATTACCGCACCAATGGAGAAATTATTGAAGAAGGATATCAAATTCCAGTGGAATGAGGAATGTCAGAAGAGTCTTGACGCTCTAAAAGAAAAAATGGTTACAGCACCTATTCTGGTCTTTCCAGATTGGAACAAGCCTTTTCATGTTCATGTGGATGCATCTGGCATCGCACTGGGCATTATTCTCACGCAACCAGGCGAAGGGGGTATTGACCACCCTATCGCATATTCGAGCAGGAGACTATCGACAGCTGAGAAGAATTACACCACCACAGAGAGAGAAGGGTTAGCAATGGTGTATGCTTTACAGAAATTTCGGCACTATCTGTTGGGTGCCCCGTTCAAGATGTTCACTGACCATTCTGCATTAAAGTACTTGGTCAATAAGCCAGTGTTAGGGGGAAGAATATGCAGATGGCTATTGTTGTTCCAGGAATATGATTTCGAAATCATTGTTAAGCCAGGAAGACTAAATGCAGGACCTGATCACCTGTCAAGGCTAGACTCAGGTGAAGAACCAAGTAATTTAGAGGACAACTTGCCTGATGCGCAATTGTTCTCCATTCAGGTCGCAGATGAATATTATGGAGACATAATTCAATTCCTTACTACAGGGTGGGCACCACCTGAGTTTACCAAGCAACAAAAGAAACAATTAGTGGTGAAAGCAGCAGACTTCACCCTGATTGCAGGACACCTCTATAAGTTAGGACCAGATGAAATCTTGCGCAGATGCGTTATGCCCCACGAGAAACAGACCATTCTTAAGGAAGCACATTCAGGCATCGCAGGAGGCCATTTCGCAGGGAAGCCTACCGCTCAGAAGATCCTAGCAGCCGGACTATGGTGGCCTACATTACATAAAGACAGTAAAGAGTTTTTCAGATCATGCGATATCTGCCAAAGGACAGGAAAGCCCTCCAGAAGAGATGAAATGCCGTTGCGACCACAGATAACGCTACGCGCATTCGATAAGTGGGCCATAGACTTCGTGGGTCCTATTAACCCCCCAGGAAAACGAACTGGTGCGAGATATATTATTACAGCAACAGAATACCTCACCAGGTGGGCTGAGGCGAAAGAAGTCAGGAATTGTGATGCTGCTACAGCAGCACAATTTATTTTTGAAAACATCATCACTAGATTTGGATGCCCAGTGACTTTGATGAGTGATCAAGGCACACACTTTTTGAATAGCACCATAGAAGCCTTGACAGAGGAATTTGAAATACAGCACCATAAGAGTACACCTTACCACCCTCAAGCTAATGGTACGGTGGAGGCTTTCAATAAGATATTAGAACAGGCTCTTACAAAGATTTGTAACAGTCAAAGGGATGATTGGGACCTCAGAGTTAATGCTGTATTATGGGCTTACAGGACCACGTGTAAGAAACTAACAGGGCACACACCTTTCAGCCTGGTATATGGACAAGAGGCTGTTATGCCTATGGAATACATCTTACCCAGTCTAAGGATTGCTCAGCTTACAGAGATGGCTGATTCTAATACTTTAGAGGAGAGATTGGCGCAGCTGCTCAATCTGGAGGAAGACAGATTTATCGCAGGATTCCATCAAAAAGTGCAGAAAGCACGAGAAAAAGCTTGGCATGATAGGCATATCAAGAACAAAATCTTTCAGCTTGGAGACTTGGTACTCCTTTATGACAGTAAGTTTATAAAGTTCCCTGGAAAATTCAAAACTCATTGGTTAGGGCCATATCAAATTCAGCAAATAACAGATGGAGGTGCTATACAGCTTCGTACTATGAGTGGGGAGTTTCTTCCTACCCTGATCAATGGCAGTCGGCTTAAGCTGTATCGCGACGGCCATGCCACCTCCCAGCCCTAGCCCAGAAAGGAAGCTAGTGGTGCAGATGTTCAGTGTAGTTGAAATGAAGCATCGCACCCTAAGGAGTCTACACCGGGAAATACTTTAGGTAAGAATTCGCAGCCAGCTTTTCTGGTGGTTGCGATAATTTTGATATGAGGCGAGTTTGTGGCACTTTCCATCTCCAGACGATGCGATATCTTATCGCAGAGGACAGAAAACAGATGGATGCGCTACCAAATTTTGAATTCATCAGAGGGCTAGTCACTTCGCCATCTGACAAGCATTAACTGCACGGCTGACAAGTATCTGTTGTACTAAGATTTGGCAGCAGTACGACGATTCTTCTAGATTTGGAAAATCCGATGCGACACCACTCCGGCGCACAGTTTCCCAGCGAAAATTCAAACGGCGTTTGCAATAAATAGGCGCGGGGTGCTGTCTTGTCTCTGCATTAAATGTCGCCAGCGGGTCCAGTCACTGATCCGTTGCCATTTAAAATTCCGCCTTATGATAAATGCACGTTCTATTCAAAGCACGGGGCTACTTGGTCATTTTCACCAAAAAGAGTTGAGCGCAGTTGAGCCGAACCAAGCGTATTCTTAGCAGAGTTCTGAGCAGGGAAACCAAAAACAATTGCAGACTCTGATTTGCATTAAGATTAGCAATCATAGGAAGTCCAGAGTACCACAGGGGAAGGTCCCTTGCGCCAGACGAGCCTCTCGAAGACGTGTTGCAGAGATTCCAAAGGGGTGGAATCGAGTGCGCTATGACTTCGGTTGTGGCGAAGAAAGGGAAGAAAATTGCTGCTGGTTCTCCGTCTACACGCCAGTCACCAGGAACCTTAGCTAATATGGAGCGTAGCGAGACCCCGAATAGCACAGACTCAGAAGAACCGGCGCAGGAACTTCCGGAAGAAGTTACAGTCACTACCATATACTTCCCACCAAGAATAGAGAATGCGCCAGCCATTGTTCTTCCACGAGACTTTAAATATGAACTCATACTCCCACCGCTGGATAACCGAGTGAAGGAAGAAGGTAACTTGTGGGGGAATATGCATGCTGTTAAGTTTACTGATTATAATCTGAGAGATTATACGCTGTACCCACAATTCCGCCGCGATCGTTATATGACGATTCAGAGGAACCCAAGGACACAGCACGATGAGTTCGTCCCCATGGACCATGTAAGCCATTTAGCACCGTCGGGACTGCTCAATCTCCTGGAGATTCCACACTTTGGACGGGGCCCGGAGGTCAATGCTGTGGTGCGGACGCTACTGTCATGTGTGCATGGTGGTTACTTATGGTTGGGTAACCGAATTGATGTCAATGTTGACCTCATTCACCGCATTACCGGTCTGTCGAAGACTGGTTTCGACCCACAGATAAATATTGATGGCGCCACAAAGGATACCAGGCTCTCAACCAAGCAGGTTGCGGAGTATAAGCTGCAAAGAGGAGGTCGCGCCTACGATGTCAATTCAATACAGGATGACGCCTTGCGGTTTACTGTTAGTCTGTTGGCCGGAAAACTCCTCCTCAAGGTGAGGCCGAAGGAGGTCACAAGCTCAGTTATCCGCCTCGCGATTGAAGTCATAAAAGGTAAACCTTACAACTGGAGCTTATTTTTGTTAAATAGTTTCTTTCAAGACTGTGCGCAGGCGCAGCAGGATCCACTTCACAGCTTCCACTTCTCGTGGCTGCTGATCCTTATGGCTTTCATTGGATGGAAAGAGCCGCCCAATTCGCAGTTTCCACAACTGCCACCAGGGGCGTGCAGAGGGTCGAGGTACTCAAATCTTTGGGCGAGTAGTCACCCCGAGAAGCACAAGAATAACGCAATGACATTCCATGAATATTATATGCTATTGCTTGAATCCGTCGCAACGATTCCGCGTGTCGACTCGCCGGTCGTTGATCTTTATCAGTCCAAGCTGGAATTTAAAGTCGACAGGGATAAAACCTACATCAGACCCAAAGGATTCAGGAAACATAACGAATGGGCCCCCGGCCCATATCGCATGGAAATCCAGCAGGTTGAAGATACCATTAAGAATTGTTTTGATGAGGACATGAAACAAATGTATGATGATCTATCCTCTGGCCTAGTTCTAGTTGATCCCCCAGCTGAGGACCCAGAAGATGTTCAGGAGGTAGATCCTAAAGACAAAGAGAAAGAACCAATAGGTTCTAAGAGAAGGGCTATTGAAGGCCCTTCTCCGGTGCGACCAAAGAAGAAGAGAACAAAGGCGGTTACTTCCGACGAACCGCAGGCACCAATCATGACAGAAGATGAGTATGATCTCATCGCCAGCCGAATACAGGAGAAGATGCGGGATAAATTCGCTGCGATTCAGTCATCGCAGGATCGTATGCGCATCAGCCTTGACAACAAATTGCGAGAGTTGAAGGCAATCACTGAGAAGACTGCTTCCATGCAGATTCATCCAGCTCCAACTACAGTCGCAGAAAGTTCGCAGCCCCCTCCACAGAGCAGAGAAGAAAGCATTGCAAGGGACCGCACGAACATTGTTCGTATACCGCCAGGAAGCATTAACTTCCCTGTACCGATGGAAGTGCAGATGGTTCATCCTCTTGAGGTGAACCTACCAGAGGTACCTGTGGATCAGTTGTATGAAATTTTCCAGCAGATAGGCACGGAGCTGAGGCACAGAGAACAAGTCACATATGAGCAAAATGTTTTGCTGTCTAACGACAATGTGCATCTCATTGCACAGCATGAGGCAGAGAGTGCCCAGTTGACGCAATATGTTCAGCGAGAGCAGGATGTCTCCCTTGTTTTAAAGAATATTGCAGCAGAACTTCCGCAGTGCGATATCAGGCCTGAGTTAGAAATAACTCAGAAGATCAGAAAAATAGCGGAAAGAGCAAAGGCTCTAGATGAAGAGAAGAAAAAGATGGAGGAAGAATACGAAGCAAGGATTGCTGCACTTGAAGCAAATAAGCCACCTACTCCAGAGGAAATCCAAGAAGCACGAGTGCAAGCTTTCAGAATTGTACAGACACAGATGCACTGTCGGGTGGAAGCAGCAGAGGCTATCCTGGAAGATGCATCAAAAACATGGCTGGAGCTAGAGGAGCTCCCACAGAAAGCCGAGCTCGATCAGCACATTAAGCACTGTGAAGATGCGATAGAAAGAGCTAAAGAAGAGTACAAGGGCTTGAGTGCTCTTGCGAAGATAAGAAAGAAAGGAGAAATCACACAAATTCAGCAGCAGGTGCAGAAATACAGAGCACAGCAGATCAACCTGGCTAACGAAGTTAGCCCGCACGAAAGCAAAGTCGCACATCTGGTTGATGAACTGGAGAAAAAGGTGAAAAGCTTCACCTCAAGTAAAGGAGTCATTGAGGGCACAGAGGACTCCTTGGTAACTGCTGAGCTGCTCAGCGCAGCGCAGGAAGAAGTAACACACATGGACGAAAGCATTAAAGCGCTTAAGGCACAATTCGCAGCAATCTCACGAGCAGCAAAGGATAAGCTTAGGCAGATGAATCAGGCTGTTGTTGCGAGTGGCTCGGGGACGAGCCACAAGTAAGTGTTAGGGGAGTTGTTGGAGAGAACTTCCGCAGCATTTAGGAAGCTGCTAATTTTGGGAAGGATAACTAATTTTGGAGAGAAAGTACCAATTTTTGCGGTAAGACAAAGATATCGCCGTAGCGCAAATCCCGGCGGGAATCACGGCGATAGGTACAGAAAAGTCAAGCATGTGGTACAAAGAAGAGGCCGAAGGGAGAGCTCAACCACCGCAATAAAGGCGTCGTAGATGAAGAGAGGGTTCAGCTACCCTCATTAAAGAAGAAGGACTACAGTCAGCGTTGCTTGAACTAAGAAGAAGCGACGGGCCGATGCATTAAAGACTAAGGACTGCAGGAAGCGGCGACGAGACAGAAGGCGGCCATGGAAGTACAGCCAGTTGACTGTAAGTGGTTAGGGTTGAGTCACTGTTGGGATAAGGCCCACAGTTTTGTAACTGCGATGAGACCTTCGGGCCATCTATATATAGTAGTCTTTTTATATGATAAGGGGTTGGCCACATAGTGAAAGAGACATCAGGTAGAGGTTAGTCAAGCCTTTTTGTGGTTGCAGAGTCTGGACATCCCTGAGAGAATACAAGGGCCAACCTGTTGAGAGATAGTGCGATCCGCAAGGATTGTGAGAGAAAGAGAGTGCATTGGAAAAGGCAGGAAGAGAAAGAGGTCTATAGAGAAGGGCTCCCACTGAGGCGGAGTTTCCCAGAAGACCCTTGTTGTAAAGAAAGGAACGGAACTGTGTTTATTCTTCAGAGTTGTAAACAAGAACCGTAGTCCCCCTGGGCGTAGTTCTTGCCCTGGGAGTAACAACGTGCTTATTTAAGTAGCACTATTGTATATGTGTAGCTACTGCTCTCATTCACTTGTCTGTGTTATATATGAATGCTTCAGTCTGTTATAAGTAATGTACATGGTCGTCAGCTTAACTTCTGAATGATGTATAATAATTGCGATAATCATAGCTACCCGCATAGCAACTGGATAGTTGTTAACAGAGGATGATGTGCGAGTAGGAACTGAATGTAAGTCATGAATGGTCTACTTAGACGCTGCTCAAAGTGGTATTCTACTTAGTTACGTTGTTGCGAGATATCAAGGGTCAAGTTCATTAGCGAGGGTTAGGCTTGGAGACTGAATGTTGTAGCCAACTGCGGTACCAGGATAAGGCTAGCGGAGACCACTTATTAATCCAGGAAGCGGTCAAGATTCACTTACCGCAGGAACTAGAAGGGGAAGATATCGCGCCTACGATATCTTAGGTATCGCTAGACGGTCTCACGTAGGGGGAGGACTCATCGCACCCCCCTGCGTAATGCGATAAGACAGAGGCGTAGCCGGAGTAATGGAATGAGATAGACAGCTCCAGTCAGAGGGATTAAGGTGGATTTAAGCACCCCGGATGCCTCGAAACTTGGCTGAGGACACTTGAGTCTTCTG
The DNA here is from genome assembly GCA_027924585.1 of Larix kaempferi. Classification (NCBI taxonomy): domain Eukaryota; kingdom Viridiplantae; phylum Streptophyta; class Pinopsida; order Pinales; family Pinaceae; genus Larix; species Larix kaempferi. Next base: position 3,934,272 of record BSBM01000374.1, on the reverse strand, counting down.
CCTCCCATTAGAATCACTTCGGGTGAGACTTCAGGTTGCCTCTGCGACCTGTTGCCGAAAGGGCCAGTGAGCTAAGGGTTCTGTTGGTCTAAGAGATTACCGCAGCCCGGGTCTGCTAGAAAGGATAGAGAATCAAACCAACACCAAGCCTCTCTCTGAAGTACTCGAACTTCACTTTGGCTAGTGGCTTCGTCGGCACATCTACAACCTGCTCATCCGTCGCAACATACAGGAGCTTCACTGCTCTTCTCTACACCATATCCCTGATATAGTGATATTTGATCTCAATGTATTTTGACCTGTCATTGAACACCGGGTTCTCAGACAGCTTCACACAACTCTGGTTGTCACAAAAGATACCAGTAGCCTCCAGTGGGAGATCAAATAACTCAGACAGTAGCTTCTAGAGTCATACTTCCTCATAACTAGCCGAATAAGCTGCAACATACTCTGCTTCGGCTGTACTCAGTGCCACCCAGGACTGCTTCCTACTAAACCAAGAGATCATACCGGATCCCTTACTAAAGCAACACCCCGAAGTGCTCTTCCGATCAATGGCACTGCCTGCCTAGTCTGAATCAACATAACCCTCTAGGTTAAACTTTTGATTCACTTCATATTTGAGCCCATAGTCAACTGTACCCTTCAGGTACCTCAGAATATGCTTTACAGCAACCAGGTGAACACCTCTCCGATCCGTCAGGAATTGGCTCAATATATTCACCGCAAAACAAATATCTGGTCTTGTATTCATTAGGTACATTAAGGACCCAATTATCTGACGATACACAGTGACATCAACCGGATCAGATGAAGCATCACACAGAAGCTTCAGGTTCGATTCCATAGGTGTGGCCATGGCCTTGCAGTCCATCATCCTAAACCTCTTTAGAATCTCTACTGCATACTTCCGTTGTCCAAGGAAGATTCCATCTACACACTGCCACACCTCCATGCCTAGAAAGTAGTGCATAATCTCCAAGTTCTTCATCTCGAACTCGGCAGCAAGCTTCCGCTATGTGTCGGCAATAAATCTATCCTCACCTATAACAAACAGGTCATCCACATACAAAAGTAGTATCACTGGATTGCCTTCCTCAACCTTGTAGTAAAGGTTGGAATCCGCTTTACTCTTGGTAAAGCCCAAACTTGATAGAAAGCCATCTATCCTGCCATACTAGGTCCCAACATGTCAGCAAAGAGGTTTCATTCTAGATAAGTAGCAATGGAATGTTGTACAGTGCCATAGGCCACTTACCCATCACATGCATATTAGTAGTATACTGTTTATTAATGCAATTATTCTAATTTAAATAGTACACAACCTAAGTCTAGGAACATAAGCATATACATCATTGAACAACATTATTTAAACAAACAAATATGTAAGAAATGACAATTCAAATACTTATCTTTGTTTGGTTGTTGGGTGGACTCCCTCTGAATCTTTGCAACTCCATTCTGATGTGGATTGTGAGAAGTGGTCGACTCCCTCTGAATATTTGCATCCTTACGGAAACTACTGGAGTGTACTCCCTCTTGATCTTTGCTTCCTGGATTACCTGTCCTTGAACTTATATCCATCCTCGATCACTATGCATGCTTACAAGTATCATTATTGTGATATCCTCGAGATCTCATACATAATCATACATTTATTAGTATATTCTCAATACTATCAAAACACAATAATTTTAAGCATGTATAGTCATGATCATTTCAAACAGAAATAATAAGATTTAGTATTCAAGGACTCTTATGGTTAGTCATATCATAAATTAAACTAAGAAACATAATATTCCTAAACCCATGATTACTCAAACCTATACTTTCATGACTCTTCTGGCTAGTCATATCATCAATTAAGGTAAGAAACATAATATGCATACACCCATGATTATTCAAACCTATGAATAATCATTATCAATCATGCCATGTATACTTATATAAGAGATCCTAACACAAGGTAGGATTCTAACTTGATATAGGAAAAATATATCTAGATTAGTATGTTAGCTAGTTATGTCTAACATACCCACATGATGTCTTCTTGTTCTCTTCAATTACTTGTGCTAGTAACCTGCATATCTCATAAGTTAACCATTATAGAACCTAGATATGCATACCTCGTAAATAGATCTTCTAAGTGATCCATGACAATGGATGAATCTTTGTCTTCGTGTCACCATGATCATATGTTCTTGAACTAGAACATGATTTGTCTTTCTTGGTGTACCTTTCATGTTAGCAGACAACATAAACCTCATACAACACCATAATGCATTAGTACAATCATAAGTGTCAACACCCTAATCAATGAATATCTTCTATCATGCATTCATAATTTTATTAAGGTGATATGACAAGTCTAAATTTAATCAAGATTGTACTAATCATAATAATATGAAAACAAACATACCATAAACTTAATCATGAACAAATCTCGAGACATACCTGGACAAGTCATACCTGTCGAGATTGCTTGTAATCTTCTTATGTAAGGCCTTAGCCTCATCTCCCTCTGAAACAAGAACTTCTTCACTTATGCAGGTGACCAATTCATTCTCTTCTGGGATTAACCCAATCCACTTGATTTGCAGGAACTGGATCTGGAGATGGATTAGGGTTTGTTAGAGAAATCCTAAAAATTCAAACTTTGAATTTCAAACTTCTGAAAGGATAGAAAGATGCGCCTTGATGAGCTGATCAAGCTGGTATACTCAGAATTTGAAAACTGCAAAGTTTCACCCCTCAAAATTGCCTTTGAAAACTTCTGGATCTTCTGGACAGGATCCCAAACTAGGGTTTGATAAAGCCCAACCTTCTGCCCAACCTAAAGGTTCGATCCAAATCTCTAAAGTTTGATTTTTCTGAGGAGCTTCCAGCCGTGGTCACAGACTTAAAAAATTCCAACTTTTTCAGAAGCCCTAATTTTCCATTTTTTCGATCAAAGTCCCGAACTAGGGTTTGATCAAGCTCATCCTTCTACCCAACAAAACAATTTGATCCCAGTCTCTAAATTTTGATTTTGATGAGTGGCATTCATCCGTGGTCTGTGATTACAAAAATACCAACTTTCTCCGAAACCCTAATTCCCAGAGCCATGAATGAAGGTGCTCAAAATCTAATTCTGTTTTGATAGAAATATGCACCTGATTGTTTCTAGTGTAACTCCAAAATTATGAATCCACAAGGTCTGAAACTTCTACCTGTGGTATCTTGACCTGTCATATTTCCAACCCCATAGGTCTGACCTCAATTGGATTCTCTGAAAGAGATTTATGCCAAGTGTCGCAACGTGACCTGTTTATGGGATAAAACAAGAGAGCAAACTTGTACAGAGTTCCACGTGTCACTGGTTCACTTTCGGCCTCTGAACCTTCTGCCTGTGAAATTACAGTCCATTCCCTACCTGTAACATTTTACGAAATTTAATTTGGAGCTTCCTAGCCCAAGTTATGACCTTTTTTCCTAGGTCACCTATTTATGACTCAGATCTGGAAGAGGCAGAAACCCTAGATTTTACAGATCATAAAACACAAAGTACAACGAATTAGAAGTTTTCCTTTGGACATAAGGTACATGGGGATCAGATCTTCGACTTGTAAAAGTTTCGGATCTGAAAACTTCTCCAAAATGGATTTATATCAAAAGTTCTACGATGACTGGTTTTTGCTATATCAAGCCCTAGCATCGCAAGTGCAACAAGTGTCATACATGCCATACCATGCCTTCTTTCAGGCTGGCTCTGATACCATGTTAGTTTTTCAGACCTTACTTCAATCTGATCTAAGATATTAACTGAGAGAATAACATGTACAACATATCTACAACATATCAATCATGGACACAATAATGCAAGCACACAAGAGACACATAATTTCACCGAGGAAAACCAAGAAGGTGAAAAACCCCTCAACTTCCTCGGAGATAGAAAGAGCAATGATACAACCAAAGTACAAGAGATAGTCTTCTCCTAGCAGCAGATCCTTCTCCTCACAAGTGTGCCACTTTCCAAATGAGAGAAGTGTGAGTAAGTGAATGATCAAATAGAGATCTCCCGATCTCTATTTATACTTGTCCTGTCCTACCCAATAAACTAATGGGGCCGACTTGTCTAGCTTATCCTAATAACCCATGGTTAACTTAATCTGGGTTGACCCCACACTTGGTGGTCTAATAACCCATTTACCCACATGATTCATACAGGGCCAACCCCATCAAGGTGGTCTAATAACCCATCAAGTATAAGTTACGACACTTACAATATAAATGACGACACTTTCATCTAGAGGAATAATAACATCTCTATGGGAATACAAACACTTCCGTAGAGAGGAATAATAACATATCTATAGGAATACAATACACATGGGTAAAATGCATTCCGAAGTTACATATACATCAACACCAAATTGAGCCAACCCAATCTACAATTGGGTTTATGAGGCTGCTAGGAAATGGAAAGGAAGAATTGTTAAGCTAGTGAGCTCAAGCACAGAGCCATGGATACCTCTACCAGATCTATCTAGCTTGACACCCGCAATGCCTACACACCCCACTCAAGGAAGTATTCCCTTCACCAATACATAGTCCCTTAGGCCATACCTTCCAATCTAGAGTGTCCAAGGTGTGCATAGAAGGGTAGCCAGCCCTCTTGATCTTCTTGAGAGGTCATTTTCCCCACTAGGTTTATCAAGCCAGTTCTGCCCACTACCACTCCAAATTTCTTGCTCATAGGTTCAAACCAAAACAAGGATGGATGCACATAACAGCAAAAGTATAAGTGATGGGCATGAAGAAACTTTTTTATAGTGAGATGCCCAAATATGGGGTTTCTACCAGTTCAAAAAAGCGTAGGAAAGCACAAACGAAATGGAAAAATGGGAAATAAACCCTGGGAAGGAAAATTCATTTTCAAAAAACATTTATGGACAACCCAAGAGCAAAAAATACCTCCATCAAACCCCCAATTCGTGGTTCTCCTCTCCCAGTCACTGTACCAACCAAAAACGAGTTCCCAGCCATGGAAATTTAGGAAAAATGGTAGAAAACATGAAGGAGATAGACTCAGATAGCTCAGGCTGCGTGAGAGAGGAAAGACAATGGGTGAAGAATGTATTTGGGCACCATTTTCTGGGTTTTTTCTTGCCCATGAAGCAAAAATTCAATTTTCCAGGTTGATGGCCTGCCCATACACGAAACTGGCTGCCATACCTCTCCATTCCCAAGGCATTAACTGCCTCAACCAACTCTTGGAAGAATTAAATGATTGGGTGCATAAGCCAAAATGTGTAGTTGAGGGTTTACATGGATTAACACCATTGGCTCATGGGTTTGAATAATTTCCCTCCCTATTCCTTGAAAAATTGTGCCCCTCTTTGATGCATTGCATAGCTAGTTGTCAGTATTTTATTAAAATTAGTATTTACATGATGTCTTAATTTACATTGTGCCTGTCTAGCACAAGAACCATATGCACCGATTTTTAATTGCTGATACATAAAACGATAAATCAATGGTGGGGCCTTAGCCTTGAGATCCTCACCATGATTTAATAACGATATTTACATCATTTACAATTTTAATGCAATGGGGTTGAACTAGGGACATTACACAAGATCGCAAGGATCAAACCCAAAGAGATCTCTCTAGAAGATACTCCTCCTCCTCCACTTGTGCACCACTTTCTCTCTTAGCTATGCGAGCTTGAGAAGTGAGTTAATGAATCAAATGAGAGACACAACCTCTCTATTTATACACTGACTAACTTGCCAAATAAATCAATTGGGACGACCTCCTAAGGAAGTCTAATAACCCAACCACTTAACTCAACCAGGGATGACCCTACATTGGTGGTCTAATAACCCATCAAATATAAGTTGTGGCACTTACAAATACAAATGACGACACTTATGATTGGAGGAATAAAACATCTCCATCATGAATATAATAAAGTACAAGTGTAATACATAGAAGAATATCTTCCAAAGTTACAAATACATCAACAATTAAATGACCAAATCACTCATGCCAAACTTTACTCAAGTCATCGCTATGATCAATAAAAAGGTGATGACCCAAATTTGTCGAATCTGTACAACCTCGTAATATCATCAACAATTATAGTAGCTAGCACATGATTAGGATCTTTGAAATCCTTGATTACAACATGGGGTGTTGTAAACTCTGCAGTCTTTCCTTCACTAGAATGAGTGATTTGATATACTCACAACAAATTGCAAGAAATTATTGGAAAACATAATACATCATTGAATTGACCATCTTCTACCTGAATAGTTCCATATCCTACAACATTAATAGATCTATCATCACCAACAAATATTTCTTTGGTGTTACATTCATTTAGAGAAGAAAGTATGGCTTTATGATAAACCATATGATAAGATTCTCTAGAATCAACGAGTAACTCATTAGAAGAAGAGGAAGAAGATGCACTAAAGGAAAATACAAAATCACAATGTGCATTTCCTTGAGTTGTATAGTCAGAAGATGATTCAAGGACGTTGTGCTTCTCCATTGTTGCTTCCAAGGCTTCCATCTTCTTGAAAAACATCAAAACCTAATTCATTGTGCTTCTCAAAAATATAATTCATTGTTCCATGCAATCAGAATGATGTTTCCCAAAAGGTTCAAGTACAAATCCAAAACTTTAAATTTTCCACACAGATTGTTTATCATATCACTTTATTGATAAGATAGCTGATAGGTGGAATTGCATGCAAAATATTTGGTTGTCGTGACAAGAGATGCGACGTCAGAAAAGGTATCACGCCGTAGTAAATGCGTGATAAGGAATAGCTAGACACATAAAGAAATCAACTGGGAAGACATTGTTTGGCACTGCGTGATAAATTTAACAAGAAAATGGTATGAAAGATTGCACAAGGATTGATGAGGTATTGATATGACAGGAACAAAAGATCAAGATAAGAAGGAAGATAGCAATTGTACAGGGGGGAGCGTATCTGAGATGGCTATGAAAACAGTATGCAGATTGCAAGACAATTCAAATCGGCACAGAGACCCAAGAGAATGAATGAAGTATGAAGACAAGGGGAGCAATTCAAGTAAGCAGATGTTCTCAATGTTAGCTAAAGGAAAAAGAAAATAGAACCTATAGTTATGGAGTAATGGCACCTCTTTTCCATTGATGTAAAAGGGGGAGAAAGATCATGAAGCATTGGATCAACAAAGTTATGAAAAGAAACTGAGAAATATCATGAAGCATATGATCCATGCAGAATTAAAAGACACAGGGAAGATCATAGACAGCAGAATGCACAGATGAGTCAAGACTCAAACTAGCAAAGAAAACATGGGGAGTACACATAGGGGGAATACTGTGACAAGCACAAATGAAGCACACAACTTTAGGAGATGAATTATGCACAACTTCATGAGGTGTTGATATTAATGCCAAAGGGGGGATTGTTGAACTTTGGTTGTCATTGATGTCAACTGAATTCAAAGAGGATTCAGTATTCCTGTGACAATTTGAAAAAATATATAAAATCCACTTTGAAGAAGTATATTTCTATGCCAGTTTAAAGAAGTATATGAAATATATTTTGAAGAAGTATATCGATTCAAGTATGAACAAGTATATCCAAAAGTGCATCCAGTTTAAATAAATATGGTACAAGGTGCAGGTCTTGAGTCCACCTAGTCATAGTACTTCAAAGGTATATGCTAGATACATGGTTGGAAAAGGTTCAAGAGTGCGCAAGAATCTTGAAACAAAGAACATATGAAAGTGCACAAGATACACCAATCAGAAGAATATTTCAGCTGTTAAAGCATGCAAATGTCCCAAGAAAAAAGTAGTGGTTGTAGAAGTCAAGTGCGCAAAACCCACAAGTGATAGTACATGAAGAATGCAAGATCAAACCGCAAGGGTGTAATTCCCACAAAGGAAAGGACAAAATATGCGTAAGACCCAAAAGAGATGACACCTCAGCGACATAGAACATGACAATTGGCGGAATCGCGAAGTAAGAGAAACTGTAAAGCAAAGAAGTATCCACAACTAACTCTTGGACATACAATATGCGTGGGAAAAGTATAAATAAGTAGCCGAGTTGGAGGATTGAAGTAAGCTTGAAGGCAAGGATAGAAGCTTGAAAGTGGAAAGATGGAAGATAGATATTTATTAAGCTTAAAATTCTTGGTGAATCAAGGGCTCATGGAACCAGAACATGATAATCTAGTAGAGATCCAAGTGCACATAAGCATAGAAATGGAATAGCTTATGGTGCGAAGAATGATGTAGTATATATGTGACAGTTGCATGAAGATAGAAAGGTAGAACTATAGAAGATGCACAAGTGCATGAGACCAGAATGATAGTATCATAGAAAACACACAAATAGTCACAGATGATCCAAGACAAAAGCACAAAGACAGACTTGAGGTATATCTAGTGATGCGCGAAGTGAATAATTTTATCTAATGCACTACGAAAAAATTGCAAGACAGTAAAGGATGTGCATTATAATAAGGATGATCTGAGACAAGTGCATTATATAAAATAGAAGAATCACAGATGATGCATAGAGAGTCACAGATTGTCTAAAGGTTGTTGCACCAAAAAAAATGGGAACATATCAAAAGGTGCACAGATCTATCTGATATTATGCGCAAAGTTGGAACAACAATTCAACAGAAGATGCACAGTATCAGTTGAAGTTGCAGATGCACAAAAAAAAATGGTATACAGTACTTAAGCGCAAACTGCAGAGTATGATGAATCAGTACACAATTCATGAAGTATGATGTCAAGTGTATCTTCCATGTTGATGTGTATGAGTGAAATTTGTGATACAGATTAGGGATTGCATGATCTCGAGGTTGTAGAAGGTGCACACAGCATAAATAACAACATTTAAACAAAAGTGTGTGTGGATAAAAAGAACGATCAAGTAATATATTCTTCTATCATATTAGGATGGTAGGATGGGGAAAGGAGTACGGAGTCGGTGCCCCCTTCCGGTTGGAGCTGGTAAATCAGGGAGTTGGTGATTCCTTCAAGCGAGTACCTGTAAAACCAAGGGGTCGGTGCCTCCTTCCAGTTGGTGCAGGAGAAATTTGGAAGTTGGTGCTTCCATGAATGTAATATTTTTATTATAAGAGAGCATTCTGTGGCTTTCTCCCATTTGGGTTTCCACATTAAAATCTCTGTGTTATGTATTTTGCATAGATATGGATGAATGCTTTTGTTTATGTGAATGTATAATTTGAGATCAAGTTAAAATCTGATAAGAAGTCAATATTGTTCATAACTACACTAATATTGATTCACCCCCCTCTCATTATTAAATATATTCCAATAAGTGCAAGGGTATTCCTTAAACCATACCCATGAACTAGATTCGTGGCCTAAAGAAAACACCCCAAAATGTGATTTTTTCTTCTTTCTCCATTAAACTTGCGAAAATGAAAAAAAAACACTAGAAAATGAATAAAGAGAAAGCAAAGAAAAAGAGGAAGGAAAAACGAGAAGGGAATGGAGAATCCATTACCTTCCTTATTGAGGTTGCAGCATGAATCCCTAAACCCTCAACAACAAAATAACAATAAACATTAGAAAATAAATAAATAAAAATAAAAATAAATTAGGGAGGAAGGAGGAGAACAGAAGGGAAAAGGTATTACCTTCATTATGGTGGTTCTTTTATGAAAATTTATCCTCTATAAATGAAACCATAAAATTGCAACAACAAACAACAATAAACATTAGTAAATCAGTAAAGGAAACAAAAAAGGAAGGAAGGAAGAGATGGGAAGGAGAATCCATTATATTCCTCATGGAGGTTCCTCTATGAAACCAGAACCTTATCTTCCATGAGTATCAAAACCTAAGAGAGAAAACCTTAAGGGAGAAAGGATAAGGGTGGAGAAGAGAAGAGAGAAACAAAGGAAATCATAAATTAATGAAAGAGTAGGTTTTGAGAGGATTTTGTGACGAAAATAAGGGATTTTAATTAACATAATTGAAATTCCCTCCAACTCATGAGGATTGAGATAAGTGGATTATTTGTAACCTTTTATATTACTTATCTTTCTTTTTGAAAAGTTTCTCTTTGTTTTATTTAGTAATTTGAGAAAGTTGACACTAAACCTATTGCTAAATTTGGCACTACACTTGAAAAAGGAAAGACGGCCAAATTTAGCTCCATCCCATGAAATGGCACCAACTTTTCATAGCAAAAAGAGATGTTAACGACAAGTTTTTTTGTAGTGTTTCCCACAAAACTTGAAGTGACTCTTACTCTTCTTACCTTTTGATTTGGTTCCTGTGTCATCATTGGAAGGATGAACTAGTTGAGAGGGTTTGGGACCCATGTTTTTGTTATTATTGCAAGGATGTTTCTTCTTCGTATTCTTGGTATTGTTCTTTTTTTGTGCCACTAAGGCTTGGATAGATGTATAGGCATTGTTGATTACTCCAAGATGTACGAGCTTACCTTTCTCTTGAATCAAGGAAACAAAAAAAGATTCAAAATTGGGTCCTACATAGTGATCCCCCAAAGATACCTTCATGGAGTAAAAGGTAGATACAAAAACAAAATAAGTAGGACCAAGCTTGGAAAAAATAGCATCAAAAATTTGATTTTTTGGCTCTAAAAGTATTTTTCATTCTTTGACTAAGGTTCCAAGGGTTTTGAATTTAGATAGATAGTCTTGAATATAAGAAAAGTAACTTGGATTTAAAGAAACCAACTCATTTTCAAGATGGTGACCTAAAATCTTAGTGTCTTTACCAAACACAGTGCCCAATTTTCCTAATCCTTTTCTAGTTCATCAATTCCTTGAAGGTGAAATCGTAACTCATTAGAAAATGACATTATAATTAATCCACGAGCTTCATCATACTTGTTGGTCCATTTGATTTGCTTATCATGATTAATGGGTTCATTTTATTTTTTCAAGGTAATATGGTAAAGTCCCCTACTTTGGACATCCTCTATACGAGCTTTCCATGAGAAGTAGTTGGTACTGGTAAGCAAAATATGACTTGAAGCGTCGATATTGACATACATAGATAATATGGATTTAAAAGCATAAACTGATGGTCTAGATCCAAATATCTAAAAAAAATAGGTAGTTTCAAAAAAGACGATAGTCAAAACGGACTCTGGATGTCAAAGCTATGCCCTTTTGAAGAAAGACATAAAAAAGAGCCAAGGATCCATGTGTCAAAAAACGTTTGATCCATGTGATCATGGGAGAAAGAAAATGCAATAAATAACCCCCCCCCCCCCTACTAACGTTTCCTATAAGCTCACTTTTAAAAATAAGTTGCTTCAAAATAAGTGACCCACTTTTATAAAACAACTCGGAAGCATTTTCACAATATATTATTTTATAACTTAATGTTACATGAAATTTTACACTGAAGTAAGAAAAGGAGGGACTTGAACTGAAGGCCTCTTAATTATTAAAGTAACTTTCAATGACGTAAGTTAAGCAAAATATTTTGGAATAATTTGGGGGAGAATGGTGTTGTTGTGGTTGAAAGAAGACGCCTACTCAAAAAAATCCACCCAAAAACAAAAAAATGGAATTATGAAACTAAAATGTTTCATATTTAGGTTTAGTCCTTGGTTAACTTTCCTTGAAAATGTAAGTTTTCTTACTATTTCTTGTTTACTAAGTTCATACAAAGCACATGAAAAAGAGCACACACATTTAAAAGACCATTTATACTATGTTTTCAATTTGTTGAGTTGTCATAAAGTGCATGGAAAAGAGCATATAGAGATTGAAAAAGTAACAAACCGGAACTAAAACAAAAAACTAGGCTAAAATCTAAAAGATGTTCAAGGAAATATTTAAAAATGCATCTTTTTAAATAATATACCTCTGGATATGGTAAAAGGAATGTATGTTATGAAACATAAACCTTTTTCAGTGAAACAAAAAGCATTTACAACTAAAAGAAACACTCAAGACAAATTAGAACACCTCTCTCAACCGAGAAATACACAAAAATAGCAGAAACCATAAATTCGTTGGTGCATATGGCAACACCAGCTCAAGATCATGATCATCAATGGAAGTGGAACTTCATAAGAGCTTTAACACGAGCTATTTCCAAAAGATCAAACACCTTGAACATCCACTCACACAAACATACTACAGATCTAGACACTAATTTTTTTACGTGGTTAAAACCCTAGAAGAGGAAAACAGTCCATGACCCCATCCAAATAGTTACTTGAGGAAATATATTATGCAAAATAAAATAAAATGTTACAATGAGTTTCTTACAATCGATCCTCTAGCAAGCAACCCTCCATGCACTTTAAATAGAGATTATGGAACAATCAAGTGTTAAGTGATAGATCAATGGCCATTAAGATCGATGAGCCATCAAATCACTCTATGTCTAGGACATATTGTGGCCATCGGATTACATATGTACAAATGCATACTAAAGAAACACACTAAATACCTAACGATACATTATACCAAGCTGATCTTAACTAACTCCTAAGTTTCTTGATATCCTAACACTATTGATTAGGAAAGCACATTCTTCGGTCTGTTTGGAACGCTTAGGCATCCACAAGATTATATTGTATCCACAATTTTTTTTTCAGATTGGCCTTATATTTCCCAACGTGTTAGTTATTTTGTGTGGAATTGTGCCTTGTACATTAAGAATAAGCTTGGCATTCACAAACTTTAATTGTACAAACCATTTCCACTTCCTACATGTCATTTGGAGGATGTTTCTATGGATGTTATTCATGTTTTCTATTGACCCTCCATAAACATGATTGTGTTTTTGTTGTAGTAAGTCTTATTTCAAAAATGGCATTATACATGCCCTACCAAAAGAAAATTATTTTATAACAAGCAATATACCTTTTTATTTGCAATGTTTGCACATATTTTGGCCTTCATCACATTAGACTCAATAGACTTTGTTTGTGTCGTGTGGAAAACATTTTAGCCTTCCTCACACTATCACTTCTTATATCCATGCTCATCAATCATTTTTGTAAGGAACTTTGGAAAATGTTGGAGTGCAAGTTACAATATTCTACTACTTTCCGCCCCCAAACCTATGGCCAAACAAAGGTGTCTAATTGCACCTTTGTCCAAGTGATCTTGATAGCATATTTCAAAAACAACAATGGGATAAGGTGTTACACATAGTGCATCATTGGTATAATAGAGTAGTGCACTCTATCACTGGTTATTCACCTTTTGAACTATGTTATGGTTACCAACCAACTTCCCCTTTTGAGTTCTTATCCATGTTTCTAGCTCCTACTTTGGAACAATAACTTAATGCCCTTCATTTGTGAAAGATGTAGCCGATACTGATCTCTAGGTATGTAATTCCCTTAAGAGTAACCAAGCACACATCAATATGCTACATGATCTGCATCATACTTGTGCATCCTTCAAGGTTGTCGCTAAGTTATGGTTATTTATACAGAAACAATACTTTCACGGGACTAATATCATAAGTTTCATCCGCTTCATTATGATCCATATTAGATTTTGAAGCCTCTTAATGATAATGCCTTCAAATTGGAGCTTCCCCTATAATTGGGTATCCATTGATTGCTAATGTTTCCTGGCCCAAGATATATGAGCCTACAAAGGCATTCCCATCTATCACCCTATGGACTCTATTACATATTTCGAGACACTATTGGACAATGATACCTTGAAAGAAGTGCATCACAAATCCATTCATTTTAGTATTATCCCTACATACCTTGTGGGAGCCAAGGTAATTTGCCTACCCAAGCTAAGTGGTTTCAATAAGATGAATTTGCTACTCTTTTCGCTCATCTTGTTACTTATAGGGACACTTGGTCTTCCAATAAGAAGGAAATTACACAAATTCCAAGATAGATGTTGGAGGATAGTAATTCTACAACATAATAATACATTTTTAGTATGCGTTTAAAAAGTAGTTAAGTTTTATTATAAAAATAAAGGAGATTACATTGTCAAAATAATTGCCTCCATTTTGAATTTGCTTATTAAAAATGTCTCGATATATAAGAAAATAATTTTCGAGTATAAGTTTCAGTAATGTACTTTTGATTTGTTAAAATATTACTGATTGAAAAAACTCTTCCTAAAACACCTCTGACATGTTAAGAAGCGAAAAAGGACGAAAGGTAATGTAAAGTATGTAGAAATGGATTTGTATAGATTGACTAGCATGTTCTCCTTCATTGTACAGCATACGCATAGCATGTTCTCCTTCATTGTACAGCATACGCAAATCAGATTGGGAGTCAATGTTTAAAAAGCTATGAAATAATGTGTGCAAGTATTAAATCTTTCAGAGTTGAGTCAGCCATGATTTGGATCCTCTATTTCAGTGGCAGTTTTAATTACCTGGTTTTATATTTTTGAAAATTGATGTCCAAAATGTAATCTTTGTAAACATTGTTGTTTTATTGCGTCTCGCTGACCATTTCATAAAAACTGCAAATCGATTTTTGTGAATTTTATGCAATTGTTAAAGAATTAAGATTCATTTTCGACCCCAATCGATCGAGCTTTGAAAGCTGTACAATTTTCAGACTACTGCATGATACCTTTAAAGAATGGACACTTTCAAGTAAAAATCTAGATTTAACATGAATCTCTATACACAAAACATCATATACATAAGCCATAACAAAGCGTCGAGAACGGGATCTAGGATTTGCCTTGGTCACGTGAATTCTGTAAGATACTCCGTCATTGTTTGAAGAAATGTGATGAGTTAACACTTTAGCTCATCCGAGCCTTAAACCCAAGTGGTGGGACACATAATTAAGAATCTGAAGTTAGTGCGTCCAGTCGCTTTATCCCTAACTGCCATAACGCCAATGCTGTAATGGTTTCTGCAGTTTTCATGAGCAATATTAGAGTCGAGATTTCGCGTACTTCGGTTGCAGCTTGCTGCAGTGATATTCATCGATTCAGAAGGAGAAGCCGAAGAAAAATGGCAGGCTTTTGGTTGCATAGTTTGACACTGAAAGGAATGTCCATTGCTTTCCTCGTAGATTAATATGAAACAACCACAGAGATCGTGGCTTGTTGAATTGCAATTGAAGATGGTGGGGGCATTATAGCGCAATTTTACCTTTTGAACTGATCCATATGACATGACAGTTGATTAGAAATCACACTCGCTGAAGTAAGCATGTCCCACGTATCGTTGATATATGAATTTAATTATGTGCTGCATAACGAAGCAGTTACTAGTATTCGATAAATATTGAAATCAGATATCGTTCTAGGTAAATCTTGGAATCAATAGCATTCGATAAATCTTGGAATCAAAGAGCTAAAGGGTTGGCCAAATATGGGGGGTCATTGTGGAAGCCAAATATGGTGTTAATGTGGATGTAAAACTAGGTGTTAAAAGGGATGCGACATTTTGTGTTAACGAGGAAGCCAAACATGGGGTTAATGTGGTAGCAAACATGGTTGCAAAACTGAATGTTAATGTGGATACAAAACATGGGGATAAATAGAAAGCAAAACATGGCATAACATGGGAATCAAAACTTGGTGCCAATTTGGAAGCAAAACATTGTGCAAAATGGGAAGCAAAACTTGGCACCAATTTGGAAGCAAAACATGGTGCAAACTCGGAAGCTAAATAAGCCGCTAATGTGGTAGCACATATGGATGCAATATTGGACACTAATATGGATGAAAACATGGCGCTAATGTGGATGCAAACATAGATGTCAAACTAGATGCTAACTTGGCTCTATTCTAGACGATACTTGGATGCAATTCTTGGCATTGCTCGACAAAGTGGATGCTAAAAAGGGAGCTAAATGGTGTTGAAATATTGTAACTTCTAAGAATATTCTATTTGTACATTATTATTATATCCAAAGATGTTTATTCCTCCGTCGGAATGTTGTAACTTGGGTTATTAGACTTCCCTAGTGGGGTCGGCCCAGAGTCAGTTATAACGGGGTGTTTAAGTCTCCTAGTGGGGTCGGCCCAATGAGCATTGGGTTATATCTATTGGGGCCCTAACCTAGTTAGGTATTTTGTCTAGTGAGAGATAAAGTATAAACAGAAGTGTCGTGTCTCTCATTTACACACACTCACTCACTTGTGAACTCGCATAGGAGAGAGAGAGATATGCAAAGGAGGAGAAGGAGCTCTTGTTTGGGGACTACAACTTTGTATTTGTTGGTCATCTATATTGAGGAAGCTTTGCTGGGGTTTCCCACCATAAATCTGTGTCTCTTGTGTTTATGTTGTGCTTGTTGTTCTTTCAGTGATCCTGTATATTAGCTTGTTGTGAAATTGAATGGAATACTGATTTTATCTATCTTAGCATATTGAATCTTAACATGGTGTCAGAGCTAACCTAAAGGAAGGAAATGTATGGCACTTACGACAGTTGTTTCACTTGTGACAATTTGAAAGTTAGGGTTTTGTATAGAAAAACCTTGTCATCGTGGAACTTTCGCTATAAATCAATTTTGGTGAAGTTTCAGGATCTGAAAATTGGACAGGTCGTAGATGAAATTTTCCCGTACCTTGTGTCAGAGATTTAGCCTCAAATTCATTGCACTTTCTGAGATATGATCCGTACAAGATAGGATTTCTACCTCTTACAGAATGAAGCCCTAAACAAGTGACCTAGGTAAAAAGGTCATATCTCGGGCTAGGAAGATCCAAATGAAATTTAGTAAAAAGTGACAGTTAGGGAACGAACTGTAGTTTCACAAGTCTAATTTTCAGAGGCCGAAGTTGAAACAATGACACGTGGCACTCCGTACAAGTTCGCTATGTTGTTTCATCCCTTAAACAGGTCATGTTGGGAAACTAAGAATATCTCTCTGATGGAGAATCCAATGAAGCTAAATCCTGTGCGTCTGGAAAGATGACAGATCCGGATGCCACAGACCAAAGTTTCACACCCTGCAAATCCGAAATTTCAGAGATACACCAGAAACAACACGGCACATCTGAAATGGCTCAACAGAGGAAATCAAGGAAGAGGAGGAAGAAGCTCTCACTTAGGGTTTTAAGTTTTTTAGGTATGGAAGGACCTAATACAATGTTGGAGACACCTAATGCAACATTGGAAACTTTGATAATGGATTTGGAATCCATTCATCATATATATTGATCCTCCATCAAAATGTTATGGGAGGAAGGAGATTGAAAATTAGGGTTTTTAAGTAAAAAGAAACCCTAGCAAAGTTGGGAGACTCATAGGGCACAAATGAAGGAGGTTTAAATGGCACTGATATTTATCATCCTAGCACCATGAACCTATATAAAATGTTTACAAGAGATCTACCTTGGATGGTTAGGGTTTTACCCTTATAGAGAACACTACAAGCAATCTTGACAGGTATGACTTGAGGAGATACAGGTATGTTTTGAAATCTGTTTCATGATATATTTGTCTTCATATTATTGAGGTTAGTACAACCATGATTAATTTTAGATTGTCTAATCACCTTAGTAAAAATATGAATGCATCTGAATAATATAAGACATTCATTGATTAGGGTTATGACACTTATGATTGTACTAATGCACTTGTGGTGTTGTATGAGGATGATGTTGTTTGCTAACATGAAAGGTACATCAAGAAATTTAAATCCATATGACCATGATGACATGAAGACAAAGACACATCCATAGTCTTTGATCACATAGAATCTCTACTTACAAGGTATGTATGATTTGTTTCTACTATGCTTAACCTATGAGATATGCAGGTTACTAGCACGAGGTCTCTAAATCATTGAAGAGAACAAAGAATATATTGTTTGGGTATGTTAGACATAACTAAGCATGCATACTAATCCAGGTATGTTTTTCATATATCAAGTTAGAATCCTACTTTGTGTTAGGATCTTAGATAAGTATACCTATCTATGAAATAATCATGACAAGACATGCTTAAGATTATTTAGAATCATAATGTTTTCATAATATTGAGATTATACTAATGTATGTATGAGATCTTGAGGATGATGAACACGTGTTCCAAAGAAAAAGTGATGGATGTTCAACAAAAAGACTTACAAATCAAACGTAGTATAGAAGGCTCGTGGCTAGAGGATTCTCTTAGATAGAGAGAGAATGATGACGAGATGTTTTCTCCAAGTGGCTAGACAAGACCGTTCTCTTAATGGTGTAATTGAAGAAGAAGTGCAAATTGAGCAAACTCCCAAGATTCGATAGAGAATCACACGATTGAAGAAAGCTCTGTATGGGTACCCAGGATCAATAGTCATTTGATGAGCTTAATAATCACCACAGGTGATGCAGATTTCAACCTTTGCTACAAGGTTGAAGATGGGTTCTATATATAGATGACATTCTTCTCTTAGATGGATGCAAGAAGGAACTCACCACAGAGTTCGAATGATCTTGAGGCTCATATCAGTAGACCCATCTTACGAGAGATGGCACGGATAGATATGCATAAGATCACTCAATGCAGAGTGTGAATGATGTTTAGTCACAGAAGGAGAATTGACAACTTCTTGACAAGCTTGGGCTTTACCAAAAGTAAAGTTGATCCTAACCTTTACCTTACGGTTATGGATGATGAACCTTTCATACTATTACTGTATGTGGATGATCTCTTTCTGATAGGGAATGAGAAACAGATCATGGAAAGCAAGAAGAAGCTAGCTACAAAATTTGAGATGAAAGATCTCAAATTGACGCATTACTTTCCAGATGTGGAAGTATGGCAAGGCCCAGAAGGAATCTTTTTTAACCGAGGAAAGTATGCTATGGAAATCTTGAAAAGATTTGATATGTTGGAATGTAAGGACATGACCACTCCCATAGATTCCAACTTAAATTTGTTGGTTGATGAATCATTAGAATTGGTTGATGTAACTCAGTACATACAAAATATTGGGTCATTGATGTATCTGATGAATACCAAGCCATATATATGCTTTGCTGTGAACACCTTGATTCAGTATCTAGTGGAACCTAGACGTGTTCACCTAATAGCTACAAAGCATGCGATTAGGTACCTAAAAGGTACAATAGACTTTGGTCTATATTATCTTGGAGATCATGACTTCATATTGTATGGTTATACAGATGCAGATTTGGCTGGAAGTGTCTTAGACATAAAGAGCACATCGAGTGGATGTTATTTTATGGGATATGCTATGATCTTGTGGTTTAGCAAGAAGCAGTCCAATGTGGCTCTCAGCACGGCTGAAGCGGAATATATAGCAGCTTGCTCTGCTAGTTGTGAATCCATATGGCTTCAGGATTATTTAACTTAGAGATGGACTCCACTGTGATCCTGTGTAACAACCAAAGTTGCTGATATATTGACCAAACCTCTGTCACGAGTAAATTTTGAGTATTTCCGAGATAAGATTGGTGTAGTTCAAAAGGACCCTCCTCGAAAGGGGGAGTGATATGGTCGATGATGTGGATACCTGTATTGATGATAAGGATACTTGTATTGATGATAAAGATATTTGTATCGATGATGATGAGGTTACCTATTCCGATGATGAGGTCGACTATAAGGATACCTGTACCAATGATGAGGTCGATGTGTGGTCCTTAGACTTTATCTAAGTAGACGAGTGGATTGTATCATCCCTGGATTTTATGTCCTAAAGAGATCAGGATTAACCATCATGTAAGTGGTTGAGGATTAATCATCCGTAGACAGTAAATCCCGTAATTTAGAAAGGAAGGATAGTCTTAAATGTTGACTGTGATAGGATTAATCATCCTTAGACAATAAATCCTGTAATTCCAAAAGGAAGGATAGTCTTAAATGCTGATTGTGATAGGATTAATCATCCTTAGACAATAAATCTCCTAATTCCGAAAGGAAGGATATTGTTAAATGTTGATTGTGATGGGATTGATCATCCCTAGACAGTAAATCTAGTAATTCTGAAAGGAAGGATAGTCTTAAATGTTAATTGTGATAGGATTAATCATCCTTACACAGTAAATCCTGTAATTCCAAAAGGAAGGATAGTATTAAATGTTGATTGTGATGGGATTGATCATCCTTAGACAGTAAATCCAATAATTCCAGAAGGAAGGATGGTATTAAATGTTGATTGTGATAGGATTAATCATCCTTGGATAGTAAATCCTGTAATTCCGAAAGGAAGGATAGCCTTAAATGTTGATTGTGATGGGATTGATCATCCCTAGACAATAAATCCACTAATTCTGAAAGGAAGGATAGTCTTAAATGTTGATTGTGATGGGATTGATCATCCCTAGATAGTAAATCCAGTAATTCTGGAAGCAAGGATAGTCTTAAATGTTGATTGTGATGGGATTGATCATCCCTAGATAGTAAATGCAGTAATTCTGAAAGGAACAATAGTCTTAAATGTTGATTGTGATGGGATTGACCATCCCTAGACAGTTAATCCAGTAATTCTGAAATGAAGGATAGTCTTAAATGTTGATTGTGATGGGATTCATCATCCCTAGATAGTAAATCCAGTAATTCTGAAATGAAGGATAGTCTTAAATGTTGATTGCGATGAGATTGATCATCCCTAGACAGTGATCCCGTAATTTCGAAAGGAAGGATCATGTGTGTTGTAGATGATGATGCTATTGATCAAGAGATCCAAATGATGTTGTTGATCAGGAGATCCAGACGATGAGGCTAATGATCAGGAGATAAAGATGATGTTGTTGATCGGGAGATTTAGATGATGAGGTTGTTGATCGAGAGATCTAGATGATGTTGTTGACTGAGAGATCCAGATGATGAGGTTGTTGATCGAGAGATCCAGATGATGTTGTTGATCGGGAGATCGAGACGATGAGGCTGTTGATCAGAAGATCCAGATGATGATGATGCTGTAGCTGATCAAGTGTTGCATAGGATGAAGACTCGATACTGACGATGTTGATGATCCAATATTGATTATGTTGCAATAATTGGTTTTGAGTTACTGATGATGATTGAAGAAAGCTTCCAATGATTTATAGATGTATCATGTACCACTATGATGTAGTTGATGACTCCTTGCTCCTGCAGATGTTGTTAGAATATCCTTCTTGTTAATGGGGAGTGTTGAAATATTGTAACTTCTAAGAATATTCTATTTGTACATTATTAGTATATCTGGATATGTTTATTCCTTCATCAGAATGTCGTAACTTGGGTTATTAGACTTCCCTAGTGGGGTCAACTCAGAGTTAGTTATAATGGGGTGTTTAAGTCCCCTAGTGGGGTCGGCCCAATCAACATTGGGTTATATCTATTGGGGCCGACCTAGTTAGGTATTTTGTCTAGTGAGAGATAAAGTATAAATAGAAGTGTTGTGTCTTTCATTTACACACACTCACTCACTTGTGAACTCACATAGGAGAGAGAGAGATCTACAAAGGAGGAGAAGTAGCTCTTGTTTGGGGACTACATCTTTGTATTTGTTGGTCATCTATATTGAGGAATATTTGCAGGGTTTTCTACCGCATGAGGGTTTCCCAGGATAAATCTGTGTCTCTTGTGTTTATGTTGTGCTTGTTGTTCTTTCAGTGATCCTATATATGTTATTGTTGTGAAATTGAATGTAATACTGATGTTATCTATCTTAGCATATTGAATC
This sequence comes from Larix kaempferi, assembly GCA_027924585.1. Classification (NCBI taxonomy): domain Eukaryota; kingdom Viridiplantae; phylum Streptophyta; class Pinopsida; order Pinales; family Pinaceae; genus Larix; species Larix kaempferi. The sequence goes on along the minus strand of BSBM01000374.1, from coordinate 3,912,658 downwards.
TTAACAAATGGGACACTCAACTTGGCATTAAACTGAAAGAGAAATGGGACACTATTTTATGCACTATTCTAGACCCTATTTGGGACGTAATTCGGAACGATAAATGGTATGCTATTTGGGACACTAAATGGGGTGCAATTTTAGGCACTTTAAAAGTTGTCCATGATGTGCCACATTTAGTGTCTACTTGGGCTACTCAATGTGAAAAAAAATATACTAAATAGGGATGCTAAATGTCAATTGTGGTGTAGTGATCTTCCCCTCTAGTGTTGTTTACACAACCATCTTGGGCCAATTTATTTTTTCTTCAACATAATATTTGCATCTAGTTTTCAAGTTAGCATGACAAGCCAACCACATCGTCCATATAGAAATATTTATATTATACATGCCTAGCCATTTACTAGTCAGGCCTTAGGCTTGAGCTCCGCACTAGGAGTGCATGCTAGCATATTTACATGTTTACATGATTTGATTTAATATATTTCAAGATAAAACTACGGTTATTACATTTCATGGGGCTAAACATCATAAGGTTAATCCACTTAATTATGGGCCATATCAAATTTTGAAGCGAGTCAATGAAAATTCCTTCAAATTGGAGCTTCCACAATAATTGGGTATTCATTGGTATCTAATGTCTCCTCAAGATATGCGAGCCTTCTCATCTAGACAAAAACATTCTCACCTCTCATCCCATGGACAACATTCCATATTTCCATCCACCATTGGACAATGATACCTAGTTGGTCCAAGTGCATCACAAATCCACTCATTGTGATATTATCCATACATACCATGTGGGCACCAAGTGTAAATTGTCTACCCAAGATAAATGTTTTCAATAAGATTATTTTGCTACTCTTTTCTCTCATCTTGATAAATGATTTCATAAGATGATTTTGTTACTATTTTATCTCTTCTTTTTTAGTAAGTGAAGACACTTGCTTGGAGGGAATGATAGAAATTCTAAAATCGATTTTAAAAAACAGTAGTGCTACACCATAATAGTTATTCTAAAAAGTTGAAAATTTTTATTATTAAAATAAAGATGATTACATTGTCAAAATATCTAACCCATTTTGAATATGCTTACATAAAAAATCTAGTTATATACAAAATTAATTTTTAAGTTAATATAAATTTTTATTTATTAAAATATTAGTGAACATTCCATAGTTTTAAAAAGCATTTAATAACACAACTAAGAACCACCTCCATCATGAGTAGATGTGAAAGAGGAGCAAATGTAATGTAAAATATGTAGAAAATAGAGAAAAAAAATTGACTTGCATTTTCTTTTTCATTATATATAAAAGCTTGTCTAACCTTTTAACTTGCCAAGATTATAATAAGCTAGGAAAATTTCTCTTCAAACTTTTTGAGTATAGGAATAAAATTTTAAAGTAAACCAAATAATTCCTTTTCGTTCACTCTTCTTAAGATCCAACAAACAAATCATCATCATATAATATAATTGAAAATTACAAACCAACATGCATATCTAATTGGAAATCAATGTTCACCTATAAATAAATCAACATGATTTGAATCCTTCATTTCAAAAGCAATTCTAATTATTTGTTTTTTTTTTCAAATTGAAAAAAAAAACTTTGCAAACATTGTGGTTTTATTAGATATCTTTAGTCATTTAATAAAATCTATATATTACTCTTTGTTTTTTATCCTGGAAAAAGTATTACATTCCTCATATCACTCTTTGTGGTGTTAATTTATATTTTATATAATTGTTTAAAAAAAAATCAACTTCAACTCCATTTTATAAATAATAATAAAATAATAAAACTATAATTTTTTAAAATAATTTAATACTAAATAATAATAATAATTGAATCCCTCAACATACATGCTTGATAAATCTAACTTTAACAAATTTTTAGACACCACAACGTCGTAGAGGCGTCGAGAGCAGGATCTAAGGGTTGCCTTGGTCACATATACATAACCTATAAGCCATAACAAAACGTCGTGAATACTGTGCGCGACTCGTCATTGTTTGCAGAAATGCGATGATTTAGCACTTCAGCTCGTCGTAGCCCTAAACCTAACTGATGGGACTCATCCGTAACTGATGGGAATTCGGTGCGTCCAGTCGCTTTATCCGTAACTGCCGTAACACCAGTGCTGTAATATTGGGTACTGCAATTTTCATGCGCAATAGTAGAGTTGAGAATTGGCCTACTTCGGTTGGAGCTTTTCTACGAAGATATTGATTCATCGGACCAGTAGAAGAAACGGAAGGAAAATGGTATGCCTTTGATTGCATAGTTTGGCACCGAAAGGAACGTCCAACCCATCCCTTCCACGTAGATTAGTAGAAAACAGCCACTACGAACCACCCAACAAAGATTCCACCGAGGAGGTGGTGGTGTTGAATTGCAATTGCCCATGGTGGGGCATTAGGTATAGCACAATTTTACTTTTTGAAAGGATCCTTATGACACGGCTTTCGAATCTTATGCTGTACAACTGACTAGAAATCACAAACCTGTTGAAGTCGGGATGTCACATGTATTGTCGACATCCGAATTTAATTCTGTGCTGCATAACGAAGCACTTACTGTAGATTTATTGTCGGATCCTCTTAATTTGGAAGTCCCCAGGCAGCAGGCTTTCAAATATTAAACGCACATTTTTAGGGTTGAAAACAAAACATTCGATAAATCTTGGAAACAGATGGCGTTCAGAGTTAGTGTCAGACTTTCAGTGATGCATATGGAGCATCGAATTTAGAAAGTAGACATAGTTAATTAGCGCTGCTCAAATAGTTTAATAGTTTTAAAGTTCGTTTTTTTTATATTCCATCAGCAAAAGCAAATCTATCTTTCTTTTTTCTTTCACCGGAAGTGCCAGCCTTGCTATTCAACTTTGGAATCAAGGGCGAACGGAATTTAACCCCTAGTACAGAGAGAAACATTGTTCCGGCCCATTGGTTTACCTGCCTTCATTGCAACATTAACAAGCAAAATCTACTATAACATTCTGTTTCATGTCACAATTAAATATAGGATTCTGATTCGAATTATAGCCATTGAAATTACTACAGTAACCATAAACAGCCTTGTTGCTATGTATACTTTTGCGGGGTCGGCTTAGTTCTGGGCGGAGCGGTCTATTGCAGACCCAAAACTATTTTTTGTCACCCAGCCAAACAGAATGAAAAATTGCAATTCTAACAGTGTTACATTACATTTTTCAATTTTTAATCCGGTTAGAAGTAGTAATCTCATTAGCATTAGTTAAGTTGTCCGTTACATTCAGTTATTCAATTTGAGGATCGGTTACCGGATATTGCCTTAAACGGTTAAAACAGGTAACATATATATAATTGTGTAATATTAAATATATAGTTCAGTCCTTTGTGCTTGAAATTCTTTTGTTATACATCTCTCTCCATATTTTGAACATGGTATCAGAGTTGTTGGTCAATCTGTTGGTCAATTCAAGATGGATTTAGGAGCCTTTTCTTGATTGGAGGTTTGGTTGAGTTATTGAAGGTTTTGTTGAAGTTGTTGTAAGCTTAGTTGAGACATAGACCAGTAAGCATTTGCATTGGTGAGATTTGTATTTTAGCAAAATTAGAGAATCATAATTAAGAGGGAGTGTTTATTAAGAATGTAACCCTCAAAATTAGTTAAGTTGTTAGTTACATGCCATTATTCAGTTTGAGGATCAGTTAGCCAATATTACCTTAAACTGTCAAAACATGTAACATATATATGTACATTTATGTAATATATATACATTTATGTAATATTAAATATATAATTCAATCATTTATGCTTGAAACTCTTTTGTTATGTCTCTGCCCATATTTTGAACAAATCCTACACACGGATTTTTACATTTTTCATTGTGTGGTGTCAACTCAATTCAAAATGTTAAAAGAAAAACAATTCAACTTTCCTACATACTTGAGCTACTTACATTGTTTTTGGTTTGTTATAATTTTTTGGTTTGTTATAATTTTACTTCGGTTTGTTATAATTTTACTCGTCGAAGGATGGAAATTTTTACAGTGCATGCAACTGTGTGTAAACAAAAATTAGTTAATTAAAAAGGTTTATATTGAATTATTATCTTTTTCTTTTTTACATTTTAATGAATCAAAACAATTTAAGATCATACCTAACCCTTTAACTATACATGATCCCCAAAATCCCCAAAAGGGAAAACTATCCCAATTATTCAAAGCCTTAAATTTTATAAAATAACTCTTTCCTAAGTTATAAATAAATTAATTCAAACCTTAATATATGTTACAGTTTTTTTATATTAATCATAATTATTTGGAATACTATTTGTCTCTTTTAAAATTATTTAAATTAATTATAAAATTAATAGAGGATATCATATTTTTTATATGTAAATTTTGTAATCATTTTAGAAGAATGTAGCATAATTTTACTTTTACAAGCATGATATATACTAATATAATTTTGATTATTACTAAAATATTTATATTTACAATATATAATAATATTTTTATATAATGTGGAAGGTTGCTAAATCATTGATAACATTATCTTTGCTAATGAAATTGTTCATTCCCTCAAGAGTTATGAGAATCTAGAGATGATTTTAAAACTCGACATGTCAAAGGAATTTGATAAACTAAGCTACCAGTATATGGAGCACCTCCTTGCTTTTGTTTTTTCAACGAATTAAGCTAGCAATATATGGAGCAACTCCTTGCTTTTGGTTCTTCGATGAATTGGACTCACTAGATCTTGGCTCTTACTTCATCTACATTCTTCTCAATCTTAGTCAATGGTTCTCCTACGACTCCCTTTGTGCTCTCGAGGGGTATCCATCAAGGATATCCTCTTTCTCCTTTTTTCTTTATCCTTGTGGCCGAAGGGCTAGGTTGCTCCATAAAATTTGTCATTCTTAAGTGTTCCTGAATGGCCTCAAGCTTTCTTAGGATGAGCAATCCACTTCACTATGCTTCTTGGAATCCCCTTCATTTGTGAACCTAGAGCATAAAATTTGTCCTGTAGAATTTTATTGATGTCTCAGGCACCTTAATTAACAAAGACAAATCCCAAATATTATTTTTTAATGTTCCTTGGGACTTCACGTTCATGCCTCCCTCATCTTGGGAATCCAAAGAAGCTCCCTTGTGTCTACTTACTTGGGTGCACCCTTGATAGACAAAGCTCAAATAAATTTTCCTTTGGAAAATTTCCTCTTTAGATTAGAGAAAAGACACAATAATTGGGCATTCCAATCTATTAATTTGGTTGGATGACTAACTCTGATCAAATCGGTGCTCCAAGCAATGCCTAGATTTATCTTTTCTCCATTCTAGATGACCCCAAATTCATCTTAAAGGATATAAAAAATTTGTAGCGGAGATTCCTTTTGGGGGGGACCAAAGATCATAGTAAATGGGATATGGTGGCTTCTAAGCAAAAAATATGTCACCCCAAAAGCTAGAAGTGTTGAAATATTGTAACTTCTAAGAATATTCTATTTGTACTTTATCCGGAGATGTTTCATTCCTTCGCCGAGACTTTATTGTATATCCGGAGATGTTTATTCCTTCGTCAGAATGTGGTAACTTGGGTTATTAGACTTCCCTAGTGGGGTCGGCCCAGAGTCAGTTGTAACGGGGTGTTTATGTCCCCTAGTGGGGTCGGCCCAGAGTCAGTTGTAACGGGGTGTTTATGTCCCCTAGTGGGGTCGGCCCAGTCAGCACTATGTTGAATGGTTAAGTTGGGGCCGACCTAGTTAGGGTCAAAAGTCAAGTGAGTTAAAGTATAAATAAAGGATGTGTGATCCTCATTTATCACACACACTCACTTGTGAAACTCGCATAGGAGAGAGAGAGATCTGCAAAGGACGAGAAGGAGCTCTTGTTTGGGGATTAAATCTTTGCACTTGTTGGTCATCTATATTGAGGAAGCTTTGCTGGGTTTTCTACCCCATGAGGGTTTCCCAGGATAAATCTGTGTCTCTTGTGTTTATGCTGTGGTTGTTGTTCTTTTAGTGATCCTGTATATGCTAATGTTGTGAAATTGAATGTAATACTGATGTTATCTATCTTAGCATATTGAATCTTAACGTGGTATCAGAGCTAGCCTAAAGGAAGGCAATGTATGTCACTTATGACACTTGTCTCACTTGTGAAAATTTGAAAGTTAGGGTTTTGTATAGCAGAACCTAGTCATTGAGGAACTTTTGCTATAAATCCATTTTGGCGAAGGTTCGGGATCTGAAAATTGGACGAGCCGAAGATGAAATTTTCCTGTACCTTGTGTCTGAAGCTCAGCCACATATTCATTGTACTTTCTGAGATATGATTCGTACAAGTTAGGGTTTCTGCCTCTTCCAGAATGCAGTCCTAAATAGTTGACCTAGGTAAAAAGGTCAGTTCTCTATGCCGTTTCATTCCTTAAATAGGCCATGTTGGGAAAGTGAGCATATCTCTCTGATGGAGAATCCAATGAAGCTCAAACCTATCCATATCTCTTGGATGGAAGCTACCTCATTGAATATTGGGTGGGATCTATCATTCAATCAAATCACTTATGCTTTTGTGTAAATTAGAGAAGGAATAAAAGAAACGGGTGTCTCCCATGAAATTCAATCATGTGTGGTTGCTGGACGAAGATTATGCAAAGTTAATCTTATCTATATGGAAGAGCTTACATGCAAACATAGGCTCCTCTTTCATGCAATAGTTTATCAACAATCTTACAATGGTTGGAAAAGCGTCCAAAGCTTGGGCCAAATATTACAAAAGAAATACTTAGGAAGCGCTCTTAGAAGTAGAGGAGAAAATTAATAGGTTGTATGAATATAACTCTTCCGTTGTCTTCTTTGAAGATGAGAGGTCTGCTCTCTTGAATCTCGAGGCTCAAAAACAAGATTCACTAAACAAATAATAATTTGCAGGGAGGCTCAAGAGCAAGGATATTTGGATTCAGGAAGGTGATCATAATAAGAATTTTTTTTATAAGTTCACTAGCTACCGTAAGATTCTTAATACACTCCAGGAACTTAAAATTTCGAACAAATATTTGATTAAATCCTACCAGGATGGAGGTTGTAGAAGGTGCACACAGCATAAATAACAACATTTAAACAAAAGTGTGTGTGGATTAGAAGAACAATCAAGTAATATATTCTTCTATCATATTAGGATGGTAGGATGGGGAAAGGAGTACAGGGGCGGTGCCCCCTTCCGGTTGGAGCTGGTAAATAAGGGAGTTGGTGCTTCCTTCAAGCCAATGCCTGTAAAACCAGGGGGTCGGTGCCTCCTTCCAGTTGTTGCAAGAGTTAATTTGGAATTTGGTGCTTCCAGGGGATCGTTGCCTCCAACTCATGAGGATTGAGACAAGTGGCTTATTTGTAACCTTTTATATTACTTATCTTTCTTTTTGAAAAGTTTCTCTTTCTTTTATTTAGTAATTCGAGAAAGTTGACACTAAACCTATTGCTAAATTTGGAACTAAACTTGAAAAAGGAAAGAAGGCCGAATTTAGCTCCATTCCATGAAATAGCACCAACTTTTCATAGCAAAAACGGATGTTAATGACAAGGTTTTGTTGTAGTGTTTCCCACAAAACTTGGAATGACTCTTACTCTTCTTACCTTTTGATTTGGTTCCTGTGTCATCATTGGAAGGATGAGCTAGTTGAGAGGGTTTGGGACCCATGTTTTTGTTATTATTGCAAGGATGTTTCTTCTTCGCATTCTTGGTTTTGTTCTTTTTTTGTGCCACTAAGGCTTGGCTAGATGTATAGGCATTGTTGATTACTCCAAGATGTATGAGCTTATATTGCTCTCGAATCAAGGAAACACAAATATATTCAAAATTCGGTCCTACATAGTGATCCCCCAAAGATACCTTCAAGGAGTAAAAGGTAGATACAAAAAAAAAATAAGTAGGACCAAGCTTGGAAAAAATAACATCAAAAAATTGATTTTTTGGCTCTAAAAGTATTTTTCATTCTTTGAATAAGGTTCTAAGGGTTTTGAATTTAGATAGATAGTCTTGAATATAAGAAAAGTAACTTGGATTTAAAGCAGCCAACTCATTTTCAAGATGGTGACCTAAAATCTTAGTGTGTTTACCAAACACAGTGCCCAATTTTCCTAAGCCTTATCTAGTTCATCAATTCCTTGAAGGGGAAATCATAACTTATTCGAAATTGACATTATAATTAATCCACGAGCTTCATCACACTTGTTGGTCCATTTTATTTGCTTATCATGATTAATGGGTTCATTTTATTTTTTCAAGGTAATATGGTAAAGTCCCCTACTTCGGACATCCTCTATACGAGCTTTCCATGAGAAGTAGTTGGTACTAGTAAGAAAAATATGACTTGAAGCATAGATATTGACATACATAGATAATATGGATTTAAAAGCATAAACTGATGGTCTAGATGCAAATATCTAAAAAAAATAGGTAGTTTAAAAAAAGACGACAGTCAAAATGGACTCTAGATGTCAAAGCTATGCCCTTTTGAAGAAAGATATAAAAAAGAGCCAAGGATCCATGTGTCAAAAAAAGTTTGATCCATGTGATGATGGGAGAAAGAAAATGCAATAAATAACCCCCCCCCCCCCCCCCCCCCGCCAAAGAAAATGCAATAAATAACCCCCCCCCCCCCCCCCGCCCTACTAACGTTTCCTATAAGCTCACTTTCAAAAATAAGTTGCTTCAAAATAAGTGACCCACTTTTATAAAACAACTCAGAAGCATTTTCCCAATATATTTATTTTATAACTTAATGTTACATGAACTTTTACACTGAAGTAAGAAAAGGAGGGACTTGAACTGAAGTCCTCTTAATTATTAAAGTAACTTTCAATGAGGTAAGTTAAGCAAAATATTTTGGAATAATTTGGGGGAGAATGGGGTTGTTGTTGTTGAAAGAAGACGCCTACTCAAAAAAATCCACCCAAAAACAAAAAAATGGAATTATGAAACTAAAATGTTTCATATTTAGGTTTAGTCCTTGGTTAACTTTCCTTGAAAATGTAAGTTTTCTTACTATTTCTTGTTTACTAATTTCATACAAAGTGCACGAAAAAGAGCACACACATTTAAAAGACCATTTATGCTATGTTTTCAATTTGTTGAGTTGGCATAAAGTGAATGGAAAAGAGCATATAGAGATTGAAAAAGTAACAAACCGGAACTAAAAAAAAAACTAGGCTAAAATCTAAAAGATGTTCAAGGAAATATTTAAAAAATGCATCTTTTTAAATAATATACCTATGGATATGGTAAAATGAATGTATCTTAGGAAACATAAACCTTTTTCAGTGAAACAAAAAGCATTTACAACTAAAAAAAACAGTCGAGACACATTAGAACACCTCTCTCAACCGAGAAATACACAAAAATAGTAGAAACCATAAATTCTTTGATGCATATGGCAACACCAGCTCAAGATCATGATCATCAATGGAAGTGGAACTTCATAAGAGCTTTAACATGAGATATTTCCAAAAGATCAAACACCTTGAACATCCACTCACACAAACATACTATGGATCTACACACTGATGTTTGTACGTGGTTAAAACCCTCGAAGAGGAAAATAGTCCATGACCCCATTCAAATAGTTGCTTGAGGAAATATACTATGCAAAATAAAATAAAATGTTACAATGAGTTTCTTACAATCAATCCTTGAGCAAGCGATCCTCCATGCAATTTAAATAGAGATGATGGAACAATCAAGTGTTAAGTGATAGATCAATGCCCATTAAGATCGATGAACCATCAAATCACTCTATGTCTAGGACATATTGTGGCCATCGGGTTACATATGTACAAGTGCATACTAAAGAAACACACTAAATACCTAACGATACATTATACCAAGCTGATGTTAACTAACTCCTAAGTGTCTTGATATCCTAACACTATTGATTAGGAAAGCACATTCTTCGCTCTATTTGGAATGCTTAGGCATCCACAAGATTATATTGCATCCACAATTTTTTTTAGATTGGCCTTATATTTCCCAACATGTTAGTTATTTTGTGTGGAATTGTGCCTTGTGCATTAAGAATAAGCTTGGCATTCACAAACTTTAATTGTACAAACCATTTCCACTTCCTACATGTCATTTGGAGAGTGTTTCTATGGATGTTATTCATGTTTTCTATTGACCCCTCCATAAACATGATTGTGTTTTTGTTGTAGTAAGTCTTATTTCAAAAATGGCATTATACATGCCCTACCAAAAGAAAATTATTTTATAACAAGCAATATACCTTTTTATTTGCAATGTTTGCACATATTTTGGCCTTCATCACATTAGACTCAATAGACTTTGTTTGTGTCGTGTGGAAAACATTTTGGCCTTCCTCAAACTATCACTTCTTATATCCATGCTCATCAATCATTTTTGTGAGGAACTTTGGAAAATGTTGGAGTGCAAGTTACAATATTCTACTACTTTCCGCCCCCAAACCTATGGCCAAACAAAGGTGTCTAATTGCACCTTTGTCCAAGTGATCTTGATATCATATTTCAAAAACAACAATGGGATAAGGTGTTACACATAGTGCATCATTGGTATAATAGAGTAGTGCACTCTATCACTGGTTATTCACCTTTTGAACTATGTTATGGTTACCAACCAACTTCCCCTTTTGAGTTCTTATCCATGTTTCTAGCTCCTACTTTGGAACAATAACTTAATGCCCTTCATCTGTGAAAGATGTAGTCGATACTGATCTCTAGGTATGTAATTCCCCTTAAGAGTAACCAAGCACACATCAATATGCTACATGATCCGCACCATACTTGTGCATCCTTCAAGGTTGTTGCTAAGTTATGGTTATTTATACAGAAACAATACTTTCATGGGACTAAATATCATAAGCTTCATCCGCTTCATTATGACCCATATTAGATTTTAAAACCTCTTAATGATAATGCCTTCAAATTGGAGCTTCCTCTATAATTGGGTATCCATTGATTGCTAATGTTTCCTAGCCTAAGATATATGAGCCTACAAAGGCATTCCCATCTATCACCCTATGGACTCCATTACATATTTCGAGACACTATTGGACAATGATACCTTGGAAGAAGTGCATCACAAATCCATTCATTTTAATATTATCCCTACATACCTTGTGGAAAGCCAAGGTAATTTTCCTACCAAGCTAAGTGGTTTCAATAAGATGAATTTGCTACTCTTTTCGCTCATCTTGTTACTTATAGGACACTTGGTCTTCAAATAAGAAGGAAATTATACAAATTCCAAGATAGATGTTGGAGGATAGTAATTCTATAACATAATAATACATTTTTATTATGCATTTAAAAAGTAGTTAAGTTTTATTATAAAAATAAAGGAGATTACATTGTCAAAATAATTGCCTCTATTTTGAATTTGCTTATTAAAAATGTCTCGATATATAAGAAAATAATTTTCGAGTATAAGTTTCAGTAATGTACTTTTGATTTGTTAAAATATTACTGATTGAAAAAACTCTTCCTAAAACACCTCTGACATGTTAAGAAGCGAAAAAGGACGAAAGGTAATGTAAAGTATGTAGAACTGGATTTGTATAGATTGACTAGCATGTTCTCCTTCATTGTACAGCATACGCATATCAGATTGGGAGTCAATGTTTAAAAAGCTATGAAATAATGTGTGCAAGTATTAAATATTTCAGAGTTGAGTCAGCCATGATTTGGATCCTCTATTTCAGTGGCAGTTTTAATTACCTGGTTTTATATTTTTGAAAATTGATGTCCAAAATGTAATCTTTGTAAACATTGTTGTTTTATTGCGTCTCGCTGACCATTTCATAAAAACTGCAAATCGATTTTTGTTGAATTTTATTCAATTGTTAAAGAATTAAGATTCATTTTCGACCCCAATCGATCGAGCTTTGAAAGCTGTACAATTTTCAGACTACAGCATGATAGCTTTAAAGAATGGACACTTTCAAGTAAAAATCTAGATTTAACATGAATCTCTATACACAAAACATCATATACATAAAGCCATAACAAAGCGTCGAGAACGGGATCTAGGGTTTGCATTGGTCACGTGAATTCTGTAAGATTCTCCGTCGTTGTTTGAAGAAACGTGATGAGTTAACACTTTAGCTTATCCTAGCCTTAAACACAAGTGGTGGGACACATTAATTAAGAATCTGAAGTTAGTGCGTCCAGTCGCTTTATCCGTAACTGCCATAACGACAATGCTGTAATGATTTCTGCAGTTTTCATGAGCAATATTAGAGTCGAGATTTCGCGTACTTCGGTTGCAGCTTTGCTGTAATGATATTCATCGGTTCAGAAGGAGAAGCCAAAGAAAAATGGCAGGCTTTTGGTTGCATAGTTTGACACTGAAAGGAATGTCCATTGCTTTTCTCGTAGATTAATATAAAACAGCCACATTGCAATTTAAGATGGTGGGGGCATTATAGCACAATTTTACCTTTTGAACTGATCCATATGACATGACAATTGATTAGAAATCACACTCGCCGAAGTAAGCATGTCCCACGTATCGTTGATATCTGAATTTAATTATGTGTTGCATAACGATGCAGTTACTAGTTAGTAGTAACTACATATGCCTGCTTATTTGTCATTCTCGTCTTGCATATATTCCAATGAGGAAGTGCCCAGGCTTTCAAATATAAATTGCCCATTCTTAGGGTTAAAAACAAAGCATTTGATAAATATTGAAATCAGATACCATTAGGTAAATCTTGGAATCAATAGCATTCGATAAATCTTGGAATCAAAGAGCTAAAGGGTTGGCCAAATATGGGGGGTCATTGTGAAAGCCAAATATGGTGATAATGTGGATGTAAACATGGATGTAAAACTAGGTGTTAAAAGGGATGCGACACTTGGTGCTAAAGAGGAAGCTAAACATGGCATTAATGTGGTAGCAAACATGGTTGCAAAATTGAATGTTAATGTGGATGCAAAACATAGGGATAAATAGAAAGGAAAACATGGCATGACTTGGGAATCAAAACTTGGTGTCAATTTGGAAGCAAAACATTGTGCAAAATGGGAAGCAAAACTTGGCACCAATTTGGAAGCAAAACATGGTGCAAAATGGGAAGTTTTAAATAAGGCGCTAATGTGGTAGCACATATGGATGCAATATTGGACATTAATATGGACGAAAACATGGCGCTAATGTGGATGCAAACATAGATGTCAAACTAGATGCTAACTTGGCTCTATTTTAGACGATACTTGGATGCAATTCTTGGCATGACTGGGCAAAGTGGATGCTAAAAAGGAAGCTAAATGGGACCCTCAACTTGGCACTAAACTGAAAGAGAAATGGGACACTATTTTATGCACTATTCTAGACCCTATTTGGGACGTAAGTCAAAATGATAAATGGTATGCTATTTGGAACACTAAATGGGATGCAATTTTAGTCACTTAAAAATTTTTCCATGACATGCCACGTTTAGTGTCTACTTGGGCTACTCAATGGCAAAAAAAATACACTAAATAGGGATGCTAATTGTCAATTATGTTGTAGTGATCCTCCCCTTTAGTGGAATCATAGCCCCTCTAGTGTTGTTTACACAACCATATCGAGCCATTTTATTGTTTCTTCAACTTAATATTTACACAGTTTTGAAGTTAGCATGACAAGTCAACCACATCATCCATATAAAAATATGTATATTACACATGCCTAGCCATTCTCTAGTTGGGCCTTGGGCTTGAGCTCCGCACTAGGAATCCATGCTAGCATATTTACATGTTTACATGATTTGATTTAATATATTTCAAGTTAAAACTACAGGTATTACATTTCATGGGGTTAAACATTATAAGGTTAATCCACTTCATTATGGGCCATATCAGATTTTGAAGCAAGTCAATGAAAATGCCTTCAAATTGGAGCTTCCACGATAATTGGGTATTCATTGGTAGCTATTGTCTCATCAAGCTATGTGGGCCTTCTTATCTAGATAAAAACATTCCCATCCATCATTGGACAATAATACCTCGTTGGAAGTGCATCACAAATCCATTTATTGTGATATTATCCATACATACTATGTAGCCACCAAGTGTAAATTGTCTACCCAAGATAAATGTTTTCAATAAGATGATTTTTCTACTCTTTTATCTCATCCATCTCTCATTCTATCCATCATTGGACAATGATACCTCGTTGGAAGTATCAAAATTCCATTTATTGTGATATCATCCATACATACCATGTGGCCACCAAATGTAAATTTTCTACTCAAAATAAATGTTTTCAATAAAATGATTTGATTTTAGAGAAAAGTAGTACTACAATATAATAGTTATTTAAAAAGTAGAAATTTGTTATTATTAAAATAAAGAAGATTACATTGTCAAAATAATTAACCCATTTTGAATATGTTTGTAAAAAAGACTTACTTAGTTAATAAATTAATTTTTGAGTTTTCATATAAATTTTTATTTATTAAAATATCCGTGAACACTCCATAGCTTTAAAAAACATTTTATAACACAACTAAGAACCACCTCCATCATGAGCAGATGTGAAAGAGGAGGAAATGTAATTCATGAGGAGATGTGAAAGAGGTGGAAATGTAATGTAAAATATGTGGAAAATAGAGAAAAAAAATTGACTTGCATTTTTTCTTTTATTATATATAAAAAGTTTTTTAATCTTTTAATTTGTGAAGACTATAGTGAGTTAGGCAAATTTCTCTTCCAATTTTTATGAGCATATGAATAAAATTGTAAAATAAACCAAATAATTCCCTTTCTTTCACTCTTCTTAAGATTCTATAGACAAATCATCATCATCATATAATATAATTTGAAATTACAAACCAACATATATATCTAATTGGAAATCAATGTTCACCTATGAATAAGCTCTTTGCATGATTTGGATCCTTCATTTCAATGTCAATTCTAACTATTTGTGTTTTTTTCAAATTAATGTTAAAAAAAAACTTTGTAAACATTGTGGTTTTATTAGATCTCTTTAATCATTTAATAAAAACTATAGATTACTCTTTTTTTTCATGGGACTGGAAAAAATGTTACATTCCTCGTATCACTCTTTGTTGCCTTAATTTATATTTTATATAAATGATTTAGCACTTCAGCTCGTCGTAGCCCTAAACCTAACTGATGGTACTCATAATTAAGAATCTGAATTCGGTGCGTCCAGTCGCTTTATCCGTAACTGCCGTAAGACCAATGCTGTAAAATTGGGTACTGCAATTTTCATGCGCAGTACTAGAGTGGAGATTTGGCCTACTTCGGTTGGAGCTTTTCTACGAAGATATTCATCGGACCAGTAGAAGAAACGGAAGGAAAATGGCAGGCCTTTGATTGCATAGTTTGGCACCGATAGGAACGTCCAACCCATCCCTTCCACGTAGATTAGTAGAAAACAGCCACTACGAACCACCCAACAAAGATTCGACCGAGGAGGTGGTGGTGTTGAATTGCAATTACCAATGGTGGGGCATTAGGTATAGCACAATTTTACTTTTTGAAAGGATCCATATGACAGGGCTTCCGAATCTTACGCTGTACAACTGAATAGAAATCACAAACCCGTTCAAGTCGGGATGTCACATGTATATTGTATTGTCGTCTGTGCTGCGTAACGAAGCACTTACTGTAGATTTATTGTCGTTCTCCTCTTAATTTCCGACGCGGAAGTCCCCAGGCTTTCAAATATTAAACGCACATTTTTAGCGTTGAAAACAAAACATTCGATAAATCTTGGAAACAGATAGCGTTCAGAGTTAGTGTCAGACTTTCATGATGCATATGGAGCATCAAATTTAGAAAGTATCCATAATTAATTAGCGCTGCTTCCCATCCAAAGTAAGTAATGTGGCTTGAAACGACTTTTCATCGATTTCATCGTTCTGTGCTCAAATAGTTTATAATAGTTTTACAGTTCGTTTTTTTTATATTCCATCCGCAAAATCAAATCTATCTTTCTTTATTCTTTCACCGGAAATGCCAGCCTTGCTATTCAACTTTGGAATCAAGGGCGAACGAAATTTAACCGCTAGTACAGAGAGAAACATTGTTCTGGCCCATTGGTTTACCAATGCCTTCATTGCAACATTAACAAGCAAATCTACTATAACATTCTGTTTCATGTCACAATGAAATATAGGATTCTGATTCGAATTATAGCCATTGAAATTACTACAATAACCATAAACAACCTTGTAGCTATGTATACTTTTTCGGGGTCGGCTTAGTTGTGGACGGAGCTGTCTATTGCAGACCCGTGGCAGACCCAAAACTATTTTTTGTCACCCAGCCAAACAGAATGAAAATTGCAATTCTAACAGTGTTAGATTACATTTTTCAATTTTAATCCGGATAGAAGTAGTGATAAGTTGTTAGTTACATTCGGTTATTCAGTTTGAGTATCGGTTAGTGGATATTGCCTTACACCATCAAAACATGTAATATATATATACAATTGTGTAATATTAAATATATAGTTTAGCTTTTTGTACTTTGAAACTCTTTTGTTATGTCTCTGCTCATATTTTGAACATGGTATCAGAGCCCTTGGTCAATCCAAGATGGATTTAGGAGCCTCTTTTTGATTGCAGGTTTGGTTGAGCCCGTTGAAAGTTTTGTTGAAGTTGTTGTAAGCTTGGTTGAGACTATATTCCGTTATTCAATTTGAGGATCGGTTAGTCAATATTACCTTAAACCATCAAAACATATAAGATATATATACATTTGTGTAATATTAAATATATAATTTAACCCTTTGTGCTTAAAACTCTTTTGTTATGTCTCTCACCATATTTTCAACAAATCCTACACATGGACTTTTGCATTTTTCATTATTAGGTGGTGTCAACTCAATTCAAAAAGGTTAAAAGAAAAACAATTCAACTTTCCTACATAATTGAGCTACTTACATTGATTTTGGTTTGTTATAATTTTACTCTTCGGATGAAAAAGTTTGCAGTACATGCAACTATGTGTATGTAAACAAAATTTGGTTAATTAAAAAGGTCTATATTGACCTATTATCTTTTTCGTTTTTCCACTTTAATGAATCAAAACAATTTAAGATCATACCTAACCCTTTAACTATACATGATCCCTAAATGGGAAAACTATCCCAATTATGCAAAGCCTTAAATTTTATATAATAACTCTTTGCTAAGTTATAAATAAATTCATTCAAACCTTAATATATGTTACGGTTTTATATATTAATCACAATTATTCTGGAATACTATTTGTCTCTTTTAAAATTATTTGAATTAATTATAAAATTATTTGAAGATATCAAATTTTTTATATGTAATTTTTTTTAATCATTTTAGAAGAATGTAGGATAATTTTACTTTTACCAGCATTATATACACTAATACAATTTTGATTATTACTAAAATATTTATATTTACAATATATAATAATATTTTTATATAATGTGGAAGGTTGCCAAATCATCGATGACATCATCTTTGCTGATGAAATTGTTCATTCCCTCAAGAGTTATGAGAATTTAGGGATGATTTTAAAACTTGAGATGATAAAGGAATTTGATAAACTAAGCTACCAGTATATGGAGCACCTCCTTCTTGCTTTTGGTTTTTCAACGAATTAAGCTAGCACTATATGGAGCAACTCCTTGCTTTTGGTTCTTCGATGAATTGGACTCACTGGATCATGGTTCTTACTTCATCTACATTCTTCTCAATCTTGGTCAATGGTTCTCCTACGACTACCTTTGTGCCCTCGAGGGGTATCCATCAAGGAGATCCTCTTTCTCCTTTTTTCTTTATCCTTATGGCCAAAGGGCTAGGTTGCTCCATAAAAGTTGTCATTCTGAAGTGCTCCTGAATGGCCTCAAGCTTTCCAAGGATGAGTAATCCGCTTCACTATGCTTCTTGGAATCCCCTTCATTTGTGAAGCTATAGCCATAAAATTTGTCCTGTAGAATTTTATTGATGTCTCGAGCACCTTAATTAACAAATACAAATCCCAAATCTTATTTTTTAATGTTCCTTTGGGACTTTAGGTTCATACCTTCCGCATCTTGGGAATCCAAAGAAGCTCCCTTATGTCTACTTACTTGGGTGCACCCTTGATGGACAAAGCTCAAAGAAATTTTCCTTGGGAAAATCTCCTCTCTAGATTAGAGAAAAGACGCAATAATTGGGCATTCCAATCTCTTAATTTGGTTGGATGACTAACTCAGATCAAATCGGTGCTCCAAGCAATTCCTAGATTTATCTTTTCTCCATTCTAGATGCCCCCGAATTCATCTTAAAGGATATAAAAAATTTGTAGCGGAGATTCCTTTTGGGAGGGACCAAAGATCATAGAAAATGGGCTATGGTGGCTTCTAAGCAAAAAATATGTCACCCCAAAAGCTAGAAGTGTTGAAATATTGTAACTTCTAAGAATATTTTATTTGTACTTTATCCGGAGATGTTTCATTCCTCCGCCGGGACTTTATTCTATATCCGGAGATGTTTATTCCTTCGTCGGAATGTGGTAACTTGGGTTATTAGACTTCCCTAGTGGGGTCGGCCCAAAGTCAGTTGTAATGGGGTGTTTAAGTCCCCTAGTGGGGTCGGCCCAGTCAACACTATGTTGAGTGGTTAAGTTGGGGCCGACCTAGTTAGGGTTAAAAGTCAAGTGAGGTAAAATATAAATAGAGGATGTGTGATCCTCATTTATCACACACACTCACTTGTGAAACTTGCATAGCAGAGAGAGAGATCTGCAAAGGAGGAGAAGGAGTTCTTGTTTGGGGATTACATATTTGTACTTGTTGGTCATCTATATTGAGGAAGCTTTGCTAGGTTTTCTACCCCATGAGGGTTTCCCAGGATAAATCTGTGTCTCTTGTGTTTATGTTGTGCTTGTTGTTATTTCAGTGATCATGTATATGCTATTGTTGTGAAATTGAATGTAATACTGATGTTATCTAGCTTAGCATATTGAATCTTAACATGGTATCAGAGCTATCCTGAAGGAACGCAATGTATTGCACTTACGACACTTGTCTCACTTACGACAATTTGAAAGTTAGGGTTTTGTATAGCAAAACCTAGTCATCGTGGAACTTTCGCTATAAATCTAGTTTAGCGAAGGTTCAGTATCTGAAAATTGGATAGGCCGAAGATGAAATTTTCCTATAACTTGTGACCGAAGCTCAGTCTCAGATTCGTTGTACTTTCTGAGATATGATCCATACAAGTTAGGGTTTCTTCCTCTTCTAGAATGCAGTCCTAAACAGGCGACCTAGGGAAAAACGTCATATCTTGGGATTGGAAGCTCCAAATGGAATTCCGTAAAATGTGACAGTTAGGGCATAGACTGTAGTTTCACAAGTCCGATTTTCAGATTGCTAAGTTGAAATAGTGACACATGGCACTTCGTACAAGTTCACTATGCTATTTCATCCCTTAAACAATGTCATGTTGGGAAACTGAGCATATATCTCTGATGGAGAATCCAATGAAGCTCAAACGTGTGGGATTGGAAAGATGACAGGTTAGGCTACCATACGTCGAAGTTTTATACCCTGCAGATTGAAAATTTCATAGATACACCAGAAACAATACGGAACATCTAAAATGGCTCAACATAGGAATCAAGGAAGAGGAGGAAGAAGCTCTCACATAGGGTTTTCTGTTTTTAGGTATGGAAGGACCTAATACAATGTTGGAGACACCTGATGCAACATTAGAAAATTTGATAATGGATTTGGAATCCATTCATCATAGATATTAATCCTCCATCAAAATGTTGTGGGAGGAAGGAGATTGAAGATTAGGGTTTTCAAGTAAGAAGAAACCCTAGCAATGTTGGGAGACTCATAGGGAAGCAATGAAGAAGGTTTAAATGACACTGATATTCTATCATCCTAGTACCATGAACATACATAAGATGTTTACAAGTGATCTACCTTGGATGGTTAAGGTTTTACCCTTATAGAGAAGACTACTCAACAGGTATGACTTGAGAAGATACAAGTATGTTTTGAAATATGTTTCATGATTAAGTTTATAATATGTTTGTCTTCATATTATTGAGGTTAGTACAATCATGATTAATTCTAGATTGTATGATCACCTTAGTAAAAGTATGAATGCATGTGAATGATAGAAGACATTCATTGATTAGGGTCATGACACTTATGATTGTACTAATGCACTTGTGGTGTTGTATGAGGATGATGTTGTCTGCTAACATGAAAGGTACATCAAGAAAGAAAAATCGAGCTCTATGACCATGATGACATGAAGACAAAGACGCATCCATAGTATTTGATCACATAGAAGCTCTACTTACGAGGTATGTATGAATTTGTTCTACTATGCTTGACTTATGAGATATGCAGGTTCTAGCACAAGGTCTCTAAATCATTGAAGAGAACAAAGAAGATATTGTTTGGGTATGTTAGACATAATCAAGCATGATAATCCATGTATGTTTTCCTATATCAAGTTAGAATCCTACTTTGTGTTAGTATTTTAGGTAAGTATACATGTGTATGAAATGATCATGACCATACATACTTAAGATTATTTAGAAGTTCAAAGACATATAATCATGATGCTATCATAAAGGGAAAATAGAGATCAAGCGGGAGGCAACCACACAAACATAAAAGATAAGTATTTGAGTTGTTATTTGAATTACTTCTTGAATCTCTGAATAGTCAATGATAGTTGTTATGCATATTTGTATTCCTAGAATATATCATGCATAGTGTAAGCATTCATATAGCATTGAACAGTATACTACTAATATGCATATGATGGGTAAGTTGGACAAACATTCCATTGTTACTTTTCTAGAATGAAACCTCTTCGTTGACATGATGAGAGCTGTGCACGCTCTTGATAGTATGTTCTGGTAGAGATGGAAGGCATCTAGATAGCCACTGTATGCATACAGGATATGGAAAAGTGTTGTGCGAAAATATTGGTCAAGATAGTTGCATAAGTATGTGAATCATATCAGTATGCATAATAGGTTATCATGTCAACATGATTTGATGATTATGAAGTATTACTAATCATGTAATTAACTTTGATTTTTAGGAAAGATCATGAAGAATGATGAACACCGAATAAGTGATGGATGTTCAACAAGAAGACTTACAAATCAAACATACTATAGAAGGCTCGTGGCTAGAAGATCCTTTTAGAAAGAGGAAGAGGACCATGACGAGATGTTTGCTCCAAGTGGATAGATAAGACTATTCTCTTAATGGTGTAATTGAAGAAGAAGTGCGAACTAAGAAAACTCCCAGGATTCAATTGAAGAAATCTCTGTACGGGTACCCAGGATCAATAGTCATCTAATGAGCTTAATGATCACCATGGGTGATGTGGTGTTCAACCTTTACTACAAGATTGAAGATGGTTTCTATATACAGATGACATTCTTCTCTTAGATGGATGCAAGAAGGAACTCAACATAGAGTCGAATAATCTTGAGGCTCATATCAGTAGACCCATCTGACGGGAGAGGGCACAGATAGATAGGCAGAAGATCACTCAATGCAGAGTGTGAATGATGTTCAGCCAGGGAGGGAGAATTGATAGCTTCTTGACAAGCTTGGGATTTACCAAAAGTAAAGTTGATCCTAACCTTTACTTTAAGGTTATGGATGATGAACCTGTCATACTATTACTATATGTGAATGATCTCTTTCTGACAAGAAATGAGAAACAAATCATGGAAAGCAAGAATAAGTTAGCTACAAAATTTGAGATGAAAGATCTCGGATTGATGCATTACTTCCTAGGTCTGGAAGTATGGAAAGGATCAAAATGAATCTTTTCTCAAGCAGGGAAAGTATGCTGTGGAAATCTTGAGAAGATTTGAGATGTTGGAATGTAAATCCATGACCAGTCTCATGGATTCCAACTTGAAGTTGTTAGCTGATGACTCATCATAGTTAGTGGATGTGACTCTGTACAGACATATTATTGGGTCATTGATGTATCTGACGAATACCAGGCCAGATATATGCCTTGTTGTGAACACCTTGAGTTAGTATCTAGTAGAACCTAGACGTGTTCACCTGGTAGTTGCAAAGCATGTGATGAGGTACCTAAAGGGTACGATAGACTTTGGTCTATATTATCTTGGAGATCATGACTTCAGATTGTATGGCTACACAGATGTTGATTGGGCAGGAAGTGTATCAGACATGAAGAGCACATCGGGAGGATGTTATTGTCTGGGATCTTCCATGATCTCATTGTCTAGTAGGAAGTAGTCTAGTGTGGCTCTCAGCACAGCTGAAGCGGAATATATAGCTGCTTGCTCTACTAGTTGTGAATCTATATGGCTTCGAAAGTTGTTATCATGATTGTTTGACTTACAGATGGACCCCATTGTGATCTTGTGTGACAACCTAAGTTGTATCAAGATGACAGATAATCCTATGTTCCATGATAAGTCAAAAGCACATAGAGATCCGATATTTTTTTATATACGGAATATGGTGCAGAAAGGAGCTATAAAGCTTGAGCATGTGGGAATTGATGAGCAAGTTGTTGATCTATTGACCAAACCTCTGCCTCGAGTAAAGTTTGAGTATTTCTGAGACAAGCTTGGTGTAGTTCAGAAGGACCCCTCCTCGAAAGGGGGAGTGATATGGTCGATGATGATATGTGGATACTTGTATTGATGATGAGGATACCTGTATCGATGATGAGGTTGCCTATACCGACGGTAAGGTCGATGATGAGGATACATGTATTGATGATGAGGATACCTCTATCAATGATGAATATACCTGTATCGATGATGAGGATACTTGTATCGATGATGAGGATACCTATGTCGATAATACTGACAATGAGGTCAATGATACCGATGATGAGGTCTATGATACCGATGATGAGGTCGATGTGTGGTCCTTAGAATTTGTCTAAGTGGACGAGTGGATTGTGTCATCCCTGGACTTTATGTCATAAAGAGATTAGGATTAACCATCCTGTAAGTGGTGGGATTGCATCATCCCTGAACGGTTGGTTCAAAATGTGCGTGATAGCATTGCATCATCCCTGAACCTTTGGTTCAAAATGTACGTAATGGGATTGCATCATCCCTGAACGTTTGGTTCAAAATGTACGTGATGGGATTGCATCATCCCTGAACCTTTGTTTCAAGATGTACGTGATGGGATTCCATCATCCCTGAATGCTTGGTTCAAAATGTACATGATGGGATTACATCATCCCTAAACGTTTGGTTCAAAATGTATGTGACCCATCCATGGACGTTTGGTTCAAAATGTACGTGATGGGATTGCATCATCCCTGAATGTTTGGTTCAAAATGTATGTGATAGAATTGCATTATCCCTGAACCTTTGGTTCAAAATGTGCGTGATAGGATTGCATCATCCCTGAACCTTTGGTTCAAAATGTACGTGATAGGATTGCATCATCCGTGAACGTTTGGTTCAAAATGTACGTGATAGGATTGCATCATCCCTGAACCTTTCATTCAAAATGTACATGATAGGATTGCCTTTTCCTTGGACTTATGTCCTAAAGTGATAAGGATTGATCATCCTGTGAGTAGATCTGGATTGCCTCGTCCATAGACATGTTGTGGTGTCTTAAATTGATAGGGATTGATCATCCCGTAAGTGGATCAGGATTGCATCGTCCTTGGATTTATGTCCTAAATTGATAGGGATTAACCATCCCGTAATTGGGTAATGTGTGTTGAATATGTTGTTGATCGAGAGATCCAGATGATGATGCTATTGATCGAGAGATCCAGATGATGATTGATTGGAAGATCCAGATGATGAGGCTATTGATCGAGAGATCCAAATGATGTTGTTGATCGAGAGATCCAGACGATGAGGTTGTTGATCGAGAGATCCAGATGATGATGTTGATCGAGAGATCCATATGATGCTGTTGATTGAAAGATCCAAATGATGATGATGTTGATCGAGAGATCCATATGATGTTGTTGATCAGGATATCTAGATGATGATGTTGCTATAGCTGATCAAGTGCTGCAGAAGATGAAGACTCAGTACTGAAGATGTTGATGTTCCAGTATTGAAGATCTTGAAGATGTTCCAGTAGCTGTTTGAGTTAATGATGATGATTGAATAAAGCTTCCAATGATTTATAGATGTATCATGTATCATGTAGTTGATGACTCCTTTCTCCTGCAGATGTTGTTAGAATATCCTTCTTGTTAAGGGGGAGTGTTGAAATATTGTAACTTCTAAGAATATTCTATTTGTAATTTATCTGGAGATGTTTCATTCCTCCGCCAGGACTTTATTGTATATCCGGAGATGTTTATTCCTTCGTCAGAATGTGGTAACTTGGGTTATTAGACTTCCCTAGTGAGTTCGGCCCAGAGTCAGTTGTAATGGGGTGTTTAAGTTCCCTAGTCGGGTCGGCCCAATCAGTACTATGTTGAGTTGTTAAGTTGGGGCTGACCTAGTTAGGGTTAAAAGTCAAGTGAGGTAAAGTATAAATAGAGGATGTGTGATCCTCATTTATCACACACACTCACTTGTGAAACTCACATAGGAGAGAGAGAGATATGCAAAGGAGGATAAGGAGCTCTTGTTTGGGGATTAGATCTTTGTACTTGTTGGTCATCTATATTGAGGAATCTTTGTTGGGTTTTCTACCCTATGAGGGTTTCCCAGGATAAATCTGTGTCTCTTGTGTTTATGCTATGCTTGTTGTTCTTTCAGTGATCCTGTATATGCTATTGTTGTGAAATTGAATGTAATACTGATGTTATCTATCTTAGCATATTGAATCTTAACAAGAAGGAGGCCTCAACCTAAATGATTCTGAATTGAAAAAGGAATCTCTGGAGCTAAGATGTGTTGGAGATGGGTAAAGAACCCATTCACCGTATGGGAAAACTTTGGATGCAAAGATATGCACCAGGGATATACCCTCAAAATCTAGTCAGATTGACTGGTCAGCGGTATCGGTCCATGGTTTGGAATGTAGCATGGCAGAATAAATCTCTTGTTCAAAAACATAGGTTCTAGGAAATTCAGGATGGTAAGTTAGGTTTTTTTTGGGAGGATGATTGCTAGAAAACCCCACAATTGAATCTTCAACCTAGTTGGTAGCATATATGTGAAGAAATGTTAGCTCATAATATATATAAAGTAAATAAATATTGGAAAAAAAAACACTCCCCCACTCTTTACATCATGGCTCCACCTAGAGAAATGGGATATTTGTGGAAAGCCTTGTGGGGAGAGGAGCTTTCTAACGATCCATGTCAATGATGAATTCGGTTTGTGAAAGGGTAGGGAATTCTCAGATGGGAATATCGATCTAAAGGTAGCTACAATCTAAAAGAATCATATTCCCTTCTTCTGCATGATGATCATAGAAAGGGAAAATGGGTATGGAAATAGAATTGGACTCAGAATCTTTGGCCCAAAATCTCTACCTTCCTATGGTTGGTTTCCAAAGGACAATCTCTAACATCGAATCAATTTAGAAACACGAGCTTTGAAGGTCCCACAAGATGTCCTTTATTGGGAAAGAGGAGGAAACCCTTAACCACCCCCTCAGCCTATATTCTTTTTCTTCATCTCTATTGGATTAGGGTGCTACTGCACTTAGAAAATCAGATAGGGAGCAAAAATGCATTCGATCTACCATTGAATCATGGAGAACAAATCCTTTCAAGAATGAAATTCTGAATAGAATTTGGAAAATTCTACCTTGCTTTACCCTTTAGGAAATATGGAAAGAGAGAAATTGCCAAATATTTAAAGACACCCAATTAATAGAGGGCCCAATATGGAGCCTTATCCAGAAATACATTATGAAAACATCAACATTTTACCCTAGCATGAAGAAGATTGATAATTCTTGGACACAAAGTGACCCTTCTTGGATGCTTGGCTTCCAAACCTTTCAAGGATAGCTCTCCCTCCTTCCTCAAAAGTGCCATCAATCTGAACCTCGAGTAGTTGATTGCTTCCTTAGCTTTCATGAACCTCAACTTTGATGGAGTCTCTAAAGGAAACCTTGGCCTGAAAGAAGCAGCTGGAGTCTTCTTGGATGATTCTGGAAGGATTATTTGTGTGTATGCTAGACTTCATGGATGAGACATTAATAATGCAATATGCTTGGCTCGATGCACGCACACTTGACACGATTTACTTTGCACATGGTGTGACGCATGATTGGAAAACAGAGTTTAGCTTTTCACGGAGATTTAACAAGTTGTGGTTATATATGCTTTGATGCCTAAACCGAAGCCAGAGGATGAGGGAAGTACCTAACATGATCGGATGTGACTACATGATAGGGTGTCTGCTGGTCTGTTCATTTCCATTTCAAAGGCGATTATGGACGCAATGGGTAAGTGGTTGTAGGTGAATGACGAAGTGTACTCTCCCACACATGGTTATGATTGTGTGATGGTGGAGGTCTCGCTTATTCAACACGTTGTTTGAGATATATTGAATTGTATCTGTATTGGAAGTGGCCTGCACAAGAAGAGTGGTGAGCAAGTGCTGAAATGAACGTTTGCATGGTGTGTTTGGGATGGAGGGGATTTAGCCTTGCAGGTTATCTGCACATTGGTAAATCCCAAGAATACCCGTTCTAGGGGGAGAGTGTGAGAGGATCTCGCATGCCTTAGGTGCAATGTGAAGTTGTGGAATTCAAGTAGATGTACTATCATGTTTCTTCACTAGAGGACAATAAGCATTGTCTTGGCCCAGACGAGTAGGAAATTGAGCATGTGAAGGGGTCGAAGGAAGCATCTAAGGCACAAATTGAGTGGGAAAATTTGGTCAATTATGCAAGGTTTTCAAGAATGAGAGAAACTAAGCATGCCAAGACTATCTTTTTTATTGACATATGAAAACTCTGGTTGGAAAAAGAATTGCTGGATACCCACAGAGAAGGGTCTAAATCTAAGAAGTGACTAGAAGCAATCGGGGAATGCGACCGTGGCCAAATATTGAAGATCAATGCCATCCTAAACCTAATCATGAATTCCATTACGGAGCTCATCCAACACATCAACACTTTGGAAAATATCACTATGGGGAACATATTCAAAACAACACCCCCTAAGGGCCCCCTCTTACTGAGAATAAGGTGCATATCTTCACAATTTCTGATGAATCTTAAGGGTGAGTCTAGTTTTTTTTTCATTCCTTGTTAAGATGTTGGTTGAACTTGCAAAATTAGGAAAACTTTACATAAAAAAAATATTTTATATAAAAATTATATCTATAATACTTCTACTTATATATAAATTTAATTTTTTAACTATATAACATTTTTTATTTAGTTGAGAAAGGATTTCTACACCTCATTATTAGGGATATATCTCCTTGTTAAGATGTTGGTTGAACTTGCAAAACTATGAAAACTTTACATAAAAAAAATATTTTATATAAAAATTATATCTATAATACTTCTACTTATATATAAATTTAATTTTTTAACTATATAACATTTTTTATTTAGTTGAAAAAGGATTTCTACACCTCATTATTAGGGATATATCTGTAAAATTGTGGAGAGAGGTGTTTTTTACAACTTAATGTGAGGGAGGCGCTGTAAATACCTATTATTTGTTTAATAATAAAATGCACAAATAAAAAAAATATTAATTAAGGTTACATATAATTAAACACCATGCTAAGCACACTCTTATTGAAACATTGAATTGTATGGATTTTATTTTCTTCTTGAAGCGTTAAGACTAAGTTTTTCTTTACATCCAAATTTCACATTAACTTTCGCCTAATAAGATTTAGTCATAGGACCCTTTTGCTGGTAAGAAAAGTCTACACTATTCAATTTAGAGTAACGATTTTTGCTTGAGGATAATATCACCCTGTTTTAATAACTATTACTAGTTGTGACTTGGGATAGAAATCTAACTAAACGATAAGAAAAACTTTAGGGGTGAAATTTAGTCCATGAACTAATTTTTGAGGTTTTTTTTCAAAAATATATTTTCCATTTTTCATTTTTTTCAATAAGATTCACCCAAAGTACATAGAATTAAAGGTTTTTACTCTGAAAATTGCCAAAATTGTCCAAAAACTATATAAAACCTTTAGAAATTTGAATATTTTTTCTTAAATATCACTATTTTATGGTTGAAAATTTATTAATTAATAAGATTCGTCAAAGTTTTTACACTTATAAAAATTATAAATCCTTGAAATTTTCTAAACAATAGTAAATCATTATAATTTCATATTTTAAATTCATGATTAAACTTACAAATTTGATCTCATGGCTCTCCTCAAGTTATTACCACTCAAGTCCACACAATAGATTTATATGGCCCTTGATAACATACTAAGTATGATGTTAGCCATCATATCCTCGATATCATTTCATGACCCATCATAATTGTCAATTGACATATCTACAACCTCGTCGTAAACACATACCGGAGTGGTGCATTAATGTGATTGATACATGTTCATCAACCTTTTAAAAGTGGTGGGGGTCCTTCCTACGACTAGATTCCCGAGATTTCGAATTTTAATGGCAATGTAACTGAAACAATTCATGGAGGGAACTTGCCATTTCGTGAATGGAAACCAAGGAATTATCGACGCAACTTTTTGCCTTGGCCTCATTTTTCCCTCCCATGTTATAGTTGGACTTAGTAGCAGCTACGGGGTCGAAGGCTTAACCGGTGTTAAAGAGAACCCTCCTCATATGAATCCTAGCTTACTTATGGTTTACAATAATCTTCTTGAATCTCGCTCTAGTTAATTTCATTATGAGTTTCCCCTGACTTCTTTCCTCATCAAATTGGCATGGTGATGGTTTTGCAATGGGATTCTTTCAATAAGTCCTCGCTCATAGGTCTAACGATTCCGCTTTTATAGGTATTATACCTTTGTTAAAAGTCTATTTTAATTATTGACTCCTTTTTAACAAACAGGAGGGGGGGATTCTAATGATTGACCGAGTGATAACTTTCCTTCCGTTCGTAAGTATGGATGTGATACGAACCGTTACACCCAAACCTCCAGATGTTAGAGAAGGTCGTCCACTAGGATCTTAACATCCCATAATGCTCTGCAGTTTAGACTCTCGGCTGGATGTGCACCCATACGGTGGTGTCCCCTTTGAGCCGTACGAGCCCGAGACGAACACTGCAATGCCGACATTGCCACCTGCTTTGTGACTCGAACCTGGGTGGAGGCTCTGATACCAAATGATACGAAGCTTTACACCAAAACCCTGAGGTGTTAGTGAAGGTCGTCCACTAAGATCTTAATAGGATGAGGGATTAACTAGCATTCAGGGTTTTCACTACCTAGAGAGTTTGGTTATGAGGTGATTCCAGAAGAATATTTTCATTGTGGCGAGTCATTATGAGACCAAGGAAAGGTATATTACGTATCCCATGTTTGATACATATATGAGCTATACGTATATGGTAATGTTTAATTCTAAGTGATAATTTTAATTCCTGTAGGTCATTGGGCTAGCTTAGGGTATATCCAAACATGTACGAATCCTGGACTAGTATAGCTACTTAACTTGTCGCCGGTGAACACCGAAGTGTCATGGACAAGTTATTTGTGCCGTGTTCTCCATGTTTAGTTCTTCTTTAGTTAAATGGGTTGTCTGTAACCACCTGTTATCTGTTATCCATGCATGAGCTAAGAGTTATCCATGCATCAACTACTAGTTATTTTTATATTTCTTTTTTTCTTTAAATTGTTTATTTTGAATTTTGAACGACGCCCATAAAATCAATTGGGATAGTACATTTGTCTCATCCTCCTTCAATCTAAGAAAATCATAAATGCTAATCCACCCCAAATTCTAAGATATAAACAACTATCAATATAATTATCTTTCTTTTATAAGTGACATATTAAGGTTCTTTACTCATCTTTTTGCTAGGCTGTCCCTATAACGAAGGCTTGGAGAGACCAAATTCTAGCTCACCGCCATAGCATGGTATTTTTATTGGGAGTTCTTGGCTCTACTATTTTCCTAATCTGATTGCAAAGGAATTGATGTCTTGCTTGTATTGTAATCAATACTTGTAAGTTCCGGAATATGCATGGGCTTAAGCACCCGAACTCTATGTTCTTATGGTTCTTTTTTTAATGAATAGATGTTTCGTCTATAGAGGGGAAAACCCTGTACCCAGTGTTCAATCTAGCAACGAATCTATGAAGCATTGATTTTATTTATGGTAGTTCTCTATTATTTGGACGCAATAGTTGTATCAATAACTTTACTAATATTTTGTTGGTTTTGTTTTGGGTGTGCTACTCGCTTGAATTGTTGTTCTGAGATTTTTCTTATATATTTACTTTACATGATAAATACAAAGTTTAACTATTGTGATTCTCACACTAGTTGATTGTTGGGATAATGAATGAGAATCGAACAACGAGGTTTTAGCAAAAAAATTCTTACTACTTTTCATGCAATCTTGCATATTCATGGAAAGTTGATCTTATTTAATTGTTAGCTAGAGGAAACACCAGCTTGGTCAATATTTACTTTTCTTGTGTTACTGGTATTATTTTCACGATTCCCTTTAGTGGTCTAGCAACCTAGTTCTTCTTTTACACATATATAAATATATCACTAATTATATTCTCTTTTTGTTAGAGTATGTTAACTTTTGCTAGATTTGGTTATGGATATCTTATTATGATTCTTGGCTGATCCTAATTTGTTTTTTTATGTGAAAGGACAAGAATCATGAGCCCTCAATTCATCATCCTAGTTGAGTTATAGATTTGATAAAAATAGGAATTTTCATATAGATTTAACCAGAAAGATGAGAGAATAAGGATTATTTTTAAATCTTCCAATGTTATTCCATGCACATTCATTTGATGGAAAAAGATTCTTTTCCATTCATTCTCATGGATAAATGAATTGTTAAATACCATGCTATTTAGTTGAAAAAAAAAATTCCTTGTTCCTTTGGAAAAAAAATTTATACCCTAAAACAATTTAGGGAAATCCATTAAATCAGCAAACAAAACAACATGAGATATTTAAATGTAACTACTTCTATAAATATTGCTAGATCACTCTACTATAATTAGCCACCAATAGATTGTATGAAACCTTCTTCAAAAAAATATCGTTATGGAAAATTTTAAGCTTATGCCTACTACTGTTGGTAATAATAAAGTTCAACAAAATAAATATACAATGGATAACACAAAAATACCAACTTTAATAACAAGGGGGTTGAGTACATATCTGAATTCATCCAAACCAAGGAAAGAATAGTACGAGGCCTCCCAACCTTTGATCTACAAAGCATGTGCTCCTCTTATTTAGATACCACCCCCAAGTGAAGCCAAGGTTCCACTAGGAGCAATCACTTAGGTTCATATTTTAATATGCAAATTTTAATGACAGAGCCTACCAAGTCTCCTACCATAGTCTGTTACCTTCCTAAGCACCTTTTAGGAAGCATGAGAAACCATACCAGATCTGGGTTCAAGAAATAATTTTTACTAGCCTTTTGAAATAATTCCTTCTAGGCAAACACCTCTTGCCTAAATGCACAACCTATGTAGAAACTCTATCACCATAGATACAACTTTTCTTATTCTTTTTTTATTGGCTCCCCTGAACCATTAGCTAAACATAACCCCAAAATCCCCTATGGGATTTATATCTTAACTCCCCCCCTCCTTTTCTTCAGTTTTGGTCTTTCTCTTTTTTCAAGAAAGTAATTTTCCATCATCTTCTATTTAATTAGGGGTTTTCCTTTTGTATTCCCTCCCTTTGCTTCTTATTTTTCAAGGAGAGGAGGATAACTATTTTTTTTGTGGGGGGAGATTCACTCCTGAAATAAAAGGAAGACATTTGTCCTTGATCTTGAAGTTATGGTATTTAAAATTCGCATTTGATAATTAGTGAATGTTGAGTGAATTTAACTTCCTTTTATCTCTTCCTAAGTCATATTATACCCTAATAGAATCTTTCCTCCTCTTCCTCCTGGTACCTCCCATGGTTTTCCAGAAAACCTATATATCTTTACATACAAATACATTAAATGCAAACATATTTGCAAACTAATACCATAGGATGTCTTACAAAATTTATTAGCACAAGTCCATAGTCAAAACTTTTAGAAATAAATTGGGGATATTACATCCTCCCCCTTAAAATGACATCGTCGTTAGTGTCATTCAAAGTTTATTCTTGGAATAGAAGTGGGCATGCCTCTTTCATGGCATCTTCCATTTCCCAAGTCACCTCATTGCGTTTGAAGTGATTCCATTGCACTTTTACGTAGACGACGGTTTAGTTCCAAAGATGAACTTATTTAAGGTCTAGAATGCATTGTGTTTTCAGTTGAAACTCTCCCTCTAGTTCCACCTATCTCACATTCCAATCAATTACATGAGTATGATCATGAACATACTCTTTCAACAAAGAAACATGAAATATATTATGAATATTTATATCCGCAGCTAAATGAAGTTGATAGGTTACTGGCCCTATCCAGACCAAAGTTTTGAATGGTTGACAAAGCTAGGGTACCAGTCTGGTGCACTATCCTAGTTTCATTGTACTTATTTTCGAATTAATTTTCGGATAGACATGGTCACTTGCTTGGAATTACTTATGTTTCTATTTTTTATCTTCATAACTCTTTTGTTGGACCTATGCTTGTTTCAAGTTTCTCCAGACTTTAATTACAATATGTTCCATTTCCTTAAGCATATCAGAGCCCAACATAATTCAATATGTAGGATTTTCCTAGCTCACTGGAGTGTTACATTTTCTAACGTACAATATTTCAAATGGGATCATCTTAGAAGATGCCTGATACTTGTCATTATATGCAATTTATACCAAATGTAGGCATTCTTCTTATTTACTAGGGGTTGGTGCAAGGTAATGATACCCACTTATGACAAGTTAGTTGCAATCCAGACTTCCTAAAAAACAAAAAACCGACCATTAAAATGAATTATTAGAGGTACCTAAAAAAATTTTAGAACATGGTGTAAAAAATGAAACATAGACAATCGGATCACCTTCCAGAATATATAACTTCTATTTATGGAATATAGGTATAACTCCCAAAAAATGGCATTCTTCTAATATTCGTATTTTATTTTTTTCTAAAACATAATGCATATGTTCACGTCAAGCCCCGGGTTTGGTATGTAAATTTGTAAAACAAATTATGTATAGTTGTAGATAACAAGTGGTTCTAGTGCATGCTATTTTTCCAAAATTTTCCAAGCTAATTTTGTATTTTTTTTAAATTAATGAATTCAGCGAAGCCCTAAAAAGAAAAGGTCGAGCGTTAGGCCCTGCTATCATCGTCTTAACACAATCAATTTACTATTTTTTTAGTGCGTAGGTATTATAGTATACTTGTGCGAGTTCTTTTCGGTTTTCGAAATATGTGAATTAGTCAAAAGTTATAAGTGAAATACATAACCTATGTTTTATGTAAATATGACATGATTGAAAACAAAAATGAATAAAAAGTAGAAAATACTAACAAATTTATTCAAAAAATAGATATTTGGAATCTGCATAGATAGTTCCATAAGTCTGTGCAGTTTCATTAGCAGTGGACAAGGGCAGCATATACAAATTCGAGGTTAAATAACATGAAGTTACAAAACATGATGTGTTTTTCTATAATGCAGTCCAAGGCACAAGGTTTAGCAATACAAACCTAACCAAACCTGCTAGGTCAATACACACAGTATGGAAAAACGCAAGTGCGCCAAAAAAAGATTAAATTTTGCAACGTGCACATTAGTAATGCATGAACACTAATAGTGAGTTCAGTCTATTAATGCATGCGCAGTAAGAGTGGGCTTTCACTAATAGCGCACATGCACTATTAGCATGCATGCTAATGCTATATATGTGTTTCTCCATCGTTTTAGCTATATCTCCCTTTCTTAATATAATACCACACTCCCCCCCTCTTTATAACCCCACCCCCATCTCTCTCTCAACCTCCCATTTATCCCCTTACCATAAAGCATAATCCCACCATCAAAAACATATACCATGAATCCCCAGCCCCCATCTCTTTGTTACCCTAAACCCTAAACCCCTCCTTTCTCTATTTCTCTAACCCTCCATATGTCCTCTTTCCCTTGCCTATATCTCCCTTTTCCCCCCTGACCCATCACCCTACATGCCCTATATCTCTAAACCACCCCCCTCTTTCTCTTAATCTCGCTTCCCTCTCCCACTAACCCCCCCCTCTCTCTCTCTCTCTATATATATATATATCCCTTTTCCCCCTACTCTTAACCACCCACTCACTATATACCTCTCCTCCTTACTCCCCCTACCCTTAGCCACCCACCCAGTCTCTCGCTTTCAATCTCTTACTTAGTCCTACCACTAACCATCACCCCCCATCTCTCTCTCTCTCTCTCTCTCTCTCTCTCTCTCTCTCTCTCTCTCTAAACCCCTAACACCCGATCTCTCTCTCTCTATATATATATTACTTTCTCTAAACCCCCAACCCCTAATCTCTCTCTATATATCTCCTTCTCCAAAGCCCCACTCTTCACCCACATACCCCCACCCCCACCCCCCTCCCTCTTTCTCTCTCTCTCTCCCCTACCACTAACCATCTCTCCATCCCTCTCACTCTCTCTATATCCCTCCTCCCCTACTCCCCCTACCCTTAACCACCCATTCTCTCTCTTTCTATTGGTCTCTAACCTACTCCTACCACTAACCACCTCCTCTCTCTCTCTCTATATATATATATGTCTCTCCCCTTACTCGCCCCTACACTTATCCACCTACTCACAGTCTCTCTTCCAATCCCTCTCTCTCTCTCACTCTAAACCTCTAACCCCCAATATATCTCTCTCTCTCAACCCCTAACCCACAAGCTCTCTCTTTATTCAAGGCATCCAAAAATTCATAGTAGATATTGGTCACCTTATGCATCTTTCCCTTCAAGAATTCAAACTCTTTAACATATTATACTCTCTCTCTCTCTCTCTCTCTCTCTCCACACCTAACCACTAGTCTCTCTCTCTCTCAAACCCTAAGCCACAATCTCTTTCTCCTTCCCCATAAACCCCTAACCCCCAATATCTTTCTTTGTAAACCCCTAACTGCTAATTTATCTCTCTCTAAACCACTAACCCCCAATATCTCTCTCTCTAAGCCCCTGACCCCCAATATCGCTCTCTCTCTCTAAATCCCTAACCACCAATGTCTCTCTCTATCTCTCTATCTAAACCCTTAACCCCTAATGTATCTCTTAATATCCCTAGCCACCAATATCTCTCTTTCTTTCTCTTTATCTATAAACCCCAAACCCTCTCTCTCTTTCTCAATCTTTCTCTCTCCCTCTCTCCCTATCTCCCCAAGCCACAATATCCCTCTCTCTCTAAACCTCTAACCCCCAATCTCTCTCTCTCTCTCTCTAAACCCCTAGCCCCAAATATCTCTCTCTCTCTCTAAATCCCTAACCCCCAATCTCTCTCTCACTATCAATATTTATCTCTCTCTATCTCCCTAACCCACAATCTCCCTCTCTAGATCTCTCTAAACCCCTAGCTCCCAACCTCTCTCTCTCTCTCTCTCTCTCTCTCTCTTTCCACGGGGTCTTCACTCAATGACTGCCTACCATAGCACGTTCGTTCGTGGCATATGAAACAATACCCCTAATTTCAAAAAATATTGGAAAAAAATTCCCAAACTCGTTTTTTTAACCCCCTCCCAATATGCCTTCCCAATTAAAAAAAAACCCCAATATCCCTATAATATTGTATGTATCCATTTTTTCATTTACATTTTTTATACCCCTTTATATATCTACCTAGTATATTGGCATGATACCGTGGGCTTGAATAAACCTCCCAAGGCCTGTAATAGGCATGAGTGGTTGGGTATTCAATCCCCCAAGGCCTATCGAGGGCCTATAATAGGTTGTGGAGGTGCCCTGGAGGCTTAGAGCCTCCCAAAGCACCCTGGGGGATTGGACACCTTCATATTTTTATAGCCTTCTTGTTCTATAAGAATCCAATATGAATAAGGGTATGTATGCCTGGCCTACTCAACTTAGAGAAGAAAATGCTTATATGAAATGCAGTATTAGACAGAAAGCTTAAAATTTAAATTGAAGAAGAAAAAAAACTTTCCAAAAGCGAAGAATTTAGGGTTCCTTACTTCTGACGACCTTCTGGTCTTTGTTGACATTTTGAAGATACAACAAAGATTACTAATGCATACTTCAACTTGCACAAAACTGTACTAATGGATGGATCCTTTATGCACAAATTGCAATTTTTGCTCCATCCAACAGTGAAAACCGCACCATTTAAGTCTACATGTGGATTCTACCAATAAAAATCACAAACATTTCAGCAATTTAAGCATGTTGGCATATTTAGTATCAAGCAATTCAATTCCTAAAGAGGTCAAAAGACTGTTTCTCTTTATGTAAAATATGTTATTCCATAATGTATGTGTAAAAACCAAATCAGTGAAAAAATTCTTACCCTTGCTTTGCTTCAATGTCTCTGCTGAAGTCAATGTTGGAAAAGTGATTCTCATCACTTCAAGAAATCTAGAATATCATCTAAAAAACTAAATCTAATACTTTGAGTGCATGTGGTTCTTTCCAAGGTAAATTGTCACAACCAAATGCACCAGGTATGTCACAAGCTCCTCCAAGCATGGAGGGAAATAGAGCATCAAGAACACAGGCTACATCCTAGGTGCACATAAAGGAGACAAACTGTCCATAAAATGCATGCCAGATTGTGTATGTGGCGTGCCAAAATAATCACAAGCCTTACAGTAAGGATCAACAACAATGGCATGCATAACATCCCAATACCGGATGCTCATAAAAGGTATAAAATTGCCATTGTTCTTCCAAACTATAAATATTTTGAAATAAATAAAATAATGACAGACTGGAATCCTACATAAGCACCCATACTGACACAAAATAATTGTATTTTCCATGAGACACGCCTTATAATTTGGACAACTAGACATTCAAATGATATTACCTGCCATCTTTCTACAAAGTGGTAGGTGACCATATTATTAGGCATATTTTATTATTTCAGCGTGTCATTGAATTTTAAGATCAAAATTGCTTTCATCTAAAAGGAGCATTTGATCCTATTGGCTAAACTAGCACGCATACAACATTCTATGATATTTCTACTTAGATTTCAAATTGATGTAATTTACTTTTCAAATGACCAGTCTGGAAGAGGAATTCAATGAACATTGCCCATGTATAAAAGCAAACAGATAAGGGGAGAGAACCTTGAACCTCACATACGTTTAAGAAAATAGTTTGGATAAGTTTCAACATCGAAATGGATTGAAAATATTAGTCTTGTATTCTTTCCTCCTTGACAAGGATGCTGTTGACCTCCTCCCCAATTACCTCTATCACCTCGGTTACCTCTGCTTCCTCCCCTGCTAAAGAAACCCATCTATATAGATGTGAAGAGCATGATAAGTACATGTACATAACAGTAAGAAAATATATCAAATATATTTTCAATTTGGATAATCTATTAATGTCTCTGTACCAAGACAACAATCATGCATGCAATCATATTTTTTTGGGAAACAAGGTGATGGGACATCAAGCTTGTTTGAAATTATTTCATTTTCAAATTGAAAATCACTTTTCTCTCCCAACTATTTCTCTTTGAACATGGAGACATGACTGTTGGGAAAATGATAGGGAGTGAATAAACAAATTAGTGAAAGCAGATGAAGGGAATGGAAAATGATACATGTTTAAATTATCCAATAACCTTAACTGTCAACATCCAATTATCTTTTTGCAATATTCATCCATCATGATAATCAATCACTGCCAGCTTCATCCAAGAAAGTCTTCATCATGGATTTGATATTCCCACACAGACATTTAATATTTACTGCATATGTTCATTTAATGACAATTTATTAGCCTATATACCTCCAAAATGTATTTCATTCTATTCATTAACTGAGGTTTCAATAACCCACCAATAACCAAAATTATGTTATGAAAGTCTCCATAACAAAACACATAATGATTTAATGTGATCAACATTATTATTTCACTTATTCCATCTCTTAAACATGCCAATAATATAGTGATAGAATAATCACTTTCAATTTCCTCAACCACAACTAAACCAACCTCCATATCCAAATAAACGTTGATCAATGAAGAATTATTGCAAACCATGCAACCATATCATTTCCTTTAAAATAAATTCTGAGAATGAAATAGAAAATCAACAAAGCTGACCCTCAAATATTGTCAATAACATTGTGCATGTACAATCATTGTGTATAATGTATTTTGACAATATGAGATTATAACCAAAATCCATTGCTACAAAGTCACTCATTTGATAGCTCATCCTTTTAAAATTTCAATCATGTCACCAACAAAATTTCAAGTGACTAAATGAACAACAACCTTCAGTACTAGTGTACAATCTTTCTTATGACTTGAAAACATAATCAAATTTCATGGAAGCATGCAAATCTTTGATTTTCCCATGCAGAACAAATCGAATGTTCGAACTTTAATCTCAAGTTCTGATTTCAAAACAAAGCCAAGTCAAATTTGATGAAAATCCATTCCAATACAATCTCATGATCAACTTCAATGTTTCCAGCCGAAGAGAACAAGACTCAGAGACTCTTGTAATTCACATTTGAGGTTATATTCAATTATGTAAGGATTTTTTAATGCATATATAATCAATTCGAAAATTGAATGCAATTCCAACACTTATTTTTCATCTTTATGTAGGAAATCCCTTCAACCAATCACTGAGAAGTCAGCACGATATGCCCCACCAACTTTGAAACTTATGTAGCCAACAACATCAAATGCTTATTCATTTCTCCGATCAAATAAAAACTTAAAAGCTTTCAGTATTATGCATTCAGGCTGCATAAGTAAAACCAAGTTCTGATATTTTGATTTACTAGAGATAACTTATGATTTTAGGTTCAAAATTGAAACCAACTCTTTGATAATCAAGTCACCAAAACTTTTGACAGTATGAGGTTAGAATCTTTAGTTGACGGGATGAATACTTCCTGTAGCTTTTAAGCTTCGAAATTAGTCAAATAAATTTAGGCATTCTTCATTTTTTGCACAAGAGGATTTTAAACCAACAATACCATTGGTTAAACAACCAATTCATACCACTGGGCTCATGAAAGATTGAACCAATCTTTTGATAGTCCAAGGAATGGTCAAATTGAAACCCTAAAGTCTGCTTGAAAGTATGGATAATGGTTGGACTTCAAACATTTGCTTACTGAGGCATGAAATTGGTTTCAATACTCCTAAAATCCAATAATAGTGACCAACTCTCATAAGACGAGAGGGAAAGACTATATTTGAAAATGGCAATGAAAAACCCACAATAATCTATTTCAACAATCTTCTTCAACGATGCCTCGGAATAGATTGTACATGGAACGAGACAGTCTGCACCGAGCAGGGAGGGTTTTCAACTCTTTTATGCAATGACAATAAACTCATTTCTAAATCAGTAACTCAACCAATGATGCTTCTAATACAAACAATGACTACGACCAATATTTCAACATGCATGCGCGTGGCATGTTCCCTCTACCAAACATCAGCCTATATCCCTGCCTACTATGCCCTCATTAAACATGTTCCTTGACTGTTGTAAGTAAAAGCTGAAAGCACCCTCTCTTCCTAGAAACTTCAAATACAACACCCAAAACATCACTGGAAATGGCCAAAATGCCTTTGTAATGCTGTCGTCCATATAGTACAACATTTCCAGAGTTGGAAACACCATACAGTACAGCCAACACTGTTTCTAAGGCATTTCATACTTGTTTCAACATTTCAACATTTCAAGACACAGATCACTGAGAGGTCATGGGTTCAAGTCCAGTAGAGTCCCTCTAGTTTAGGAATACCCTGGAAACTTGTACCTAGGGCACCATTCACATAATGTAAGGAAGTGCCTGGAAGGTTTCCCTGATGACATTTTCCATGGGAATAAAGGATATTGCAATTGGTGACTTATGGAAATTGATTAATGGGAAAGGTGCAGAGTGGAAGAGTCAAATTGAAATAAGTGGACAAGATTAAATCTTATCCTTACTTGAGATCTTTTTCTAAAGTAAATAAAGTGACTAGAAATAAAAGC
Source organism: Larix kaempferi (assembly GCA_027924585.1). NCBI lineage: Eukaryota > Viridiplantae > Streptophyta > Pinopsida > Pinales > Pinaceae > Larix > Larix kaempferi. Next base: position 3,872,485 of record BSBM01000374.1, on the reverse strand, counting down.
CTGCAAATTAAAATTAATTAATGTGCTTTTTCACTAATAAAATTACAAATATCACGTTTACATGAAATTAGAAAGACGGAAAATTAAAGTGACATCTTCTGCATGCTTTGAAACTAAGCCTATGCATAAGCACCTGTCCAAGCTACAAAAAATCCACATTTGCAACAATTTGCAATCTCTGTAGAAGGTAACTGAGCTATGGCGTAACTTGGAGATCATTACAATATTCTACTTAGAGATTTATATTGACACCCCTGCTATGTGGCTAAGAGAGCTTCAACAGGATTCAACTCTCACGAAGTAGTAATGAATTGTAAATTAAAAACTAAAGAATAAAAACAAGCAGAGCCAGTCTAGTATCAACAGTAGAAACACAAAGTGCATTAAGATAAACATAGAATATATAAACAAGAATGTAGAAAACCTGCCTCTTGAAGTGGGCCACCTCCAAGAGATTGTTTAGTCACACAGTGAATTGGAGCTGGAACTGCAAGTTCTTATTATAAGGAAAAACTATACACAGTTATCTTTCATGGAGTATTGATGCCTTCAAGTGGGCAGAGACCACTGTTTTATAGTATTGGAGATGGAATAAATGCTTGATTCTCCTTCTAGAAATCGAACCCAGCCTTCATTTGACTATATGTGGAACCTTGATTGTACGTTACTGCTGTTGTAGGAATATGATGATCCATCTCCGGATTCTATGAGAACCTACATAGAGCTGTCCCAGAGGCATCTTTGGTGAGTGCAACCAGTGCGTACCTGTGTATGGAAAGCAGACGATGATTGCATCCTGCAACTCCAAGAAGTGATCTAGATGGAATTTAGAAAATACATCTTTGAACCCAAGTTCTTAAGAGGTCAGGTCCAACATTCTGTAGTTGTCCTCTCTGATGGCCCCATCCAGTTCCTGTCTAGTTGGAAAGAGATGGTCTGGCACATCTAGAGAGTACCTGAAATGGGGAAGGTGCTCTAGGGAGATGGTCATCCACTGTAGAAGCCAAGAGGAATCTCAAAATCAACCTTGGAGACTCACAATTGATTGCAGGAGCCATTAAAGGATGCCACTGTCGAAAATCACAGGATTGGTAAGATACTAAAAAGGTGTCAATTCACCTTACAAAAATTTTCAAACACCGCAATTGGACATGTGATGCAAAATACAAGGATGAGGAGATTATCTGAATTCAACAATAGGTAAAATAATCCCCTCTGATATTTATAGAAGAGGTATCTCCAAGTAAATTACATTTCATGGCCAGTGTATATTAATGTTTGGAACAGAGGAACCCCACCCCTTCATGATCTGGAGGTGTAATTTATGACACAAAAGAATCCATCAAGTGCAAATTTGCATGAAATATAGGTATTCAATCAAATAATATGGCAGAAGCTCTAGCAGCCATGAAAGGGCTTGAAATTTAAATTGGTTGCACCAAGCAAGAAATAATTTGCATCAGACTCACAAATTGATTGTGGAAGCAATTAAAGGATGCCACTCCATCCAAATCACAAGAACAACAGGATGATACAGAGGTGCAAATTCACCTTGGATAAATTTTCAAACACAAAGATTGGACAATAGATGAAAAAGCATAACAAAAAGGCTGAAGCCTGATGGGATAGAAAATGAGGCCATTGCCACCGCAATGGTATAACTAGAGATCCATTTTTTGCCTGACAATAACATCAATGTCTCAGTCCCAGACTCCCAAGCATTCCTTAGTACTGCAGCCAAAACAAATGATTTTCAAACATTGATATTGGACATGTGATGAAAAAGCATAACAAACAAGCCAATTGGATGTAAAAAAAGGCCATCCCAAGTGGGAGAACTATAAATCCATTTGCATAACAATGATGTCAATGTCTTAGTCCCAAGCATTCCTTTGTACTACAGCCAAACGAAATGTTTTACAATATGTATATTGTTACCAGTTGTATGTGTATTCAAGCCCAGTATTTCCAATAGCTATTGCTTCAGAATTCCCAGCTGTTAGGTTCACTAGCTTTCATTTTTTACAGAAGCTTAGAGGACAAGTGAAGCATGGATTCTACTGCATAAACGGATTCTACTACATCCAATTCATTATCAACTCCACTGGGAACAATGGCACCATCTGTCATTTGCACATCGTCAGAGGTATCCATTGCAACAGGCGTTTGAGCTGCAGTGTTACCATTATTAGAAACATCACCCTGCACTCCTGAAGATTGTCCAACATCTGCACTTATGGTGCCTTGATGCTTGGGCTCAGGAAGTTGATTTCTAACATTTATCAGGAAAGCTTGATCCTCATTTTCAAACAAATCAAATGCTATCTGAAAGGCCAAGAAGGCATCATCCTACAAAAAAAGGGAGCAAATAACATCAACTTCAATTCTAAGCAGTTAAAAAGGCAACCAAGTATAAGTCTAATCTCAACTATTATCAAGAATTCCTTAACGGTGAAAAATGCAACCAAGTATCAATCTAAGCTCAACCACCATCAAGATTTCCTAAAATGTTACCTTTCAATCGGTTCTGCTACGGAAGAAACATGTTCAGCTATTTGGCGCACATGTTCCATAACTGGATCAGGAAGGACTCAGAGACCTGATTTATCACCTTCTTCCCTATTTGGACAACCTGCTCTACAACTTGGAAAATCTGGTCATGTTTTACAAAAGGATGGTGTAATACTTTAGGTACTTTGTTAATAACAATAACAAAATAGTCCTAATTGAGACTATTTTTACAGAAAGTGAAAACTGCACCATTTAAGTCTACATGTGGATTCTGGCAATAAAAATCACAAACATTTCAGCAATTTAAGCATGTTGGCATATTTAGTATCAAGCAATTCAATTCCTACAGAGTTCAAAAGATTGTTTCTCTTTATGCAAAATATGGTATTCCATAATGTATGTGTAAAAACCAGATCAGTTAAAAAATTCTTAGCCTTGATTTGCTTCAATGTCTATGGTGAAGTCAATGTTCGGCTCACAATCCAGCACTAAGGATGGAACCTGAAGTTGACATGTTTGCATCAGAAGCAGTCAATTAGAATCATAAAGTATATAGCAGCATTAGAACCCAAACTAGTTATGAATATTACATAGATCAGTATTTGGCTTACCTTCTGAATAGTGGCATGTACATGTTCTCCTTGCAAGAGACCTATCAATATCAAGAGTTAATTGGCTCACAGACAACAACCCACAATTTCTACATTGAGCAGGGAAGAGCTAGTTCTCATGCTTTTCATATGCCATGTACATATCTCCATGTACATGTCTCCAAAGTACTTGATGTTGAAGTTTAAGGGTTAGAGGAGCTTTTAATTTAAGTAGTAAACTTTAATGCATGAACATATAAAATCAGATTCAGAACAGTACTGCTCTCATAACCAATATTTGAATCAACCATATACTCAGATTTTTCAGATTTGATCTTGTCACCAAAGGGACAAATCAATCTAGCCAAACAATTTGGGTACCTTGAGAGAGATCCAGAGGTGATCCAGAGAGGGTTAAAGCAGAAGCATACTGACCACATACTGACCCAGACTTCTTAGTCAACAAGCACATTCATACCCAGTACAGTCATGCGGACAAAGGACACACAATCATGCTAGGTAAGGATGCAGTCACATACTGCAGAGACACACAGGCATACTTTGCACAGTCATGCTTGAAAAAACACAGTCCACCCATAAAGTGAAACTCACTGTCACGCTGGGGAAGACCCCACAGTCCACACAAGAAAATAGGCTCATGGTCACGTCATGGTCATGCTAGGGAAGGACCCACAGTCCACCCGAGAAAACAGATAGGGTATCAAAAAATTAATAAACATAACCTATGGACCAAGTAAGATACACATAAGATAAAGGATCATGAGTCAACCAAGGGGGCCACAAAAAAATAAACCACAAACCCACAAGGTCAAGGTGAACTATATAAGGTGGACAAGCAACTCCTTTGGTGCTCCTCTATAGGACCAACAAGACCAATAATCTTTTCTCTCTCTCAAGGTACATTGTTTTATATATTTTTGTCATCACTGTATAAGATTCATAACAGTGCTACTCTAATAAAATTTGAACTGTAATAAACAAACATAATTTTAATCTCTTTCAACTTAACGCTCCATTATTCACTGTGTTAAAGTTGGTCCTCGAGAATCATCAAATTCCATGTACAGTAATAACATGATAAAATAATGTATAGATATCAACAGTAAATTATCATAACCAATATTTGAATCAACCATATACTCGGATTTTTCAATATCGTTTTAACTAGACAATAAATAACATCAGCTGAAAATCATACAAAGACAACAAATATACTTATCTTTTCTCACTCTTGTCTAGCTACAACTGCAAAGCATACAAAGACAATAAATAACATCAATAGTAAATCTAACTCGTGTCTAACTCAAAGCACAAAGAAAACAAATAATATAACCCACTGGGAGAGTTGAAACGTGGTTGAAACCTTCCTTATACTCAACAATATTTTTTTATATAATATCTTGTCTATTAAGAGACAAGTCACTACAGGAACAAAGGACATACCTGAGAGGCAATAAATTCAGTTACATAGTCGACAAGCAGGGAATCCCTAATTACTGGAGCAACAGAGCAAGGAATCCCCGTGGTTTAAGGTGGGTTCAAGGTGGGTTTAAGCAGGTTTAATTGGACTAGGATCTCTATTGCACTGTATGAGTGTTTGGGTCTGCTTAAAGTGAACCATAAGGAAACCCCAATTACTGGAGCATCAGACCCAGAAACAACAATCCAAAAAATATCAGGTAATGATGAAATTTCACACACAAAACGTGCACAAACCAGATCTCCGTTTGTAGTCCATACAAAGCCCATGGCTTTATTACAACTTAGCACACTCAAACAGTGCAACAGAGATATTAGACCACTCAATAGAGGCAACAAGAGAATGTGCTGTGGGTGAACATAAGATCAAGAGTCAACAAGAGGGGACAAGAAGGTCCATACCACATCCATACCCACTCCATACCACAACAAGTGCACAACAGTGTGTTCTATAACAAGATATTTCCACACCCTAGCCATCTTTCGAATCAACAAAACTCAAAATTTCCTAATGAGTTAATATGCACTCCACACAAACATGACGAAATTAAAGAACACTTCCACTGGAAAATTTTAAGATCTAAAACTAGAAACATCGAATGGACTATCTAGATTTAAACTTGAAAATTTCTTTGATTTCTCAACTTTGTTGTCAACTGTTGAAAGGCATGCTAAATAATGTGTAAATAATGAGCACATCAAAATTAAGTGTGAATTAAGTCTAGTTTGAGCAAAAATATCTTATCCAAGAGCATATATTTTGAAAAGGATCGTGCATGACTCTTCAACAATGGCAATAAGAAACCCAAGAACACAACAAAAAGATAATTTGAACCATACAGGGCAGCAATACACTCAATTTCAATCTTTGCATTTAAAGGTAATGATGCAACTTGATAAGTCGACCGAGCTGGTGCAGGTGATGAAAAATCTGTATGAAGAAAAGATGAACTAGGTCAGCTTTGTATAAAATTGCCTCCACATACATAAAAGCACTCATAATTGTTTCATCAATCAATTGAAACAGGGTAATATTTGCGTACAAGGCAAAAATCGATGAGATAGCTTGGACATTTAGAAACTGAGAATTCATATTTCAATATCAGGATAGACCAATTATGTAACAGATATAATTAGTAACTTGCAAAGCAATAACAAACACTTTCATTGAGAGGCCTGCAAAAGTTTTGAAATTACCTTTGCTATAGTTCTTGCTAGATTGATATTTTAATTCTCTTGAGTTATCCCAACCATTCGGCACCCGAACCATTCACCGCACCTGAAGATAAGAGAAATTAAAATGAGTATGAAATTGATACAAACAAATCATTGATAATACAAAAATAATACTTTATAAATAAGTTATAAAATAGTAGTAGAAAATATAAGAGAAATTAGAATGTTTTGAAAAATTCACCGTATTAAATTTTTTGATGAAATCCACAAAAATTCTGTGGTCGCTTTCTTCTAACTTGTATGTGTCATTCTTGATATTGTATGATAGGTTTTCCGTTGCTATAACAGATTCAAGTTGTATGAATAGATGATCTGTTGAATCATACTTGTACATGCGTTGCCCCTTTATTTTATTGTACCAACAACATTGAAGCTCAATACCTTCAGGCCTATCCAAAAGATCAATGTCATTATGGTAATCAAACACCCTATTACCATCCTTCTTTCTTATTCTTTGCACTCTTCCAATGTACCAAGTCCCACAAGAAACGTCGTGCTTTGTACTTTGAGATAGGCCTTTTCTTGTAGTACGTTCAGCTACAGCTATAGACTCGCTCTCAAACAACACTGCACAATCTGATCCAATTCCAAAACCAATTGCAACACCCTTTTTGGGGCCCTCTCATCTCGCCTGAAGTATACTCCATTCCTCACTTTAGTCAATCTATCTTTCAATAATGTCGGATTTCCATTCAATTTACTAACCAAACAAGATTTGTAGATGTCCTTGCCATCGAACTCCACAACTGGTTTGGTAGTTATGTTTACATTCTCATCAACGGAATCTCAAATTCCATCCAACTCGTGCCTCCACTCACTTTCCATCGTTTGCAATTCATTATCATTAAGTACCATAAAAGACGAAGAATGGAATATGGATGTGGAATGATCCGGGGGAGAATTATCAACTACTTCATCCACAGCTTCGAATGTTGAATAATTGTGATCCTCTATCCATGGTTTAAACCACCAAGAATCTTCCGTGTGTCTTTTTGGTTGCATGCCAAGACCTACTAAAATTCCCTGTGCATCCTCCAATCCTATCTTGAGAGCTTCTATAATTTTATCATATGTGGATATTGAATCATATTGTGACGAGACTTCACCTTCCTCTACTGTCTGTTGATGCAATTTATTCCAGATACTCATTTATTTCTTATGAGATTTATTGAAACGAAGCTCTTGGGGATTCGATTCTTCTTCAACAACTCTATTAAGGGTTCCAATAGCATGAAGTAAGTCAGTGAAATCATATGCCCTCTCTACTCCGACCATGCCATCAACTTTGCTAAAGAAGTTCTCACATACATCTGACCCAGTCAGGTGCAATGTGTTGATGTATATGTAACTTCGGAATGTATTTCATCTATGTATTTCATATATATTTATTGTACCCTTATAAGAGATGTGTTATTCCTCTATAAGGAAGTGTCGTCATGTGGATTGACAAGTGTCGCAAGTGTCTGTACTGGCCGATGGGTTATTAGACCACCATTTGTGGGGTCGGCCCTGAAATATATATTATGTTGTGGATGTATCTAGATAGACAAGTTGGCCCCATAGTGTAACTGGGCAAACAGGTTAAGTGTAATGTCCCCACCTGCTGACCACTGCGGGGCAAGGAACATTCTACCAATCGATGGGGCTTTTAATCAAAATTCAGCTCACTCATTTCATTAACAGAAATAAAATATGAATGTGCAGATGTAAACAATCGATCATGCACAGTGGAAACAACATCCACACAATCATTCGAATACATTCAACATGTCAATTTCAGTCATTAATAAAAACATTTCAGAAATAAATACATAGACAGAAACACTTATCTTCATTTCAATTGTCCCAAGCAACTAGCTATGTCGCTGCAACGTTCCACCCAGCCATATGCTCTTCGACAGCTTATACTGAGTCCGTCCGAAGGCCACCCCCGAGCTGGGCATGATTCTCACAAGGACAAAGGGACATTCACGCTCACACACAGTCCATTAACCCTTTTGTTTTAGCCAAGCCAGTCTAACTGGGTTTATCATGCTACACTTGCACAATGGATGCTTATTCCCAAGCCTAAGCCAGCACAAGGGATTACCCCTCACCCAAACCCATCCTACTCTTCTTCCTCACAGCAAAACGATTATTGACAGGGTTACACATCTACAACAGAGGTGTTCACATGCAGGGTCCACATTGGTTCTCCCAACTCGTGGTTCACCCAAACGAACTATGGAATTTCGATTTCAACCCCCAGGGAGAAAAACCGATTTCTCTCCACTGGTTAGGATCCTTTCCAATGGCCTAAATGACCTCCAGGAAGACCCAAAACGTTCTGCTCTCTTTCCCCACTGGTAACCAACACAAAAATGCCCCTTCCCAGCTAAAAGATGAAGCGAAACATAGAAAATCGGCGGAGGAAAACGCCCAGGCAGCTAGAGTTGCGTGAGAGAGCAAGGCAATGGTCCATCCTCCCTAGGGAGCAATTTCGTGGCTCTATTTCTGCCCAAGGAAATCCACACGTTTTTCCATGAAGGGTGGCTTGCCCATACCCGATTTTGGACAGCCATACCTCTCCATTCCCAAGGCATTAACTCCCTCAACCCACTCTTGGGAGAAATCAATGGTTGGGTACAAAAGTCAACATGGGTAGTTGAGGGTTTGATGGGTTATCCTATTGACACTTGGCTTGACTCTAGTGGCTCAAGGGTTTGAATGTTTTCCCTCCCAATTCCTTGTGAAATCATGCCCCCATCTCTTTGTTGCATTGCATAGCTAGTTGTGGGTATTTTTATTAAAATGCATATTACATGATGTTGAAATTCCAATGTTCCTGGCTAGCACGTAAAGCATATGCACCAATAAATCGATGGCGGGGCCTTGGCCTTGAGCTCCTCACCATGATTTCATAACAAATATATTACATCATTTATAATGTAAATGCCATGGGGCCAAACTGGGGACATTACATTCCCCTCCCCTTGGAATAACACCGTCCTCGGTGTTTCAACACTTCGGACTATATACCCACTTTACACATGATTCATAATTCACAGATGGTGGCAGGTCTGTCCTGCAATTCGTCTCTTTACTTTGACCTTTCACGATCAAGTACCCTAGCTTCCACAAGTTCCTCCTGCTAGCTTTGGTCTTCTAGCTCTACAGGTGGGCATTTCTCCAGAGCAATCCCTTCCGTTTGTTTATCTTCCAGCTGATCTACAAGTCTGGAATTTCATGGATGCCATCTTTCTTGTTGTCCCGGCAACTATCTGTGAGACTTATCATGGCAATTCCTGTTAGGACAAGCATAACACAATAATAAAATTAGTCAATTATTTTTCCTAATTGACTTGGAACGTCCATGCTTTATTCATGGGACTTCCATACTTTCATGCATTCCCAACATACACATGAATTCATTCATGTTCATCCTATCACAGGAAAATTTATTATTTCAGCATTCGCATTTCATCTCAAGCAATTCAGCACAATCTATTTTCAGCCATGATATGCACTCAGCAATCTTTTGTTTCTGAGATGCATTAGTCAAAAAAGGAAAGAGAAGAGTAAGAGTTTCCCCCTCTTAATCGGGTTCCAATCCGGAGCCACACCATCACTGGTGGTTCCATGCTCCTTGGCCTCTTTCACTTCAATGTGAATGCTTGACTTGCCCTTTCTTGGCTATGACACTTTAGTGTCTAAGGTCTGTATAATGGCTTTCAACCAGAGAACCCTTCCCCATTGTCGCTTACAGAACCCTTGGCTGCTAGGACCCACACAGTTCCACTAGCACCATCTTTCATTACCGCTCATACTGAGCTCTCTTTAGGATGGTCACATGTCCACATGCATCCTCCAGATGCTTTCATAGTCCTTGCTTCCAGCAATACCCAAATACTTATCTTTATAGGATGTCTTCACTTTATCCCACAGGATCCTTCTTCGCTTTCCAAGCATTGGATTTCCCGTGGATACAACAATGAATGTTGGGCCAGCACGCAGGCTACTCCACAATCATTCAAATAGGCAATGCCAGGCCAGTACGCTGACTGGTTTTATCAATTGTTTAAGGGAATGTTTGGCCAGCACGCCAGCTGCTCCACAACATCAAGTGGTTACTGTTCCCACCAACTATTCTATGAATTTACCAAGAATTTTATAGCTCCAACCAGTTACTCTCTGGCTTTACCAAGCATTTATAGCTCCAACCAGTTACTCTCTGGCTTTACCAAGCATTTATAGCTCCAACCAGTTACTCTCTGGCTTTACCAAGCATTTATAGCTCTTTCAGGGTCCTTGCCTCCTGTAATGGCCAAGGTTTCCAACAAGAAACAACAGTGTATTAGCTTGGTGGTCATAAGACTTATACCTGAAGTCTTCATTATTCCAAATAAGAAATAAATGAAAATGAATACTTATCTATATTGTGCATTTTCCTTGCTGCTCCACAGGTTTCCTTCTCTGCTTTACAAGCCTTGGATCACCTGTGGGGTGGATGCCTGGCCAGCACTCATGCTGCTCCACAACATCATCCGAATAGGCAATGCCAAGCCAGTACGCCGACTGGGTTTATCAGGCATCCTTAAAATCAGTATGCTAAGCCAGTACGCCGACTGGGTTTATCAAGCATTTCAAAATCAGTATGCTAAGCCAGTACGCTGACTGGGTTTATCAAGCATTTCAAAATCAATATGCTAAGCTAGTATGCCGACTGGGTTTATCAAGCATTTCAAAATCAGTATGCTAAGCCAGTACGCCGACTGGGTTTATCAAGCATTTCAAAATCAGTATGCTAAGCCAGTACGCCGACTGGGTTTATCAAGCATTTCAAAATCAATATGCTAAGCCAGTACGCCGACTGGGTTTATCAAGCATTTCAAAATCAGTATGCTAAGCCAGTACGCCGACTGGGCTTATCAAGCATTTCAAAATCAGTATGCTAAGCCAGTACGCCGACTGGGTTTATCAAGCATACAATAACCATTTCCAAGCCAGTTCTCCGACTGGGTTTGTCAGGAAATAACACCCTTCACCAATACCTCCACATCATGCAAGTAACAAATGCCAAGCCAGTACACCGACTGGGTTTATCAGGCATCCAGCAACCATTCGCCACAACACCCAAATAACCAATGCCAAGCCAGTACGCCGACTGGGTTTATCAGGCATACCACAACCATTGCCAAGCCAGTACACCGACTGGGTTTATCAGGCAATATGAACAACATAGTATGATTACGTGGCTCCTTCTCTTATGCAACCGGTGGTTCCCTCCAGGAACTCCATGGGTGACTCACTTGACTGCAGGCTAGCATGGCCCCACAATACCCACTCACACTACACAAGGATGATACCCCTTTTCTGCAACACATCTCCCCGGGCCTATCCACCCCTTCTAGTGTCCTTTAGTGTGAACGTAGAAAGGTTACCAATGCCCATACAGTCCTCTTGAGCACTCTTTCTTCACTTTGCCTCTTACGTGCAACACCAATTGCATCTGTGTAAGCTGATAGCACAAGAAGGATAAGCAGACTCATCAGTATTGCTGCTTCAAAAATCGTAATCATATTTCATATCATTCACTATCAAGTATTGAAACACCAGGAATGCGTCCATTCCCTTAGGGTGTAGTCAATATTGAAAACCCTATCATGACCCAGCACCAGAAAAGGTGTGCACCCCCTTTCCGATGTGCACCATGTAGGCCCTAATCATACTCAAGCAATCTGCAATGATATAAATAAAATAGAGCATGCTCTGCGTATTAACCCTAATAATTTAGACATGCATGTTCTTGTCTAGGGTCACGGAATACTCATTCATTTTGCATATGTGTCTCACATGCCTTTTGGGCATAGCTTTACCATCTCACATTCATGGTTTACCGTCATGCGGTTTGGCTGAGACATTATCAATGGCGTTTCACCCGAAACCCATTTCCAAAGCATGGGATCCTTCCCATCTAGTTTGGCTTCTGCAGGCCATCACACCTGGTCTTCTTGCAAGGTGTCATCCTGGCACACTTTATCAAATAGCCAAACAGTCAGCAACATTTAGCAATAAGTTTCAAATATGATTGTTTCATAACCCCTCAATAACATTAACAATTAAATTCAATATGAATTTACAATTCTGTCTCCTACAGAAATTGATTTGCTTAGCAATGAATCTCTCCTCATATTGTTTGGCCCTTGTAAGTGGTATCACACTGCCCATTATGGTTTCACCCTTGCTACCATACATGAACATCCACCTGCAGCATGTCTTCCTGAAACCATTCTATATAAGCCAAACAATCATTAGCAGTTATAAGCAAACTCTCAAATCTGAAATTTGTAAATCTGTTTTCCTACAGAATTTAGATTTGCAACTATGAGACTATTCTCATAAACTTAAACAGACAATTTTCAGATTTGTTTCATGCATAAATTTCAACCATGAGAACCTTCTCATAACCTTTGGCTTCTGCACATGGTAGGTCTCGGTCTTTACTATGGGCTTATCCTCATTGCCATACGCAAGACTTTTCTACCTGAAAACTGAAACCTCAATCAGCCAAACACGTTGTAAGTATCTATGCATATTATCATTTCATTGCCACAACAGTCACTGAAGTGATCTCAGAATTATAACACTCAATAATTCAAAACACCTTCAGCTGTTAACATTTGAAATGCAACAAACTATATACACTTCTATATATGCATCATTATCACAATTCATCAATTCATCAATTATCATGATTGGGCTCTTCATGCATTTACTATTCTGCACTCATAACAGTCCATGAAATGATCCTAGAATTATCATCAATTCATCATTTCATTCATTATTTCTTTTGCAATAACATATGCATCATCCCTATGCATTCATACAATGCATCACAAGATTTATAACATCTCTTAATGCTCATCTACTCAATGTTACCTTGCATTGTTTTATGAGTACTATGCATTCAAGCATATTATGATCGAAACATGACTACCTCATATAACTTGCATTATCATAATCAAGACCACCAGTCCTCACTTGCTTTGGTTAATAAGCACATGACCAACATTCACATGGCATGATATAAATTCATATGAATACATTGAGATTTCTATACAGTCATATGGTGTAAGGATCATTTCCTTCACTTACCCACACCCCACCAAGCTTGGTAGGTTAACAATCCCAATCGGTATTCAATATCATATGCAACTAACTCAACATAGCTCAAACATAGTGGAAGAGATCTTACCAAATCCTCTTTCAACGTTCATGCAATTGGCACCAATAATCAATACCTGCATGGTTACTATTAACATCGCTTGATGTTACCTGATCAATTGGCCTCTTATCAAGGCCGTTCAGTCCTTTTGCCAACTTTATGATCATAGATTTGTTGCACCATCCTTTCTGCTTAAGGTTGTTGGCTTCATGCAACAACATCCTTGGCACATTTAGCCATGATCTTTGTTATCTTTGGTCCTACAACCAATACCAACATCAATAGCGATTATCAATCATAATATTCTCTATTAATGGTTCATTGCATAAGCAGACTCCATTATTCTACCAATATGCAATATCCCATTTATGCACAAGCATTTACATATGTACTATGCAATTTTTGTTAAGATGCCATCTAGTGCATATACATCTATGTAATCTCTTACATTTTTAACATATTTATGCCATATGATGGTTTCATAATTATAAGTATGATAACAAATAGGGGTTTAAGGAATTTCTTCCCTTTTTGGTCCCTCATCGTAACATGGAATTCCTCTTCCATATCATGCAATTGTAGAAATTGCCCATATTGTCAACAAAATTTGTTTGTCAAGACAGACGCTGGCACTCTTCTGCACCAAATATCCATGATAGCTATAGACCTTATTCAAACTCTGGTCATGTATCATTGTTCCCTGCTGGACAAGCTTTCCAATGCCTGTTTTCATGCTTCATTCCGACATCAGGTGCAAAAACTGCATCTTTTCAAAAATGACAACTTTCACTCTACTTCTGCACATTTTACACAGTTGCATTACATCCTCAGAATTTACAATTTACATCATGCACAAGGAAAACATTACGTTGACAATCATAGAATTCTCTGACAACCAACGACATACGAGGAGAAAACAAAAAGGGGGTCAAGGGGACAATCATAGAATTTATTTATTTATTTTTTTTTTTTAACGAATCACGCCTCATCGGGCGATTCGCTGAATCCTACCGCAACAGGCAGTTCGCGAAATCCGGCCGCGACGGGCGATTCACAGACTACTCCCGCAACCGCGGGGAGGTTCACGGTATGCTCCCGCAACTGCGGGGCGGTTGGCCATAGGCTTCCGCAGTTGCGGCCCAGTTGACTGTAGGCTTCCGCAATTGCGGGCCGGTTCGGCGACGGCTTCCGCACGACGCGGTTCGGCAACAGCTTCCGCGCGACGTGGTTCGGCAACGGCTTCCGCAATGGCGGGGCGATTTTCCGAACGCTCGCGCAATTGCGGAGCCATTCGGCGAAGGCTTCCGCAGTTGCGGAGCCATTCGGCGAATGCTCCCGCAATTGCGGAGCCGTTCGGTGAAGGCTTCCGCAACTTCGGAGCCGTTCGCGGAATGCTTCCATGGGTTTCGGGCGGTTTTTGCGAAAATATTTTTCGGAATGACTTGCTGAACGCTTCCGTGATTTCAGAACGATTCGCCGAAGTCTTCCGAAATTGCGGAACGATTCGGCGAAGTCTTCCGCAGTTGCTCTGATACCATAATGTAATGTCCCCACCTGCTGACCACTGCGGGGCAAGGAACGTTCTACCAATCGATGGGGCTTTTAATCAAAATTCAGCCCACTCATTTCATTAACAGAAATAAAATATGAATGTGCAGATGTAAACAATCGATCATGCACAGTGGAAACAACATCCACACAATCATTCGAATACATTCAACATGTCAATTTCAGTCATTAATAAAAACATTTCAGAAATAAATACATAGACAGAAACACTTATCTTCATTTCAATTGTCCCAAGCAACTAGCTATGTCGCTGCAACGTTCCACCCAGCCATAGGCTTTTCGACAGCTTATACTGAGTCCGTCCGAAGGCCACCCCCGAGCTGGGCATGATTCTCACAAGGACAAAGGGACATTCACGCTCACACACAGTCCATTAACCCTTTTGTTTTAGCCAAGCCAGTCTAACTGGGTTTATTAGGCTACACTTGCACAATGGATGCTTATTCCCAAGCCTAAGCCAGCACAAGGGATTACCCCTCACCCAAACCCATCCTACTCTTCTTCCTCACAGCAAAACGATTATTGACAGGGTTACACATCTACAACAGAGGTGTTCACACGCAGGGTCCACATTGGTTCTCCCAACTCGTGGTTCACCCAAACGAACTGTGGAATTTCGATTTCAACCCCCAGGGAGAAAAACCGATTTCTCTCCACTGGTTAGGATCCTTTCCAATGGCCTAAATGACCTCCAGGAAGACCCAAAACGTTCTTCTCTCTTTCCCCACTGGTAACCAACACAAAAACGCCCCTTCCCAGCTAAAAGATGAAGGGAAACATAGAAAATCGGGGGAGGAAAACGCCCAGGCAGCTAGAGCTGCGTGAGAGAGCAAGGCAATGGTCCATCCTCCCTAGGGAGCAATTTCGTGGCTCTATTTCTGCCCAAGGAAACCCACACGTTTTTCCATGAAGGGTGGCTTGCCCATACCCGATTTTGGACAGCCATACCTCTCCATTCCCAAGGCATTAACTCCCTCAACCCACTCTTGGGAGAAATCAATGGTTGGGTACAAAAGTCAACATGGGTAGTTGAGGGTTTGATGGGTTATCCTATTGACACTTGGCTTGACTCTAGTGGCTCAAGGGTTTGAATGTTTTCCCTCCCAATTCCTTGTGAAATCATGCCCCCATCTCTTTGTTGCATTGCATAGCTAGTTGTGGGTATTTTTATTAAAATGCATATTACATGATGTTGAAATTCCAATGTTCCTGGCTAGCACGTAAAGCATATGCACCAATAAATCGATGGCGGGGCCTTGGCCTTGAGCTCCTCACCATGATTTCATAACAAATATATTACATCATTTATAATGTAAATGCCATGGGGCCAAACTGGGGACATTACATTAAGTATAAATAGAGATCGGGAGATCTCTATTTGGATCATTCGAAAAGACACACTTCTCTCACTCAGAAAGTGGCGCACTAGTGAGGAGGAGGATCATCTGCTCTAGGAGACTATCTCAAGTGTATTTTGGTTGTACTTTGGTTGAGCCATTGCTCTCTCTATCTCTGAGGAAGTTGTGGGGTTTTTCACCTTAGGGTTTTCCCCACGGAAACTCTGTGTCTCTTGTCTCTCATGCTTTTGATTCTTGTGATGCTTGTCATGCTTATTGTGATTGTTATGCATTGATATACTTTATATGTTATTCTCTCAGTAAAGATCCAAGAGTATTGTGAATTAATGCAGTGACGGAAACTTGAGTTTCTTGTTTATTGGGTTTCTCTCCACAGTTTTTGGAAAAGCAGTAAAGTAGATTGACTCTACTCATCAAGGAGAATTTATCTGTCCAATCAGAATTCAATTCTGAGCATTTTCAAATTTGGCCCTAAAAATTAGGGTTTCCAAAAAAAATACGAATTTCTGAAATCTGAAGCCATAGCTGGAAGCTCCTTGCAAAAATCGAAGTTTAGAGCTTTGGATCGAGATTTTTTGCTGGGTAGATCTCTGGGAAACTCAAACCCTAATTCAGGGTTCTCCCTAGTGAACACGGGAGGACAAAAAGGCAAATCTGAAGGGTAAATCTTTGCTGATCTCAAATTCTGAATACACCAGGCTAATCAGCTCATCAAGGCGCATCTTTCTATCCTTCCAGAAAGTTGAAATTCACATTTTGAATTTTTAGGGTTTTTCCGACAAACCCTAATTCGGAACCAGATCCAGTTTTCAACATTTCAAGTGGTAAGCCCTAAATCTTTTCTATTTCATTTGAAGTACCCTTTAAGATGTCTCACCACACCAATCTTGAGGATAAGCTTGAAGGGGCTGATAACTTCCGAGCTTGGAAGTATAGGATTGGGTTAATCCTGGAAGAGAATGAGTTGGACTCATATATAAAAGAAGACATCCCTATCCCAGAGGATGAAGAGGCTAAGGTATTGCATAACAAGAACTTGGTCAAGGCAATGAGAATCATTGTTGATTCTATCAAAGACCTTCTCATACCCCATGTGTCTTCTCTAAAGACACCCAAAGCTATGTTTGACTCTTTGACCAAGCTATTTGAAGGAAAGAACATAAATCGGAAGATGACCCTGCGGAATCAATTGAAAGGGGTCAAGATGTCGAATGGAGAAACCATTCAATCCTATTTCTCCAAGGTCTCTCAGATCAAGGAACAACTTGAAGCTGTAGATGAAATGGTGGAGAATGGTGAAATTGTTATGACTATTTTGAATGGCCTACCTAGGTCATGGGACTCTTTTATCCAGGGGATCTGTGCCAGAAAGAAGTTAATCTCCTTTAGTAGATTATGGGTGGAATGTTCTCAAGAAGAAGCAAGGCTTGTGGCAAGAGAAGAGAAGATGGGAAATGAAGGTCAAGCTCTCATAGCTCACACTAAGAAGGGCAAGTTCAAGAGGGAGCCATCCCATCACAAGAAGAAATCTTCTCATCATTTTCACAAAGACAAGAAAGATCTAAGGTGTTTCACTTGTAATGAGAAGGGTCACTTTGCTTCAGAATGTCCCAAGAACAAAAGGGACAACCACAACAACAAAAACTCCACCAAGAAGAAGAAGGGTAAAAAAAGAAGGTACCATGCTCATGCTGCCGAAGATGATGAACCTCCAAAGAAGAAGGCTAGGGCAGAAAGTGATGATAGTAATGATGACTCATCAAGTGAAGAAGAGTATGTTCTAATCTTTGCTCTCACAGGTACTATCTCCCATGGTTGTAATGATTGGTTAATTGACAGTGGGGCTTCCAAACACATGACTGGGTTTAAAGAATCCTTTGTAAATCTATCTGAACATGAATCACCCCATAAAGTGAAACTTGGGGATGATTATCAATATCCCATCAAAAGAAGTGGTGAAGCCTCCTACAACCTAGATTCTGGAAAATCTTTGAAGATGAAAGAAGTCCTTTATGTACTTGGGCTCAAGAAGAACTTACTCTCCATCTCTGCATTGGATGCAAAAGGTATGAGGGTTGCATTTGTGGATGGCCAAGTCCTAATGTGGCCAAAAGGAAAAACAATCGATGATGCAGTAGTGGTTGGAGAGCAAGAGGGAGGATTGTACAAATTGAAGGGACAACCTGAACATGCCATGGTGACATAAAGACAAAGATTCATCCACATTCATGGATCACATAGAGGTATGTATAATTTTTTTTTTTTGCAAAAGTTAACTAATGAATTATGCAGGTCATTGAAGAAAACAAGAACACATTGCTAGACATAAATAGCAAATATGGTGACCATGTATGTGTTTCTTATATCATAGGATCTTTTATATAAGTATGCATGACATGATTGATGATGTTTATTCACGAAGTCATAGGTTTGAATAATCATGGGTATATGCATATTACATGTCTTACTTTATTTAATGTTATGACTAACCAGAAGAGTCATAGGTTTGAGTAATCACAGGTTTAGACATGTTATGACTAACCATAAGAGTCCTATATAAACCTTGAATGCTAATGCTTATTATTTCTGTTTGAAATGTTCATGACTATACATGCTTGAGATTATTGTGTTTTGATAATATTAAGATTATACTAATGAATGTTTGATTATGTATGAGACCTCGAGGATAACACAATGATGATACTAACAAGCATGCATAGGGATCGAGAATGAATATAAGTTCAAGAATAAGTAATCCAGGAAGCAAAGATCAAGAGGGAGTACACTCCAGTGGCTTCTGCAAGGATGCAAATATTCAGAGGGAGTTGACCATCTCTCTACATTCCACAACAGAAAGGTGTAGAAGAAGCTACTTGAGATTAGGAATCCAACAGCTCTTGCAAGGAAGCAAAGACTCAGAGGGAGTCCACCCAACAAACAAACAAAGATACGTATTTTAATTATCATTTCTTGCATATTTGTTTGTTTAAATAAAATTGTTCAATGATGTATATGCTCATGTTCCTAGACTTAGGATATGTATTGTGCATATTAGAATGATTGCATTAATGAACAGTATACTACTAATATGCATGTGATGGGTAAGTGGCCTATGGCACTGTACAACATTCCATTGCTACTTATCTAGAATGAAACCTCTTTGCTGACATGTTGGGAGTAGTGCAAACTCTTAACAATGCTCTGGTAGAGACTGGAAGGCATCTAGAAAGTTATGGAACATGGATAAATGTTGTATTGAAGCATTGGCAAAGATAATTGCATCACTGTGTGACATATTTCTTTATGTGTAAGAATTTGTTCTGAAAATTATGAGATGTTTCTAATCATGCAATTTAACTTGTTTTGTAGGAAAGACCGTAGACCTTCACCTACGAAAGAAGGATTACAACATTTGTTCCAACAACAAAGATATCTATTGAAGATATTGAAGTTTCCAGGATATGGGAAGAATGCCATGATCCGTCGATCATGAAGAATGATGTTTGGGATGTAGTTCCAAGACCTGAAGGGAAGTTTGTTATGACTTCCATATGGATCTATCAGATCAAGCATGCTACAGATGGCAGCATCGAGAAATATAAAAGTGATGAAATAGAAGATACACCAGATGGATTTCAAGACAGCTTTCTTGAATGGTGTAGTTGAAGAGGAAGTATATGTGGAGTAGCCACTCATATTTGAAATACATGACAGGGAGTCATATGTGTGCAGATTGAAGAAATCCTTGTCTGGCTTGAAGCAAGCCCCCAGAACTTTCGATGGTAGGATGGACAGTTTCCTATCTAGTTTGGGGTTTACCAAAAGTAAAGCAGATTCCAATCTTTACTACAAGGTTGAGGAAGGAAATCCTGTGATTCTACTTCTGTACATGGATGACTTATTTGTAACAGGAGATGATAGATTGATTACAGATACTAAGAGGAAGCTTGCTGCTGAGTTCGATATGAAAGATTTGGGAATGATGCATTATTTCCTAGGTATGGAGGTGTGGCAGAATTCAGGTGGAATCTTCCTTAGACAAGGAAAGTATGCAGTAGATATCCCGAAGAGGTTAGGGATGATGGACTGCAAGGCTATGGCCACACCTATGGCATCGAACCTGAAGCTTCTGCATGATGCTTCATCTGAGCCGGTTGATATCACTATGTATCATCAGATGATTGGGTCCTTGATGTACCTAACGAACATGAGACTAGACATTTGCTTTGCGGTGAACACATTAAGCTAGTTCCTGACGGATCCAAGGAGTGTTCACCTGGTTGCTGTAAAACATGTTCTGAGGTACCTGAAGGGTACAGTGGATTATGGGCTCAAGTATGAAGCGAATCAAAAGTTTAACCTGCAAGGTTATGTTGATTCAGATTGGGTTGGCAGTGCTGTAGATAGGAAGAGCACATCTGGTGGCTGCTTCAGTATGGGATTAGGTGTGATCGCTTGGTTTAGCAGGAAGCAGTCTTGCATAGCACTGAGTATAGCTAAGGCAGAGTATGTTGTAGCCTGCTCAGTTAGTTGTGAGGCAGTATGGCTACGAAAGCTACTGTCTGAGTTATTTGATCTCCCACTGGATGCTACTGGTATCTTTTGTGATAACCAGATTTGTGTGAAGCTGTCTGAGAACCCAGTGTTTCATGAAAGTTCAAAACACATGGAGATCAAATATCACTATATCAGGGATATGGTGCAGAGAGGATCCGTGAAGCTCCTGTATGTTGCAACGGACGAGCAGATTGCAGATGTGCTGACGAAGCCACTAGCCAGGGTGAAGTTCGAGTACTTTAGGGAGAGGCTTGGTGTTCTTAAGATCGATGACACTTCGAGCAAGAAGTGATGGACACATTTACTGAAGCCATTCCAAGCATGTTGGAAGGAGGATCCTTCACATGGATGTGGATGTAAGCGCTAGATGATGAGCATCAGGACGATGCTCCAGTTACTGCTCTGTATATGCATCATGTTGATGCTGGATATGATCAGTTGGATAATTTATATTTGTATGTATGTACGCATCGTGTTGATGTTGGATATGATCAGTTGGATCATTTATATGTATGTATGCATCATGTTGGATGCTGGATATGATCAGTTGGATCATTTGTATGTATTTGTATATGCATCATGTTGGATGCTTGGACCATGTATCTATATCAGGTGGATACATTATATGATCAGGTAGATCATGTATGTTGATATGTATCATGTATTTGTATTTGTATCAGGTGGATACACTGTATGATCAGGTGGATCATGTATGATGGCATGTATCAGGTAGATACTTGGTGTGCATTAGGTGAATGCATTGTATGATCAGGTTGATCATGATGATGAGCTTCAGGATGTTGCTCCAGATGATATGTACCAGGATGGTACAAGTAATGATGATCAGTATGATCATGGGCATCAGGATGATGCCTCGTGCGATGATGATATGTTGGATCATGAGTATCAGGTTGATACTTGGAGGTCAGAGATGATATGTGGCCGGTTGTGCAAATAGCATGTAATCAGTCCTGGGAGATCTTGTCGGTCCTGCTGCGGCACATAAATGTTCCTGGGGTACTCTTTCCGGTATTTCTATGTAGTATGTAATCAGTCCTCAGATATCCGATAGGTTGAGCTGTGTGCTCGTAATCAGTCCTGGGATGAGGTATTACTACGGAGACATGTAATCAGTCTTGGAGATCTGAGAGGTTGAGCTGTGTCCTCGTAATTAGTCCTGGGATGCTCTTTAGAGATCTTGCCGGTCGTGCTGCAGCACATAAATGTTCCTGGGATGCTCTTTAAAGGTTTTGTCTATCCACATGTAATCATTCCTAGAGATCCAAGAGGTTGAGCTGTATGCTCGTAATAAGTCCTGGCATGCTCTTTATAGATCTTGCCGGTCGTGCTGCGGCACATAAATGTTCTTGGGATGCTCTTTAAAGGTATTGTGGAGGAGATGCATGTAATTAGTCCTGGGAGATCATGCCGGTCGTGCTTAGGCACATAAATGTTCCTGGGATACTCTTTCCGGTATTGCATCCACACATAAAATTAGTCCTAAGAGGCCACCTCTATCAGACCGTTCGCACAGATGATGAAGACCTGCAGGTGGTGGGCCTACATCCAGTATGAAAAAGGACTGGCTCTGTAGAACTTACTATGACGAGTAGAGTCAGAGATTGGTTGAGATAGCAGCAGCAGTGACTATGATGATGACGATGACCCTGAGAAGAAGACTTGTCTAGCAGATTTGTGTCGAGAAATCACTTCCTAGTTAAGAGGGAGTGTTTATGTATATGTAAATTCAGAACGTATTTCATCTATGTATTTCATATATATTTATTGTACCCTTATAAGAGATGTGTTATTCCTCTATAAGGAAGTGTCGTCATGTGGATTGACAAGTGTCGCAAGTGTGTGTACTTGCTGATGGGTTATTAGACCACCATGTGTGGGGTCGGCGCTGAAATATATATTATATTGTGGATGTATCTAGATAGACAAGTCGGCCCCATAGTGTAACTGGGCAAACAGGTTAAGTATAAATAGAGATCGGGAGATCTCTATTTGGATCATTCGGAAAGACACACTTCTCTCACTCAGAAAGTGGTGCACTAGTGAGGAGGAGGATCATCTGCTCTAGGAGACTATCTCAAGTGTATTTTGGTTGTACTTTGGTTGAGCCATTGCTCTCTCTATCTCTGAGGAAGTTGTGGGGTTTTTCACCTTAGGGTTTTCCCCACGGAAACTCTGTGTCTCTTGTCTCTCATGCTTTTGATTCTTGTGATGCTTGTCATTCTTATTGTGATTGTTATGCATTGATATATTGTATATGTTATTCTCTTAGTAAAGATCCAAGAGTATTGTGAATTAATGCTCAAATTTCAACACAATGCACATGGCAAGTTAGGGTATTGATCACGAAATAATCTCATCAACAAAACCGCAAAGAGGCAAGAAATTTTCACATCTTGATATGCCTCTCTACTGATGAAATTAATGTTGACATTATTATTTGCTTGTTCTTTGACCCAGCATAACCATAACGTGAAGAAATGATGGACTCTTGAAGAATTTCGCACCCTTTCCCAAAGAGTCAAACTAGGAGACAAAAAAATATCGATATAGTCAACAACGATTGCTACAGGTCTCTGTACCCGATGTCCTCTATGTCCTGCCACCTATACTTCTCATTTCCTTCAAGCACCTCTGGACATGCCTTGAAGCAATGCGTTGTGCTGAACCCCAGTTTTGGTGATCAATCCTCTCTATATCCTCAATTTTAAGCTTGTGGTCATCCACTTTAAAATTGTTATAAAGCATTCTTACATGGTTAAAACTAATCAACTCTTCTCCAACAATCAAATCTCGTTGACCACTAAACAAAGGATTCACTAGCTTTTTGCCATTGTGGATGTAATCCTGGTCATGAAGTCCTGTTACTTTAAAGCCATCATACAACCCAGTTAGCCCCCACCCTTCCTAGGGAATTTGATATCTCATGCCTGTTGTTGAGTAATAATCCTTCAACATAAGCATTCTTCTCCTACTATCCCCATCTAAGGAATGACCAATAATAGGTCCTAAAAAATGTTCCACATGTTTCTTCCATAGGTCTTCTACTTTTTCCCATTGTCGATGGACAAAATTTGCATCAAACCTATTGCACATTGGATGAACAACCACAACCAAATGAGGAAGCTTCTCATGTAAAGGGTTTGCAATAATAACACGTGCATAAAGGCCAATCACACAATTCTTGAAGGCATCTATAATAATCTCATAGCCTGCGGCGCCCTCACCAACTGTCACCAAGAAATGTGATTGACACTTATGTTCTTCTTTCTTACCACAAAAACCCACCAATGTATCATTTTTGGCTACCCACCTGACATATTTTTTCACAACAGTTTCATCTTCAGCAAGGCATACCAGAATTGGGCCCTCTATACCATGTTTGGCTTTATAAGAAGCATACACTTTTCCGATTGCCTCAAAAATGTACTCATGCTCCCCTGGGATATATGTCAATGATTTTCTAACTTGCCTTAAAGTCGTAGATATCGAAGGGCCATCCAGATTCAAGCTAATAAAGCTATGTAATCTAGGACCTCCCCATAACTTAATCATCTCATAAATGGATTTAGTGGATGCACTATATCTTCTCCTTGACTTTGAACGAATTAGGTTGTGAAATATATCTTGAACAAATCCCCAAACTGCATCTTTACCTTGTAATTTTCCTTGCTTATGAGCCTCACACACATCCTTGCAAAACCTGAACACATCGTTCCTTCCAGCAGATTTGAACAAATTTTCCCTTAGAGACCTCGTTCTAATAGACAGTGTAGCAACCTTTATCCTCTCCCACCAAAGAGATCGCATTGTTAATCTATGTGTAGCATTTGCATCTCTTGCCACAATTTTGAGTTCAGAATGAGTCAAATGGTCCAACCTTCTCCCTTTCCCTGTATCTCTCCCATGTCTTTTGATGTTGCTCCTTGATTCGTGATATAAATGCATCCGAAAGTCATCAAAACTAGGTATCAACTTACAAAAATTGCATGTCAATGAATCAAAAGGGATTCCTGTTTCAGAAACCCTCTTGCAATGGATATGTCTGTATGTACCATTAATACGGCATTCAACACCATAATAACATAGTGTTCTCTTGGTATGTTTCTCTATGGCCCACAATTTTCCACCATGTTGGTCATCCATTAGAACCTTTGTGTCCAATCTCTCTCCTCTTCTATCAAGATAGGGATCCCAATACCCCCAACATAGTAATATCAGGGGAGGCAATTGTCCTAGAATAAGATGAAAAAAAAAATTAGAAAATGATCTACGAACTGCTACTAACAAGTAATAACAAATAAAGTAATGTGAAGATTCAAATTCAAATTAAATTAAAACTTGGGTAATTAACACACCTGAAGTAGAAGCATGTGAACTTGTAGAAACCCCATGTGATGGTGATGGTGATGGTGATGGGACCAAGAACTTAGTCAAACTTTGTTGGGACTTAACATTGGTAGGCTTCTTCGGTCTCCCAACTGTTCCACTCCTCAACACAACTGTATCATGCAAAGCCTCATATGTAGTAGCAGTGTGCTTCCTTGATTTCATGTGCTCATTTAGAGAACTAACAATATTACCACTTGCCGGCACCAAAGAGAACCATCTATTGCATCGTGTACATTCCACTCTTACTTTTTTCTTGTCCTCATAGTTTGCAAGTGTTGCTTCCACCACCGTGAACAAATTAGGATCTTGTGTTTGGTTGAAATCATCTAGAAGTTTGATTGCTCGATCAATCTCAAGTCAATCTATAGCCACGGTTGTCTGCCCTGCTTTGTTACATGAAGGAATTTCATTACTTCCCAACATTGAAATGTGACGTTGATGGGATCCTATTTTCATATGATTGTTTTTGAAGTTACGAACCGTTTTCCCTGCCAAGGATACTTCCCCCGTTCCATAATCAATGCCACAAATTTCACAACGGATCTTTATACTAGGTTTTCCATTTTCTAAATATACCTTCACTGTTAGCTTCTCCTTGACAAACTCTTCCATTAAACTATTCACTTTCTGTTCCCAAGATGCCAATACTTTAGGATCAACCACTACAACTTGTTCCACTGCCTTGAACACATGATGATCCACTTCAACTTGTTCCACTGACTTGGACACATGATCAACTCTTGGTTGTTTATGCATAGGTTCGTCCACATTCCCTTCAATGTTTTCAGATATTGGCGTTCCTTCCATTACATGTGATTGCAATGATTCAAAAACCATTGTGTCTACTTTCCTCTTAATGCCTATATTTGTTGTTGCAGGTTTCCTTCTTTGCTCTTGCTTTGTATTTAAAGGATGTCCAATTGGGCCAATAAATTCAAAAGGATATTCGATGATTTCATCCTCCACAATTTCACAACGGATATCAGCATATGTACAACCTTTTCGACACTGAATTGTTCCAAGGACACAATTCTCTTCACCAATAAAAATTGCAAAGTTCTCAACATCACTAGGATCCATCTGCATATTCAAATTTACACATGCATATTAGTTCATTAATAAAACAAAGAGTTAGGAAGCAAGGTATGCACTTTCAATTCAAATCTCTAAAAAGGATGAAGAAATATTACTATCGAGATGAAACACCTTGAAAAAAAATGTATTGTCAGTGGCTTATTCAAATATCCCTCCCCAAACTAAAGAGTCAAATTCAACGTACCTGCAGAAGATCAAAAGGTGATCAAAACAAGAGATGAAACAGTGTTTAGATAAGTTTACATGTTAGTACTTATTTACATGTTTCTTGTGTATGCATGATATCTTTAATATCTGAAATAGTCTTTAGAGAAATTTCATGATGAAGTTGAAAATAAATCAATGAAGAGTTGTCTACATAATTCAAAGTTCTGATATTTCAGTTTTTCTGTGCAAGTGTGGTGGGCTATCTCCTTGAGAAAGGTCACATAAGAATTTCCAAGTAAATGTATGGAAACTTGTGTAGACTACTAGATGATTCCATGTCTCAAAAGATTGTTGTGCAGCAAGTCAACCATAGCACATATTTGCCTAGTGATTGAATCGGGCTCCTCTCCGGTGCTCTAACTTTGCTCCTCGGATGAGTTTCTTTACCTTCCACAGAATCCAACCAAACTGTCTACGAGTAAAGAATGAATGTGTCTTAACCCTCTACCTTGACTTGCTTTTATACTTTAGATGAAACCCTAATCTCTTGGTGAGATGTACAGTTGAGATTAATCTAAATCATTAATGTCTTAAAAATACACTTTATTAGACTCAACAGCTAAATATAAGATTTTCACTTCACTTTATTAAAAAACTGAATTATATAAAATAGATTTGACTTGGACAACTTCACGCACGTTTGACACTAAACCTATGCGGAAGTTCTTGTCCAAGCTATAAACATCAACTCTCCAGGCTAGCTATAATGCTTCTAATGTGTTTAAAGGAAGCAATTTCAAAGGCAAAGCATTTAAAATCATATGCAGATTGTAATTCAGCATTTTGGAGCTACCTTAAGTGGACCTGACATGTGCTAAGTAACATGGATACAAAGCTGCTGTGATTTTTTTTCACCTCCCTATTTTTGTTTTTTAAAGAAGATCTACTTTTTCTCTCCCGATATTTCACTTGAAGCTTAACAAGTCAACCAATGTTTTGTGCTTAGCACATCTTTAGACAAGCAATTAAAGCTTAACTTAGTTTACTTGTTGAATATCCAATTTCGACTCAATGCCACGATTCCTTGTCTAAAGACATGCTAAAGCACAACAGATAGAATGACAATGATGAGCATAGATATCACTATCAGCTACGATTTCTCTCATATAAGACTCCAAGCCCCTCTAACATGTGGCACAGACACTAAAAACAAAACCTGACATAAATGTTGATCAAGGACACAAACAAATCCTCATTATAATTGGACTACGGAAGTTCTTGTCCAAGCTACAAACATCAACTCTCCAGGCTAGCTATAATTCTTCTAATGTGTTTAAAGGAAGCAATTTCAAAGGCAAAGCATTTAAAATCATAGGAAGATTGTAATTCAACATTTTGGAGCTACCCTGAGTGGACCTGACATATGCTAAGTAACATGGAGACAAAGCTGCTGTGATTTTTTTTCACCTCCCTATTTTTGTTTTTTAAAGAAGATCTACTTTTTCTCTCCTGATATTTCACTTGAAGCTTAACAAGTCAACCAATGTTTTGTGCTTAGCACATCTTTAGACAAGCAATTAAAGCTTAACTTAGTTTACTTGTTGAATATCCAATTTCGATTCAATGCCACGATTCCTTGTCTAAATACATGCTAAAGCACAATAGATAGAATGGCAATGATGAGCATAGATATCACTATCAGCTACGATTTCTCTCAGACAAGACTCCAAGGCCCTCTAACATGTGGCATAGACACTAAGAACAAACCCTGACATAAATGTTGATCAAGGACACAAACAAATCCTCATTATAATTGGACTATGGAAGTTCTTGTCCAAGCTACAAACATCAACTCTCCAGGCTAGCTATAATGCTTCTAATGTGTTTAAAGGAAGCAATTTAAAAGGCAAAGCATTTAAAATCATAGGCAGATTGTAATTCAACATTTTGGAGCTACCCTAAGTGGACCTGGCATGTGCTAAGTAACATGGAGGCAAAGCTGCTGTGATTTTTTTTCACCTCCCTATTTTTGTTTTTTAAAGAAGATCTGCTTTTGCTCTCCCGATATTTCACTTGAAGCTCAACAAGTCAACCAATGTTTTGTGCTTAGCACATCTTTAGACAAGTAATTAAAGCTTAACTTAGTTTACTTGTTGAATATCTAGTTTCGATTCAATGCCACAATTCCTTGTCTAAAGACATGCTAAAGCACAACAGATAGTGTAGGACCCCTCATTTTAACGGGTCCCCTTGAAATGAACCTGAAACTTTAACAACTTCATACAAACAAATTAGCCATCATAGTTATTGGAAAAATAAAATAAAAAGCGTGAATAACTTAACAAAAGTAAGCAAAACCTTAACCTGTCAACCCGATCCAGTTAGTCCATTGTCGCCTTCTTCTTCCGTAGGATCCCTCCAGCAAAGCTCGTTTAACCATTGGCGAAGCAACCGTTAGCTTCGCCACCCAACCATAGGCTCATGCTTTCAGTCGCATGGCCTCCCCCGAGCTTTGGGTCGTAGAGCTCACACAAGTATTTCAGAAATTCAGCTTGGGCTTCCCTTCCCACCAGGATTTCTAAGCCAAACCCTTAGATAGCAGCAAGTCTTTGAGGCATTCAAAAATTACGACAATCATCCAAATTATGGGCCCTTTACCCATTCCCCAAGCCTTCCTTATAAAGGAAAATCTCATGCGACACATGTCGCTTCATGCATAATTACATATTTTTAATTAATTATTTAATTAAAACACTCACCCATCCAAGTGTCAGTTTCTCTGGGAAGTGCACCAACACCCCTAAGTTTGCTCTAGTTTGTCCCCCAGATATTTTAATTAACTCCTAGCTTTTAGTTGACTAGGTGTCTAATCTTAGGATTCTATTTTGCTCCTAAATAATGATTTCTATTATTTTAAATGCTCAACAAAAATAACAATTCATGTGCAAATGCCTAAATTATTTTTATGCATTTGCTAAGTAATAATCTAGAGTTATTCTCATAAGTTTTTATGCAGTTAAATTTAACAATCAAACTCACTAGGATCACGGTGCCGCGCCGTTGGGCTCCTAGTTCCTTAATTTTAATTCCCTGACATGGCACCACTCCGTCGGGTCCAGTCATCCATGGTTTCCATTCCTTGGCATGGTACCGCATCGTTGGGTCCTTGTGTCCATTCTTTCCGTTCTCGACAGGGTACCGCATCGTCGGGCCCTTCTGCCACCATCTTTCCGTTTTGACTTGCGGGAACTCTTGTAGGGATTTTAGGAATCGTTACCATCCATCCTCCATCTACATGCTATCTAGGGACTAATGGCGCTGAGGAGTGAGTCCATTCTCATTGCGCGCCCCTCAACTCGTACGTGACCAGCTCCGTTGTAGCCCACCTCGTACGCTTTCACGCATTCCTCTTTAGCAAGCGGATCAGTGCTTATCTGCTCATGCGTGGTATTCTTTTCGGAAGTCGACATCGTCGTCACTCCCCCTGTGTGTGATTTACTCGTACTCTACGACCCTTCATATTCCTTTGTGTGTCCGTTGGTGAACCGTTTCACCTGTCGCTACACACATTTCTCACAAACGTAAATTAGTAGCACTGTCCTCAATAATCACAATTTTGTTTATAAATCTGTTGCTTCATTAAGCATCTATAATTTACTTAATCATTACTCTTTCGTCTAATCACATAATCAATTGCACAGCTAGTCGTTAAGCATCATTCATATGTACAGTTTTCATATCAGAGTTAATCGTTAAACAACATGAAATTGTCCATTCACAATAACTACCCAAATGCACATATATCAATCAATCGTAATCATAAATATACTCAAAATAAAATCATAGGGTTATTTTATTAATGTTTCAAATAGGCAGGTTACTCAGCAGTTGCCCTCAATGTCTATAGTAGTCTAGGGGCACTACATACACCCCTACTTATTTAGAACTTCGTCCCGAAGTTCAGAATAAAAAATGGAAATCTATGACGCATCTCAGTTGCGTCCTCCCAAGTTGCTGAGCTAGGACTGTAACTGTCCTACTGCACTTTGACTTGATCAATCCAGGCTAATCATTAAGCAAGAACTAACCAATCAATTATACCACTCCACACATATACTTTAATTCTTTAATTCATTTATCAATTTATTGTCGTCATTCCCATCTTCAGGCTTTCCTCAATCATTTAAGACATAACAAGGCTCAAGAGACCATTACATCGAAGTTGTTCAGCTGGGTCACTCGACAGGTGCCCTTAAGGTCCACAGTCATTCTAGGGGCATTACACACACCCCCTCTTAAATAGAAATTCATCTCGAAGTTAAATTTTCGTTCTATACTTTCGACGCTAGGCTTTATCTTAATTTCTATTCTCATTATCTGTCATTCTATTCTATTTTTCTCCAACAATCAAGGCTATAAGCACAAGTGGTTCATGTCATTATTTCCTATCTCATTTAGTATGGTTTCAATACATCCTCAAGAACTCAGTCGTGATTTCTCATAATATCAATCCGATGATCCATTCACGGGTTATCAGTCCCAACTAGATTTCTTTTATCTCCTATTCCTTCACGAGGGTCTACAATGTTCAAATTTTCAACAAGCTCCATTGCATCAAAAGCCACCCAATAATTTATAAACATAACAAATCCAAACAAGGATTCAAATCTATTTGGTTATCCTCCTGAGAAGGTAAACATCATAAAATATTCGGTAAGATATAATCACGGTTTTAACAAATCAGGAGAGACCCTCAAATTGTCCCAATCCAAATTCCATAAGACCACTTCCGAATCCCAAAATGTCGGCTCTCAATTCGATAGGATTCCTAGGGCCGGAACTTAACGATTTAGTCGAACATATTAAAATCTATCTGTTAGTCCTTTCATCAGTATCATCATTCGAGGTTAATGAGATTGTCACACCCTTACCTCATTTCATCATTCATGTCATCGTAAGACCACTTCGTTAGTTTCATCAATTCGTACAATGTGTGTTTTCTTAACCCCATCGAGTTTCATCTCGAGGGCTAGTTGTCGTTGAGGTCAGCTCGTCATACCGATCACATTGATATCTCATTTTCAAATTTTTAAGTTTGTTTCGCTCCCTCAACAATCTCTTAAAGTATCGTCAATCTGAGTATCTTGGTATCTTGTTAGTCAAAATTTATCGATTTTTTTCATCATATAGTAAA
The DNA here is from genome assembly GCA_027924585.1 of Larix kaempferi. Lineage (NCBI taxonomy): Eukaryota > Viridiplantae > Streptophyta > Pinopsida > Pinales > Pinaceae > Larix > Larix kaempferi. The sequence continues at coordinate 3,841,114 of BSBM01000374.1, read as the reverse complement.
TTCACCACATATATATCCATATACTTGTCTACTCATCATGGCTATGTAGGAAAGTTTTAAATATATCTGGTCTTTGTTCCTTTCTCTAGTTATCGATACAATCTCTAATCGACCATTTCCTTTCTTAGTTGGCATATTTTAGGCTCTTTATAATTGTTACTATTTCTCTTGTTGTATATGTATTCAACAACAATGGCCAAGATCACCCATATTTCTTTCATGTAACCCAACCAACATTATTTGATCTTAGTTAGCATCATGATTACATTTTAGCTAAGAGATCAATCTTTCCTAGTCAACTTTCTTCCTTTATGATTGACCCAAAATCGAGTTTGTAAGAAAGACTTCCAAAATCTTTATTGTAAGGATTTTGATCCCCCCATTTTAACAAACATTTCTATAATACTCTCACCTTCAACATCCTTAATAATCAACAATACTATCCCCTTTTCAAAGCACTCGCCCATCATTGGCCTAAGCATTCTCATTACTAATTAGCGCACAACTTTACCATGCTCTTGTCCCTTAATTCAACAAAATCCCCAACACCCATCATAATGGCATCAATGACCATATATATATATAAAGAATAAATTCAATCTACTTTTCATTGAATATATGACAAATAAAATAACAACTTTTCTATGCACTTCATCAATCAAATGAGTATATGTGTAAATATTTAACTATGTAAATCAATTTACATATTCATGTCTTTAATAAAAGTACCATTTCACCAAATATTTTCTCTCAACTTGTATACTATATATATACACACGAAAGATTTCATTTTCTCCCATACCAACGTAAATCAATTGCTTTAGCTAAGTAATTTTTAATTCAATACAAATATGATTTTATAGCATTACAATAGACCACACATACAAATTGAAATATGTATTGGGAGTAAATATAGCGTATCTAATATCCATCTATGGTGCATCAATTCATAAACAACCAACCTGAATTCGACTCCCCAAAAAAAAAAAACGTAAATTCCTTATATTAACTAAACCATAATATAATGCTAAAAATATACATTTATATAAACTACACTATAATCCATATGTAACTCTCTATAGTATTTGTTAAAACTAGAAGGTGTTTCATTTAAATCATACTACAATGCAAACTGCACGTAGTTATTTTAACTTGTGCCAAGTCTGTAAGGTTCTTCGCGAGCCATTGCTCCCGAGTAAAGGCTCGGCAATAATGTATGACTCCCGAGATTTTAGCAAATTCTGGCGTCTTAGTCTGAATAAATTAATGCAATAACTTAGCTAGACAGTCAAAGATAAGACCCACACTAATACATTAATCCTTCTACCATGCTATTACTCGTCAATACAAAGTTATAAGACCAATGTTTCCTTGATTCAGCAGGTGGATTATCGGCCAGCTAAGTGACATTACTAACTGTCATCATAGGTTACCAACGGTTCTTCGAGATTTCCTAATAGAATCATAGGTGTATCGCTGGGCTGTTTTAACTTCAATCTATGCAAACTACGCCATTAATCTAGGCGTTCACTTTCAATGGAGGTATCGTTCAAGTTACGGGAGTGACGTCAACTACAGTTGAAACTAGATCTCTCCTACCCCTCAAGAAGAGCTGTCGAGCATGGAAACATTACTGAGTTTACCGTTATGTTAATTCACAGCGATGGAGCCCCTTCATGCCTACCGTGGTCGTCCAAGCTCCAAGCATTGAGTGCTACTACATTCAAGGCAGTACCAAACTATCGCCATCTTAAGAGATGCACGTACAGATGCGTAGATCGTTAAGGGTCGATATTAAGCTATGGATACTCATCTTGTAAGGTTCAATTCCCGTATCTTCAACAGGGAGTCACAGGCATGCAACAAAGTAAGTTTAAATACAATATCCTTCCAATATATATTATGACCACATTCCCCAACCACAGGTTAAATGTAATTCAATTAGCACATAGAGGGACTATTCCCTCCTACCAGTTGAAATCTAAATACTCTCTATATAATAATCTTTAGTTTGAATCTAACACACAAATAATAGCTGTCACTATTAATTCATCCCAGAATGTACAACAGTCCAGGGCATAGACGCGTTCTCCTCGTAATATTTTTTTTTTTTTTTACATAAATAAAATAAGCAAAAAGAGAACACTCAAGGAAATTTGTAGTGTGCTTCCAAGTAAGAGACCAAAAATTTGGCTATCGGTCTTTATTATTTTCTTAATAATTTTGTTCTCCACATCCGCATAATCGACCATCCACATCAAGCTCTTAGGAAAGTAACCTCGCATTGGATCAATCTATCTTTCCTCTAGCATCAACTTAACTTATAGGCCATATAGAATGATATTAAATCTTACTTTTAAGTCCATCCCAGCGCTGAGGCAAGGAGCACTCGAACTGTCTTTTGGTTATGTAGGGACTATTTCGGTTGAACTGAAGACTAGATATCACCAGAAATATGCACTAATGCTACCCGTGAATACAGAGACTACACTCATTCCCAACGGGAGTGACCGGGCTCCTTTCCTTACGGTAGTAAATCTCGGTTATAGATTGTGTGGTGTTTTTAAATGGTGCAGATGGAAATTGGAGCTCATCACTCTAGTTATCCATGTGGCTAAATAGGGGTTTGTCAACTGAGTAATTACTTGCTAGAGTCCAGCGACAGGCTTCACTAAATTTGCGGAGGGAGTAATCCAAGTTGTGGGTTACGATCAACTTCACGATCTTCAAGGGACAGTTAAGTGGAGTGAGATCGTCTTATCTGGCAGTGGGTTGGTAGAGATTCACACACTCTAGGTATGATTTCCATCATCGGCGACCCATCTCAGTGTCATGGTAGAAGCGAGTATGTCGTGGCGAGATGCTCCTTCAACCACTAGATCGTTAAGCCCAGGGTAAACGCAATTACATGGGATAGATGTTAACAAGATGTTATCTTAGGAAGATGTTGTCAAAGGCTCTGGTTCTGATACAGATAATATGTAATGAGTTGTGCAGAGAAAAGATTTATCAATGTCCTTCACAACCAGAAGGTTCATTACCAATAACGCAGAGTTTTGTTGGTCGAAACAGCAGATGAAAGACCGCGGATTTTACATATCGGGATTTCTCTGGTGCAGAAAAGATCGGATTGGTAGTAAGCAGGATAAGCGGTCAGCAAGAAATACAGGGGTCGAATAGGTTTAAGCAGAAAAACAATCGACTCAACCTTAAATAGTCGGTGGAGTGAAGCGATCCGGTTTACTAGATCTACCTAATGATTTTTTTATTTTTATTTTTTTTTATAAAAGCAAATTTCAGTCACATGCTAAGAACGGTTGCAGTCAACGATTCTCATGTAAATGTAATTCGATCCAGTTCCACAAGACCTCGATTTAAAGGATTTATCTAAGGAAATATGATTAGATCTAGTTCATTAAAATCTCTGTAGAATGAGTTTTATAAATGTAGTGCCCTACTCACGCAGATCCAGGATAATACGGTGATCGTGAGGGGCTGATATTACAATACATAAAACAGCATTTAGGAGATTTGAGAAGACAGGAAGGAGCAATCTGATAGAGAACACGGATTCACCCTCCAATGCCATTCGTTTTTACAGCTTCACTTTGGGCATATCTACATTTACATGTACTGTAATGAGATTTCCACTATTAACAGAATTAGATTTTGAATAGATAGAAATGGACGATCGAGACAGAGATCGATTTCGAATTTGACAATCACACCCCGGAATCCCGAGCTTCGATAATCACACCGAATTTCCTAGTTAAGGTGATTGTACAGTGATTTTAATTCAAAATACCCACACAGAGATTTCATATTTTAAAAATAATTGCTCAAAAATTTCAAGAAATAATCACAGAGATTTCATAGTTTAAAAATTATGCATTCATATTAGCTTATTCCAAATAAGGAATTCATAGAAAAGTAAACCAATTGATCAAACCTGATTTCGACGATCGGCTGGATGAGATGAGTGCATTGGTAAGCCGTTTCATTCAGATCAATCCTTGCTTGATGATTCACCGAAAAACACCTGATTAATATGAGTCAGGTGCCCTCAAGGCTCGACCGGCTCTGATACCAAATGTAGGACCCCTCATTTTAACGGGTCCCCTTGAAATGAACCTGAAACTTTAACAACTTCATACAAACAAATTAGCCATCATAGTTATTGGAAAAATAAAATAAAAAGCGTGAATAACTTAACAAAAGTAAGCAAAACCTTAACCTGTCAACCCGATCCAGTTAGTCCATTGTCGCCTTCTTCTTCCGTAGGATCCCTCCAGCAAAGCTCGTTTAACCATTGGCGAAGCAACCGTTAGCTTCGCCACCCAACCATAGGCTCATGATTTCAGTCGCATGGCCTCCCCCGAGCTTTGGGTCGTAGAGCTCACACAAGTATTTCAGAAATTCAGCTTAGGCTTCCCTTCCCACCAGGATTTCTAAGCCAAACCCTTAGATAGCAGCAAGTCTTTGAGGCATTCAAAAATTACGACAATCGTACAAATTATGGGCCCTTTACCCATTCCCCAAGCCTTCCTTATAAAGGAAAATCTCATGCGACACATGTCGCTTCATGCATAATTACATATTTTTAATTAATTATTTAATTAAAACACTCACCCATCCAAGTGTCAGTTTCTCTGGGAAGTGCACCAACACCCCTAAGTTTGCTCTAGTTTGTCCCCCAGATATTTTAATTAACTCCTAGCTTTTAGTTGACTAGGTGTCTAATCTTAGGATTCTATTTTGCTCCTAAATAATGATTTCTATTATTTTAAATGCTCAACAAAAATAACTATTCATGTGCAAATGCCTAAATTATTTTTATGCATTTGCTAAGTAATAATCTAGAGTTATTCTCATAAGTTTTTATGCAGTTAAATTTAACAATCAAACTCACTAGGATCACGGTGCCGCGCCGTTGGGTTCCTAGTTCCTTAATTTTAATTCCTTGACATGGCACCACTCCGTCGGGTCCAGTCATCCATGGTTTCCATTCCTTGGCATGGTACCGCATCGTTGGGTCCTTGCGTCCATTCTTTCCGTTCTCGACAGGGTACCGCATCGTCGGGCCCTTCTGCCACCATCTTTCCGTTTTGACTTGCGGGAACTCTTGTAGGGATTTTAGGAATCGTTACCATCCATCCTCCGTCTACATGCTATCTAGGGACTAATGGCGCTGAGGAGTGAGTCCGTTCTCACTGCGCGCCCCTCAACTCGTACGTGACCAGCTCCGTTGTGGCCCACCTCGTACGCTTTCACGCATTCCTCTTGAGCAAGCGGATCAGTGCTTATCTGCTCATGCGTGGTATTCTTGTCGGAAGTCGACATCATCGTCGCTCCCCCTATGTGTGATTTACTCATACTCTATGACCCTTCATATTCCTTTGTGTGTCCGTTGGTGAACCGTTTCACATGTCGCTACACACATTTCTCACAAACGTAAATTAGTAGCACTGTCCTCAATAATCACAATTTGGTTTATAAATCTGTTGCTTCATTAAGCATCTATAATTTACTTAATCATTACTCTTTCGTCTAATCACATAATCAATTGCACAGCTAGTCGTTAAGCATCATTCATATGTACAGTTTTCATATCAGAGTTAATCGTTAAACAACATGAAATTGTCCATTCACAATAACTACCCAAATGCACATATATCAATCAATCGTAATCATAAATATACTCAAAATAAAATCATAGGGTTATTTTATTAATGTTTCAAATAGTCAGGTGACTCAGCAGGTGCCCTCAATGTCTATAGTAGTCTAGGGGCACTACAGATAGAATGACAATGATGAGCATAGATATCACTATCAGCTATGATTTCTCTCAGACAAGACTCCAAGGCCCTCTAACATGTGGCACAGACACAAAGAATGAACCTTGACATAAATGTTCATCAAGGACACAAACAAATCCTCATTATAATTGGACTATGGAAGTTCTTGTCCAAGCTACAAACATCAACTCTCAAGGCTATCTATAATACTTCTAATGTGTTTAAAGGATGCAATTTCAAAGGCAAAGCATTTAAAATCATAGGAAGATTGTAATTCGGCATTTTGGAGCTACCCTGAGTGGACCTGACATGTGCTAAGTAACATGGAGACAAAGCTGCTGTGATTTTTTTTCACCTCCCTAGTTTTGTTTTTTAAAGAAGATCTGCTTTTGCTCTCCCGATATTTCACTTGAAGCTTAACAAGTCAACCAATGTTTTGTGCTTAGCACATCTTTATACAAGCAATTAAAGCTTAACTTAGTTTACTTGTTGAATATCCAGTTTCGATTCAATGCCATGATTCCTTGTCTAAAGACATGCTAAAGCACAACAGATAGAATGACAATGATGAGCATAGATATCACTATTAGCTATGATTTCTCTCAGACAAGACTCCAAGGCCCTCTAACATGTGGCACAGACACTAAGAACAAACCCTGACATAAATGTTGATCAAGGACACAAACAAATCCTCATTATAATTGGACTGCGGAAATTCTTGTCCAAGCTACAAACATCAACTCTCCAGGCTAGCTATAATGCTTCTAATGTGTTTAAAGGAAGCAATTTCAAAGGCAAAGCATTTAAAATCATAGGTAGATTATAATTCAACATTTTGGAGCTACCCTAAGTGGACCTGACATGTGCTAAGTAACATGGAGACAAAGCTGCTGTGATTTTTTTTCACCTCCCTATTTTTGTTTTTTAAAGAAGATCTACTTTTGCTCTCCTGATATTTCACTTGAACCTTAACAAGTCAACCAATGTTTTGTGCTTAGCACATCTTTAGACAAGCAATTAAAGCTTAACTTAGTTTACTTGTTGAATATCCAGTTTCGATTCAATGCCACGATTCCTTGTCTAAAGACATGCTAAAGTACAACATATAGAATGACAATGATGAGCATAGATATCACTATCAGCTACGATTTCTCTCAGACAAGACTTCAAGGCCCTCTAACATGTAGCATAGACACTAAGAACAAACCCTGACATAAATGTTGATCAAGGACACAAACAAATCCTCATTATAATTGGACTATCCAAGGACTGTGACTATCACCTATGTACAGTTTATTGCACAATGTACAAAACTCTGGTCAAAATACATTTGGCATGAATTCAGGGTACATAGAAAGAGGCATTGTTACTTCTTTTATTGGAATTACTACCATCTGATAGAATGGCTGGTCATCAACCTCTCCAACACAATATTTGGGCATCTTTGATTAAATCAGAGATTTTGAATAGAAAATAAATATGATTAACAAGTACATAAGGAGAAAAAGGTTACAAATTGAATCCAATTTGTGATAAAACCTTTGATGGCTCATGGAAAAAACAGCTCAAAACTAACCTTGGGTGATGATGACTGTTAAATGGCGTGCATCTGCTAGTATTTCCAATAGGACAAAAAGTGGCCACCTTTTTCGTTATTTCCCAAGCCACAGGTTGAAAAGTATATGCTGCCACAAAACCCTGCAGTACAATGATTTCCAATTTACATTGAAATAAAAGTCCTCAATTTAATGAACTTCAATCACAATTTCATGAAAGTAAAGACCGTTGAATATAAAATTTACTACCGGGTTCCATTTCATGGAAAAGGCTGTTTGCTTTATATCTTTAATATGTCCCATCCAATGCCTCCCATTACCATGTGCTCATCCAGACATTTAGTATTACAACAAGAAATGCAGTAAATTTGACCTTGATAAGGTAAATATGCCAAGGGGGGCAGGACCCAACAAGAAGAAAACTTTGGCTTTACAGGTGATGTTGAGTAGAAGGGTCAAATCAGTGCAGGGTCTTTAAGGCTTCAACTCAAACCATTGGTTTATTTAACCTGATTGAGCCAAATAATACTATGATTAGTTTTTGTCACTTAATTATTTGCTCTTAGCTCTTGAAGCATACTATGGATAAGACATGTTTGGCATCTTGGAATAGTTTCTATGACTTTGAAATCTCCTCTTCTCGTGTGCTACCCACATTGATTGTGAAGTTTGGTCCATGGAAACATATAATTCCTCACATACCATGATCCATATGCCAATGAGGGTGTCGACAGAGGTACCGAATAGGATAATAAACAATTGGATACACCTCTTCTCTCTCTCCTCTATTGGATGGAACTGTTGGACTCGGTGACATCTAGCCTAAGTTACTAGAAATGTGGGGGGAGGGGGTGTTATGAAATGTGAATCCCTGTTTCAGATCTTGACACGGAGGGGATTCAGCTCAGAAAGAGCACTGAAACATTTCAGTGCCATTTCAGGGTAGGGCCCTAACACAATAGGGATGATATATAATTTGCAGAGTCAAGGAATACACAGACTTTCACAGGCTGCTGACTCAAATACTACCATAGTTTGGCATCAAGGTTGGAAAAATAAAGAATTGTTAGCATTGACAGAGAGGGAAGCTGATCACTGGAGAGTATATGTTGAACAGATTAAGGAAAACAATATTAGAATTAGAGATGAGAAGGATACTCTGGTTTGGTCTAAGAACCCTGCTATGTGTATTTCCACTCCTGCATTGGGGTATAAAGCAATGTTTGTGAAAGAAAACTGAGTGGTCTGGTGGTGGAAGGCCCTGTGAAAGATTAAAGCTCCACTCAAATCTAAGGTCTGCAAGCATGAACTCCACTCTGGATAAACTTGGGGAAGTTCTTCAAAAACAAAATCGACATGATCCTAGTCATTGTATTTTGTGTAAGATGAAATCGAAACTATTGATCATCAAACAGTTTTCAATATGCATGGGAGGTTTGTGTAGAGATGGAAGAGTTATCAGGATGCAAAAGTGGCTGGCAAGGGCAGTCAGTAGAAGAGTGTTTGAATATCTGGATACAGAAGAAGGATTAAAAAGATTCCAGAGCTCTCCTGTAAAGAGTATTTGAAGATCAAAAAGATTCCAGAGCTCTCATTGATCTTCGTATTCACTTATGGCTTGAAGCCATGTAGCAATCTGACACATTCAATCATTCATCTCTGCACAAGAAGGTCCACTATTACCTTTGATAGCAATGTCCTAGTCATGTATGGTCCAACATGTAGTATGGCACTCAAACTCACCTACAAAAGGACAACTTGTCATTTGGTTGACAAATATGGTTAGTTTACTATTTCTGTCATCATTAGCAACAACCTCATTGCCTATTTTATGCCACATTTTTAAGATGGCTCAAATGTGCATCGTAGACCTTGCAATCAAACAAAAAACTATGCATTAGAGAGGTGGTGTGGTATACATCTCACGGGGAATACTATTGTTGAGAATATACCGCAAAGGATGGACAAAATATAGATGACATTGGACTTGTGAGCATTTCTTCATTTGAATGTTTTTCTCTCTCTACCACCATCCCTTTGAAACCATTCTTTCATTTTCTACCTCTTTCAACATGGATGGAAATCCAGATGAAAACTATTGCCTTCGTGAATAACATGGATTAAAAGTATTGGTTTTTGTTTCAGCTACAAGAGGGTGATGGTTTCATGGATTTCTTCCTTGAGGTCCAACAACAATTGACCTCACGATGTATCCCCATGTATTTATTTAAAAATGTTGTTAGAAGTGGAACAATTGGATATCAAAATTTGAGTCCTGGAATGTCCACTTTTTTTGAACCATTGAGTGACCAGTCTGCAATGGCATGCTTGCAGATTCTTGTACAATCTATTGTTCAATAAAGTGCATATGCACTGCACCCTATGGCCATTTCTACGAAAGCATTTCTTGTTTTATTTCATTGTTGCTTCTATTGCTACTCTTGCAAAAAAATCGGCGTTTTTCATATCTTTCTATATTGGTTTTAGCTGAAATTGTACAAAATAAACAAAAACAAGAAAACTAATGAGATCTACCAATTGCATAGTGCAGACTGAAGGTCTTTTGAAAGCAAACAGTGCTTATTCTCCTCCATTTCAGCCTTTTTGAACCAATTGCCATCAACTAATCCTTGTAGCTATTCTACCATATGGTGGGATATGGTTTTGCAAAAATGTAAAAAAAAAAACAACATTCTCTTATGAGCATACTCTCTACTTTGTTTTAGAAACAGAAGGTAAAGTGATCAACTATACTTTGTGGAAGCCACTCCTTGAAAAGATCCTCCCAAAGCTCACTGAAATTACATATGAGTAGTACAAACATGACATCTCATTCAACCTTGATTTGTTGTGAACATTTCAGAAGAAATGAACAATAACAATGGCACTGGACAATGTTATAACATATATTAAAGAAGAAAAATGATGTCAGTGTTGTGCTCAAACATAAGTCCATCGATCCTATATATATGTTGCTCTTATATAACAAGGATACTATCTATTTCTTTCCTTTTAACCTGTTCTTTAAAAAAAAAACTTTATCAAGCAACCTATGTCCAATATTTTGAGGTATTTAAAAAATGTATGCTTACCTCCTACTTTTTTGGGTGTCCAACCATTTCACCTTCCTATCTACTAGCAGCATTTTTTCTCTTTAGCAATGAATTAGAAATCTTGTGCTTCATTTTTGCTCTTTCAGTAAAACACCATTTGTTGGGTTTGGTTTGATGATTGTAATATCTCGTTTTATGAAATTAGTTGTAGGTATTTTTGAAGTCATCTATAGAGTAAGGAAATAATCTACCATTTTTCAACAGGTGAAGTACCAGGAATCATGTGGAACACTTCTGAGAACTGCCTATGAGATTCCACCCCATAAATATAGGGTAAAGAATCTAAAACTCTCCTTGGGGAATAGAAAAAAGAATAAGGGTAAATAAATAAATCTCCAGGCCATGCTATTCCTTGGATGATGCCACCCTTTTTAACAACACTTTTACATAATCCCAAATGGCTTTCAATTTTTGTTCAAATGCATGTCGATGGCTCAAAAGTCCCCTACTCCGGTCTCTAAAAGGTGTATTTAAGGTGTATTTAAAGGCTATAAAGCTAAAAAACCTTAACCTTAAGAACCTGTGTCCTTCCGGCCAAAAAGCCAAAGAGCAGAAGCCAAAGCAGAATAAATCTGTGCACCTCACACACATTCTTCAAAAGGCCTAATGGACAGTGTATTATCTTTCTAAGTGGATAATGAAGATGAAAATAAAGAGTTGCGTGGACAGATTGAGTTGATTGAACACCATTATGAGAATAAACTACAGTAAATTTACAGAAGGCGTCAGCAGGCTATAGATTCAATAAAAAAATATTTTGAATCAGAAGAAGCAAGCAGCATTCGCCTGGTGTGATATTCGTGAAGCATCTGAAAGGAAAAGAATGCCAAGTGAATATGATAAGAATGTAAATTCTGAATGACACTCATGGTTTCTTCATCCTCCAATTCGAAAAATTCAGTGGAATGGTCTGCCTGGAGACTCTCCAACACCACCTGCTCATATGGATGACTAGATTTGTAGAATATGCACTCCAAAGTCGATATTGCATGTTCCAAAGTAGCTATCTACAAGAATACAAAAATCTAGGGTCTTCATACTTCTTTGTGGATGCTTTCGTTGTTGAATTGCTAATACTTGCTCCTATTGTGCAGGTTTGAAGATAAAATGCAACAAAATGAAGATAAGAAATATACCAGAAATGATTTTGGGCATTCTGGATGCAGAGAAGGTAACATTGCAATTAGGGATGTTCAATCCTCCTCATCAAGAGGGTCCTACTTTCTCAGTGAAAATGAAGATCATTTCCAACCAATACAGAAGAAGGATTAAAAAGATTTGCAGCAAAGACGCAAAATAATTTGCAGCAAAGACGTGAACTCACCTTCGAAATAATTTGCAAAACCCACCTGCAACTCTCACCATGGTTCGGGCATTCCCTGCAAAACCCAAAAAAAGGCGAACTCTCACCATGGACTGGGGATTCCCTGCAAAACCCAGCTGCAATAATTTTGCAGCAAATACGCGAACTCACCTTCGAAATAATTGGCAGCAAAACCTTCGAAATAATTTGCAAAACCCACCTGCAACTCTCACCATGGTTGGGGCATTCCCTGCAAAACCCAAAAAAAAGGTGAACTCTCACCACGGTTTGGGGATTCCCTGCAAAACCCAGCTGCCCAGCTGCAAAACGCGAACTCCTCTCACAGCAATTTCGATTTCGGGGGTAAATTTCGATTTCGGGGGGACATTAGGCAGCCATGCACTATAATATATACCCCAAGATATTGGGGATTGCATAAATAAATAAATAAATCCTAACCACCCCAAATATATAGGCAATATAATGTTATGGTTTACATGTAATATTAATACCCCCAATATGAATGGACGTGGTATAATATTGCCCCCCTAGTGAAGACCCCGTGTCTCTTTCTTACTCTCTTTCTCTCAACCCCTAAGCCATAATCTCTCTCTCTCTCTCTCTCTAAACCCATAACCATCAATATCTCGCTCTCTCAACCCCTTTACTGCTTCACACCCTTTCACATCTAGCTCTCTCTCTCTCTCTCTCTCTCTCTCTCTCTCTTGCAACCCTTAACCTCCAATATCTCTCTCGCTCTATCTCTCCAAACCCCTAACCCCCAATATCTCTCTCGATCCATCTCTCTAAACCCATAACCCCCAATATATATCTCTCTCTAAATACCTAAACTCCAATATCTCTCTTTCTTTTTCTCTCTCTAAACCCCTAAACCCCAATCCCTAAAACCCTTTCATGTTTGATACTCTCTCTCTCACTCTCTCGTCGAGGCATCCAAAACTTCATTGTAGATCTTGGTCAGCTTATGCATCTTTTCCTTCAATATTTCACACTCTTTCACATCTGATACTCTCTCTCCTTCTCACTCACTCTAAACCCGTAAACCCCAATACCTCTCTCCCTCAACCCCTAACCAAAAATATCTCTTTCTCTATATTCAGGGCATCCAAAACTTCATAGTAGATATTGGTCAACTTCTGCATCTTTTCCTTCAATATTTCATATTCTTTCACATCTGATACTCTCTCTATCTCTCACTCTAAACCCATAAATGCCAATATTGCTCTCCCTCAACCCCTAACCCAAATTATATGTGTGTGTGTGTGTGTGTGTGTCTGTGTTCAAGGAATCCAAAACTCCATAGTAGATATTGGTCAGGTTTTGCATCTTTTCCTCCAAGACTTCACACTCTTTCACATAATACTCTCTCTCTCTCTCTCTCTCTCTAAACCCATAAATCCCAATATCACTCTCTCTTAACCCCTAACCCATAATCTGTGTGTGTGTGTGTGTGTGTGTGTGTGTGTGTGTGTGTGTGTTCGGGGAATCCAATACTTCATAGTAGATATTGATCAGCTTCTGTATCTTTTCCGTCAAGACTTCAGAATATTTCAAATCCAATACTCTCTCTCTCTCTCTCCTCTCTCTCTCTCTCTAAACCTGTAAACCGCAATATCGTTCTCCCTCAACCCCTAACCAAAAATCTCTCTCTCTCTCTCTCTCTCTATATATATATATATATTTGTGGCATCCAAAACATCATAATAGATATTGGTTAGCTTCTGCATCTTTTCCTTCAATACTTCACATGGTTTCACATCCGATACTCTCTCTCTCTCACTCTAAACCCTCAAACCCCAATATCATTCTCCCTCAACCCCTAACCCACAATCTCTCTCTCTCTCTCTCTCTCTATATATATATATATATATAGATATACAGGGCATTCAAAACTTCTTAGTAGATATTGGTTAGCTTCTGCATCATTTCCTTCAAGACTTCACACTCTTTCACATTTGATACTCTCTCTCTCTATATCACTCTAAACCCGTAAACCTCAATATCACTCTCCTTCAACCCCTAATTGACAATCTCTCTCTCTCTCTCTCTCTCTCTCTCTCTCTCTCTCTCTGTATTCGGGGCATCCAAAATTTCAGACTAGATATTGGTCAGATTCTGCATCTTTTCCTTCAAGACTTCACACTTTTTCACATTTAATACTCTCTCTCTATCTCTCAAACTATAAACCTATAAACCACAATATCGTTGTTATCGGTCAAATTAGCACTTCTCCGTCCATGACCACATTGCCTTGTCGATCACACAAAAGGACACTATGGATGGAAGAGCTTACTTGACCCTATATGACTTGGAGCTAAAACCTTACTTCTTCAGCTTAAAAACTTATTTTCTCTAACAATTTCAGTATAAAACCGCAACCTTTATACTTGACATAGTTCGGGTCACCCACGGGTCTCTACATTGAAAACCCACGGGTGTAAACTAAAAGTTGCATCCGCAAGCTGCTAAGATGATAAATCACGAGTCACTCGCATATTGCTAGATGTCATAGTCGCAGGTATCTTAAGAAAAGTTGAAAAAATATATTAAGAACACGAATTGGGATTAGTTGAGTCAGGTATTCCAACTTCCCAATTCAACTACCTTTCAAACCAATCATCCTTGCTTTTCCATAAATACAAGGGGAGGCCATGAGAAAGAAATAAATTTTGGAAAGAACTATTGTTATGTTGGAGAAATCCCATGTCAAGAGAGAGGAGTAGGGACCTAGGGCCTAGTTGCGAAGGTGCTTGATGCAGAGTCAGGTATAACATTTGTACTTTCTGCATTCTTTGACAATAAAAGATTGAGACACTCTTCCTTTCCCAATAGAAGTGTTAATATATATTGTGTGTTGATTATAATTTGATGTTATGTCATTCATTAATATTAATATTTGTTTATAGTCAAACTTGTTTGAGGAAGGTCTGTGTGTGTTTTGAAGTGGAGATCAACAGAGAAAATCTTGGACCGACCTTGATAAATAAGGTACATTTCCTATGGACTTTGATCCTATTTATTTATAGCAATGTATGAAAGACTCTATGTGTCTATTTGTCAACCCCTAGTACATTAGTAGTCTTCCCCTACTATAAGGACTTTTCCCTAACAACAGAACTAGCGACTCCACTGGGGATACCTTTTTGTTTTTCTTCTTTGGGGATCCTTGTTAGATTTCTTCAGTTTCATAACTTCTTTAGTCTCTTTAGAGGTCTTTAGGTTGTTGTTTTAGATCCTTTGTGATTGACTCAGGATGGTCTGATTTGCAGAGTTTTTTCTTTTTATTCTATCAGAACCCACCCACGCATTTCATGTAGTTACAGGCGCATACTTTCTATTACACTCGCGTGTTGCACATAGTGCTACCCGCGGTTTTTCAGTTACACCCGCGAGTTGTCTATTTATACGGTCGTGAGTTTCCATGAAGATCTGAAATTCTTCTTTAGGGTTTGATCTTGGGGTTTTTTGTTCTGATTTTGGATTTGCTTTGTTTTTCTGGCACATTTTAAGAACTTCTGTGTTCATCTGGTTTCATTTCACAGCGTTTTTAGAGGCCTTTTAGTGTCTTGGTTTGATTCAGTGGCTTTTAGGTTTTCATTTCTTTTTTTTTAAGTTTTTAAGGCCCACCCGCAACCTGTCTGTATATATAGTCGCGAACTCTATTTCCTAACCGTGAGTTGATGGTATACGTACCCGCGGACCCACAACGAGTTGTCGCCTATCACAGTCATGAGTTTTTCCTAAGTTTTTCTTTTTTATTTAGGGTTTGATTTCAGGGGGTTTTTTCTGTGGCTTTGGAAGTCCTTATCTGATTTGATACCCTCTGGACATTGTTTAGGGTGCTTTGAATATGTTTTGAACCTTTTTGAAGTTTTTCTCTCTGATTTTTTGTGTTCATAAAGTTTCCCTAACTCGTTGGCCCATTTTTATTTGGCGAGTGTTTTTTTCTCCTTAGATTACTGATGTTCAGGAGTAGGTTGATCTCTGCATAGGAGTCTCTATTTTTCCATTTTACACATCAGTCTTCTTTGTTGGCATCTTGTTCCAAAAGGTCTAGTTACTTCTTGAAAGCAACTAGTTGGGTTAGTCTTTGTCGATCTTGCTTTGGGTCTGATTGTTTTAAGTCTTGGGTCATTATTCTTTACTCGGACAACTTGATAGGTCTTGCTTGTTCATATTTTATTTGTACTTATTTTGTAGCTAAATAAATATAAAATATAAAATATAAAAGAAATTTATTTTTGTAGCAAGAGTTTTCATTCATTGTTCAAATTAGTTGTAGTTGTTAGCTCTATCATCTTTGAAAATAATAATAATAAAAAGAACTTTTATGCTTAGGTTGCTTTATGATTTTTAGTTTTGAAAGAGAAACAAAAAAGTACAATTGTGAAGTTTACATTTTATACGCACTTTATTTCTAGTTGTAACTACATCACACATTGCACTATCCTTTGAGTAAGTAACAACCTATAAAAAGAACCATTAATAAAATATATTAGTAACGTTTTCTTTTTTAGGGTTACACAACATCAAATAGCTTAGGATAGGGTTTGGAATATATCACTTTAAACCTTACAAACCATTTAAATCTCAAATCGTAGTACAAACTATCATTTAGGTAAATCCATTGTTGTGGAGGTATTCGGGAAGCTCTACTCTAACCATATTTAAGCATGAGGTTGTGTGAGATCGAACTGTTGGGGATAACACCCCACCTTTCTTTTGAGCATAAACTAGAGTCCTTTTCACGTGCGGGGGTCCATTGGTGTCTATTCACACTCTTGGATTTTGGGCTTAGTTTCCCTGCCCATGCGTCTTGGTTGGACCTACGACTGTCCCCACGGGTTCTTTCTGCAATTTTGGTAGCCTTTTGTTTCTTTCGACCTCCAGGGCTCTACACAAGTGACGACAGAAGGCTACTTTTGTTGTACCTGGGACTTGACATGGGAGGAAAACCTCTGCAGTAATTTGGGAAGGTGGTTTGGTGATTCAAGCGCTTGCATCTAGAAAACCTATATGTGGACCCCAGGTAATTGTTCTTCGATATTCGACTAGTTTGTTTTGGGCTCTCATCATCCCAGACTTACTTTTGAGAATATTTACCTTTGTTTTCCTAGTCTGGATTACTTTAGGACATTTTAGTGGTGTGTTGTTTGCTCCAAGTTGTTTAGTGGCTCCTAGGTTTAGTACTTAATATATTTTTCACACAATAGTGGAGGACCAAACTCTTCGAAGGTCACGAAGGTTGCAAAACCTTCCTCCATTTACAGTGGATCCTCCACTGCCACCACAACAACAAATAACAGACTCTCGTGGTTCTTACGAACTTATGGGAACAACTGAACCACCCAGAGAACCTCAAATGATTACTCAGGTTCAACGAGTTCAAGAAACTGTTGATGTTGAAGAATTGACTTCTAAAGAATTTAATAGACCTTTCAACCCTCCTTTAACTGCACCCAACGGTCCCTTGTTGGAGAGGGTAGTTTCTCTAGGTCTTCCAAAGTTAAGTGTGTATCGGTTAACACATTGTTCCTTTATGGATAACATAGGGGATGTGTGAGGAGGTCCTCATACTCCTACAGAAGCTATCATATCAGGAGGTTTTTCCCCTCCATATGCACACACATCGATACCAAGCTCGTTTCAAGCTACTTCTGCTATGAGGAATTCATTTAATTTCAATGTTAGACCTCTAGGACCATTTGGATCTCAAGCTAAAACAACATCTAGTCCTTTTTGTTCTACCATTAGTCTATCCAGTGTCCCCTTTTCAGGAGTACCTTCGGTATCGTTCACATCATCCCCCTTTGTACAACAATTTCGGGTTAACCCTCAGTGTGCTCCTTTTACTCACGTATTTCCTTGGTTCGGAGGACACATAGCTCCTTCGACACCTTTTGTAGGTTCAATGCATACTTCTTCTATTGAATCTACATCAGGTTTCAACCCCTTCAAAGTTTTTAATGTGCATCCATCCAATGTACAGAATTCTAACATACTTGTATGGAGTACTCCCTTTTCACTGTTTGGTGGGGGGGGGCAACAACAACTTTGTTAACCCATAGTTTGGGGGTGCTTATACCCAACCACAATGGAACAATCCACAAGGAACCAATGCCTTATCCTACAATTGGAGAATCTTTAATAATGCATTTACTTCACAACCGATGGCTGGGGGAAACCTTAACCAATAGTATAGGAGCCAAGTTTCAGGTGGTTCCCCCTACCAAAATCCTTTTAATCAGATTCCATCGGTGAGACCTCGTTTTCCCTTTCTGTCAACCTTGAATTTTATAGATCTTTCAAAACTAACTAACGATCCTGTGTGACATAGCCTTGCATGGCTACCTGTCCCAACCAAGCTTCCCTTGGACATCCCAAATTTTCAAGGTAAGACTGGGGAAGACCCTGGCAACCGGAAACCATGTTACGACCTTTCACTTATGGTGATCTTCCAACTCGCTTAATGACAATTCCATATGGTTAAGGCTCTTCCAAATGACCTTAACTAGTGTTGCAGCCAAGTCGTAAATTGAACTTCCCGCTGCTGCATACGACAACTTTTGGGACCTAGCGACAGTCTTTTTGAACCACTTCTAGCTTCCTGTCTGGTATGATGCCGGTACAGACCTTCTGTCCACTTTCAAGTAGAACAAAGCCACTCACTTATCCGACCATATTCAGGAGTGGCGAAGACGGAAGAGACTCATTAAGGATGATATTCCTCCAGAGTTCCTTTTAGAGTTGTACTTGAAATCACTCCTTCCTTATATTTCTAAGGATGTCAACTTCTGGGGTAAGTTTTGAGGAAGAAGCTATCCTGAGGACCCAACAACTTGACCTAGTTTACGGTTAATCTGGGATTCTCTATGAGATCATTCCATATGCACCGAGATCTAATATAGATCTTGGAAAACCTAATCCCGGAACGCATGCCGATGGCATTGTAGGTTCAGCAGATTCAACAGCACTTTAAGCTTTAACAAAACAAGTACACACACTTTCCGTGAAGCAGTCTGCTACTGAAGCAACTTCGGTTGCAACCTCCCCTTCTAAGACAGAATATGTACAGCAAGTGCAAACAAACCAAAAGGGTTCTCGGTAACCCAACAACAACAAAAAGAATGGAAAGAAAGGGGAGGGGGACCATCAAAATCCCAAAAACACCGAGAATGTCGAGGAGGGAAAGAAAGAGAAAAAGAAGGTAAAGTTTCCCTACAAAATTTTCAAGGACGATCACCTTACCCGTAAGTGCCCTTTAATGGATGAATCCCAGAAGTTACTTCGAGAAAATAAACCGACCATCTTGAAGGATCCATTTCCTCATGGACAAGGGCCAACTTCTGGCAACTCTAGTGCTAGGGGAAACTATGCCTCGTCAGCTGATCAATCATTTATTAACATGGATAAATCACATATGCTTCTACAAACCAGAGCCAGGAATTATAACACGGATTCATAGCCAAAATATAAGGAACTTCCTGAGTCATATGATCCTCTTCACATTGAGAGACCAGTAGATTGTATGCCGAAGATACTTAAGGGTGTCTACAAACGAGCTATGTACAACCCTAATGTGCGAGCCGCCCCTAACTACTCTGTGGTAGAGGACCTGGCCCACATTCCTTGTGCAATGTCTACATTAGAATTCTTGCAAAGTTGTTCTTTGCAGTGGAATGCACTTCTATCGACCATCGAGAGAAAGGATTCCTCAAGTATGCTTGCACGGTTTGATATGTCAAATATCAAGCCCTGGTTACCGTATCACGTGGTCTTCAAAATTGAATTAGTCCGTGGTCCTAACACCATTGGACGAACAGTTGTATATGAAGGTGCGTCTATGTGTGTAATGTCAATATCCTGCTAGAAATCCCTTGGCTCGCCTGAGTTAGCCCCTTACAATACACTACTTACGACTTTTGACAGAAGATCTTTCTGCTCGCATTCGAAATTGAACTTACCGGTAAGTTAGTGTCTATGGAGGTTGAAGTTTTGGATGCTCCTCTTGGATACTACTTGTTGTTAGGAAGGAGCTGAACATATGCCATGAAAGCTATTCCATCATCCGTCTTCAGAGTACTCATGTTCCCACATGTAAAATCTGAATCAGAGCAGAACCTAGCTACTATGGATTCCTCACTAGTGAAAAGATTGCAACACATTTACAAGAATGAGCATAAATCTGTAAAATGAAGAACAATAACAAATGAAATGGGTGAATAATGTAAATATTATTAACATTCCAACCTCAAAATAGGTTAAGAACATCCTTTTATACAAATCTAGAACAATTCGAATCCCTCTGGATTGTTCACACTGATCTAGCTTAGAAATAGCTCAAACCCCCCTGGGTTGACCAAAATATCCCAAACCATCCCAAACTAGTTCGAAACTACTATGTGAATGTTGAGAATGACTGGACAGGCCCATGTGACCTCACACATGTGGAGAATCTTGTTGGTTAGAGGTTAGGCAGCTAGAATTGGCTAAAAATGGGCAAAGGAGGCAAGTTTGTCCACATTCTGAGCATGTGCACCCTTGGTCAAAGAGAATCCCACAAAACAAGGAGCAAGGGTGCCCTAGGCATGCAGGAAGCAATAAATGACTGGGAGGGTGCACCCAACAGCTAGTTTGACTTGGCACAATGCTCAGTTTTGTCCACATTGCCAACTGGTTCAAGCTAAATGACCATTTACTCACTAACCAACTTGGGGATGCAATTATTAAGTTGTTTGGTACTAATTAACCATCAATTAATAAATGATTAATGTATATAGGTGTAATAATGTTCTAACACCCCCCCTTAACCTAGACTTAGTGAAATATCAAAAATAAGGCCTTGGCAACTAGGCTCAAGTCACCTTTTACATCATAAAATTTATTTGTCCATGTAACCAAGGTAAGGAGGAAAACCACATGGGAAATAAAACCTCCCCTCTAAAATGGACATGTGGCATATATTAGAATACACCAATCATCACCATGCATCACTCACCCCAAGCAAAGATCTAAGGTGAGTGAAGGTCTTCTCGGTAAAACACTTGGTGAAAATATCAGCAGTTTGCTCACTGGAAGGGCAATACTGCAATGCTATGGTCCGGTCATGCACCAAACCCCGAATGTAATGGATGTGTATCTCTATGTGCTTGGTCCTTTGCCTCTGAACTAGATCAATATAAATCTTGATTGTACTTTGATTATCACACCAAAGAATAGTGGGTGAATAAAAAACAATCCCGAATTCTGCAAGAATACCTTGCAATCAAACACATTGTGTGGTTGCATTTACTGCTCCCCTGTACTTGGCCTCAGCTGAAGATAAGGAAATAGTATGTTGTTTCTTGCTTGACCCGCAAATAGGTCCATGTGCAAGCATAAAACCATAACCGGAAGTTGATTTCCGATCAATACAATCACCAGCCCAATCAAAATCAGTAAATCCTACTAGTTCAAGGGATGAACCATTAGCATAATGGATACCAAAGGAATTAGTACCCTGAACATAATGAAGGATCCTCTTGGCTGCCTTCCAATGAATTTCATGAGGTTCTTGCATTTGCCTAGCAACAACCCCAACAACATATGACAAATCTGGTCTAGAATGAGTAAGATATAGCAAGCTTCCAACAAGCTGCCTATACAACGAGCTGTCAACTAGTGGAGAAGAACCCCACTCATTTAGCTAACTCTTGAAAGAAATGGAAATTTTGTAGACTTACATTCAACCATCTTAAATTTCTGCAGCAAATCTGAAGCATACCTTGACTAACATATAGAAATCCCATTCACAGTTTGGTCTATCACCAAACCCATAAATTGTTTTAGCAATCCTAGATCGGTCATGGAGAATGCACTGTGCAATGCTCTCTTAACTGAGTCAAGTTCTTTGGTGAAGCTACCAATGATCAAAAGATCATCAACATACAGTACAATAATCAATATCAGATCACTAACATGCTTCATATAAACATTTGGATCAGACTTACACCTCTCAAACCCCAAAGATAGCAGAAAATTGTCCATTTTTGCATACCATGCTTTAAGAGCTTGCTTGAGCCCATAGAGTGACTTGTTCAACCTGCAAACAAGTGTATGATAAGAAATCAAACCTTCAGGCTGCTGCATATATATCTCCTCATTCAGATCCCCATGAAGAAAGGCACTTTTTACACCCATGTGATGAACCTCCCATCGCTTGGAAGCCCCAATGGACAAAACTAGTCTTACGGAGTCCATCTTTGCCACCAGTGCAAATGTCTCTGTATAGTCCACTCCTTGGACCTGAGAGTAACCCTTAGCCACCAACCTGGCCTTATACTTCAGATCAGAGCCATTAGATCCAACTTTGGTTCTATAAACCCATTTGCATTGCACTAGTTTCCTCTTGGGAGGAAGAGGGACCTGTTATCCCTAAAGTTGAACCTAGATTACGAGGGTTCAAGCTTAAGGTAATCTTGGATAGTAGGAATAGGACATCCACAGAATAATTTTTATGTTTTTATGGTGGTAGTTGAAAACATGAATTAGGTAGAAGGATTAAAAACAAAACACAAGCAAAACATAAAACTTCAATATATGAATAGAAGCAGAAAATTTACTGTGATCATAAACTATGAAAATAAGAGCTCAGACATTGTTTTATGATAGGGGCATAGTTGTATGCTACTTAGAAGAATCATCACACGAAATTTAGACCATGTGCAGACAGAATACTAAAAGCATATACTTCATAAATTAAACAGGATTGGCTCAAAGATCATATCTTAATTCATAAACAATCATTTCTACATTATATAAACATAAGGAAATTTATACATGCCTGTAAAAAGTCTCTAAAATTGAACTTCGATCATGCTATCAAGTTCCAACCTTTTTCTATTTTATGTCTGTCCTATATATACAAAAATTGTTCCTAACAGAACATTTAATAGATCCTATTTAATTGGATCTGATTCCTTAAAAAGTGGAACAAAGTTTTTTGAATTCAAGTCTCTCGAGCTCTTAACATAAGCAAATAAACTAGAACATTTTTGCCAGCTATGAAATCCTATTACTAATTATAGAAAAGCCACTATATGCTTCTAGATGACTCAGCTAGAACCGCCAGGTCATCTAGAGCTTGAGACCTCCTTTGTAACTTGGTGTATTCGGCGTCAACATTGTGCTCTCGTCCTTGTAGCTCATCCAGTTTGGTCTTCATCTGTTTCCACTCCTTATGCATAGCTATTTTCTTTTGCAGTGTCTCTTTTGCTATGGATGCCAGCTTTTGATAGTCTTTGTCCTTCTGTCCCAAGTCCTCTCGAAGTCTCTTGTTTTCCACCACGAGGCTCTCATTTATGTTCTGTAGATATTGACACTGCTCCTTGTATGATTGCAGGGATTTCTTTATATGGTCTAGTTCAGGAACTGTCTCTATTTCTTCTGCACTCATTGCAATATCTTCTTCCTGTATGCTCTTAGAAGTTGATGCTTTATTTTTATCATGAACCTATTTATTTTCAGAAAATATTTTGGGAACATGTCCTACCTCTGCTTGCATATCTATAAAACCCTCACTTTCAGAAACAAAGACATCAATTTCTTGCACATACATGTGATTTTCAGAATCATTCACTGGGACAGTTTCATTTCCCTTAGCAGGTTTATTGAGCAATATATTTTCTGTGGTCGTTTTAGCTATTAATCTCGTCCTTGGCCCTAAATTAACATTCCCCGTGCTTAAAGTTTTTATCGGCTCATTATCGGGCAATTCAACAATGGGGTTTTTTGCAACTATACTCAAGATATCGGGCTTCTGTATATTGGACAGATTCAAAATAATTTTACCTTCAGCATCAACCTGTGTCTGTTTCTCTGGCAACACTGCTTCATCATCCTTTTCTTTAGATTACTTCTTGTTCTTTTTAACATCGTAACCCTACTCAAGGAGAAATTCATCCCAGATTTGTCCAATTTGTTTTAAGTAATGCAGGACCAAAATTTTAATGAGCCCGTGATGAAAAATAGAACGCTCTGTGTGTTTTGGGTGACCCTGTACCCATAATACAATTTTTTGCAAGCTCCTCCATAAATAGTATGGTAAATTTAACTTTTTGCTTCCCTGCAAGTGCATCAACATTCTAATGTGACATCTCAAAACCTTGTCGAACTGACCATCACAGGTAATGTAGTTCTGGACCATTTCCAGGGGAATTTTCCAATTTGGCTTCATTTTACTAACATGAATCCCATTCTGCCAATTCAAATTTTCATAACTAGGTAACAGAAATTCACCATAATCTCCTTCGAACTCTTTCTGCTTGAACCAAGTTTCACCCTCAGCTGGGACGCCAATTACTTCTGAGATTAACTGTTCATTTAATATTATCCTGAAACTCTTGAAATCAACCACCCCCTCCTTGTAATTTCTTATGAAGGCCTTTGTCACCTTGGAATTATATCCCTGCAATCTTTCAAAATAAATAAGTCACCCTGAATCTCTCATTAACTTCGTCGATTTGGGAAATTGCAAGAACCACTATATATTATTGGGTTCGACTCTGCATGGGAAGCCACCTACTTTCTTTTTATCTTTCAACTGTGAAGTTTCCTCCATATTTCTATCCTTGCCCAGAATGAACCTATAAAATGCAATGAAAACCCTAGCTTGCAGGGGTTTGTTCCCGAAATTACACTCCTTTGTTGGTCAGATTTGCTGATTTCGATGCCTGGAGGATGTTCACATCACTATTACTGCTGTACTAGTTTGATTGACAAGTGTTGAGTGAAACCGGCTACCACGCTTCATGGAGTACTTGATTCATGCATATGTATAATCCATTTCGAATTATAATTGCTAAATCATAATTATGAACAGTCAAACCCTTATTAAATCATAATTTCAATTTTTTTGCAAAACTGACAGCATTTTTAAATTCAAAATTCTGGCATATGCTGTCAGTTTGACCCTTAAATCAAATTTATCAAATTTGAAAATTTCAAAACATTTGAAATGTTTTTTTTAAAAAGAAGAAATTAAACCATATTTTGAATAAAAATAGGAACAAGAGCCAAATCCTTATTTAATCATGAACACATCACAAATAGTAAAATAAAACTTTTAAGCAAAAAAGGATAAATACCTAGGGTAACCAAATAGAAAAACTGAATGAAAATGAAGTAAGAGCTGTGTAAATCTATGGAACAACCCTAGGAATAACATTAGGCTCCGTCTGGGGATAAGGTCTTCCCTGTGAGACCTTAAGAACATGTGACTTGTGCCTTCTGCAATCTGTTTTATTGGGATGGAGTCTACTGAACTTATTTGAACTGATATGTACAATGAATATATACAAAAACCTGTCATCTCAATCAATTATGAAACAACTTTAAAAAGCGTCCATTAACTGGACCTGGAATCTCATTACCTCCCAAATTTTGTAGAACAAAGGTGTTGTTTCCCAAAATTTTCATCACTATGAATGGTCCAAACCACAGAGCATCAAACTTACCATGTTTCCCTTTATCCTCATATCTGGCATCCCATCTCAACACTTGATCACCCAGTGCAAACATCTTCTTTTTTACCTTTTTATCAAAGCTTTCTTTCATCCTATTTCTGTGTATTTCAGCTTTGTCCATGAGAGCTTCCCTTTCTTGCTGTAACTGAATTATCTGAAATGTTCTCCTTTTCTTTATCTCTGGTTCTTCTTCAGCCTCCTGCACAAACTTAATTAATGGAGTCATCAATTGAATTAGGAATACTGCTTCAGTTCCATACACTATTTGAAATGGAGTGGTTCCGATAGCTTTCTTTAAAGTAACTCTGTGTGCCCATAATGCAAATTTTAATTTAGTATCCCAATTTTTCTTATTCTCTGATAACATTTTCTTAATAGTGTTTATAATGCTTTTATTGCTAGACTCTGCTAGTCCATTGCCCTGGGGATAATAGGGTGGTATTATTAACATACAATACACTGCATTCGAAATGAAACTAATAAATCTTGAAACCATAAAGCATTGATAAACTAAGCATAAGGAAAATATAACTAAAGCGAAGTTTAAATAAAGAGAAAATGACAACTAAAGATGATGACAAAACATAATCAAAATTTCATATGAAATGCAACAAGGTCTTAATGACTCCTAAGGATACTAATTAAGGGTGAAAGATATTATAATCAAAAGAAAACTTAAAAACTAAACTCTAATTAAGCAAAATGATGAAAGAAGCATTGAAAGTCCGAATGCCGGTCCGGATGGCTATCCGAATGACAGCCTGAATGGAAGAAAACAACGTAAACTAAAGAGAAGAGAAGATGGCATGATCTTACCTATCAGTTGGTTGATGCATATGATCCTATCATGTAGGGGAGCAATGAAGAAGCTAGTTAAGGGCTAGAGTAAGGAGAAGCAATCAATGGTAGGAGACTAATTATTTCTATGAGATTTGAGATGTAACTTAAGCTAATATTATACAACTAGGAAGAAATTACAGAACTTTAATCTATGAGAAGATCTAAGAGGTGAAACTAACTAGACTCTAAGTTAACTAAGCAAACTAAATATTTTAAATAAAACTATTTAAGCAACTAAACTACTTAAGCAAATGAAATAAACTAAATGTAACTTAAACTACTGAAGCAAACTAAATGAACCTAAGTATGACCTAAACTATAAAGCAAGCGTAAATGAACCTAAGTGTGACCGGTCACCATTTAACTTCTGGAAACATTGATATAAACAACAGCAAAATAGAAACATCATTTACATAAACAACACAACATCATTTTATATCACAGAACAAAAAAATCATATACAAAACAGATACATAAATCAAATAACGCCATGGTTTATCTACAATAGAAAAACACACTTTACATACACTAATGGAAACCACTGGTCGTTGAGGGGCACGTCTTAGCAAACAGAGGCTGGGCCTTAATCAGTCAATCACCACACATGCTGATAAATTTCCATAAAACTGTGACGGAATTGTATTAATAAAAAGAAAGAGTTACAGTGATTTGGTATCCATTTGCAGTTGAAAATATAGGCAAGTCTAAATATAAAAAGACTCACTGACTAATGACTAACTCGTCTCTGCTACAGGGACGTCTATTTATACAGCGTTACAATGAAGAAAGAAATTCGACCCTTTAGTGGTCGACTGCTTAATAACAGACTATCTTGAATGCCCAAAAACGGTTCTGTTTAATAGCTCAAGGGACGCATAAGCCAAGGGACGGCTCTGCTTAATCATTTCATGATAGCTTGTAGCCAAAGAACGACCTCATAAAGTTCATGATAGCACATATAGCTTTGTTCCAGACTCCATGGCATTGATCCTTCACGCAGTTGTTGAAGCGTCAATTGTCGTTTAACGTGGGAAGAGATGGATGTGGTGCGAGCTGAGCACGCAGAAGAAAGGATCTTCCAGAACATCAGCTCACGTACCATCAAGGCCACGTCCCAAATAGAATCCACGCATCGGCTTACTCTCTAACGTCTCGAGCATATCTCAACTATCGATATCACGGGTCGAATGCGGATCTGAATGGCGGGCTGAATGCAGCTGATCGTCCAAAACTTCAATACGCGTCCAATTGAAGATTTGTTTGAGAGCTAGAACCTGTAAAACAAAGTGTAGTTACTAAACAAGCCAAATAAACATCAATAAACCATAATATAACATTTTTTACCCAAAATACATATGATGTGTGAGTAAACGCATACCTACTCCATTTAATGGTCTGAATGGCAAAGAGAGTGACTTATTACATTAAAAACGGTGAAAGTAATGCCAATCAGAGTGTATTTGATAGTCAAAAATGGTGACAAAAACGGACACCAACATTCCCCCAAACCAGAGATATGCCAGGTCCCATTAAGCAAACAGAGCAAATTTTTTTAGGAAGAAGGCGTAGCTGCGGTGGCAGCTACCTTCAACTTATACGAGGAAGTGCTTTTACCTCTAAACTTCTGGAGATGTTCCTTCAAATTGTCATGCTTCAAATGGAGAGAAAGGTTGGAGGCTGTTTTGGCATCGTTTGTATTTTC
Source organism: Larix kaempferi (assembly GCA_027924585.1). Lineage (NCBI taxonomy): Eukaryota > Viridiplantae > Streptophyta > Pinopsida > Pinales > Pinaceae > Larix > Larix kaempferi. Next base: position 3,813,282 of record BSBM01000374.1, on the reverse strand, counting down.
CACACATTTCACCTGAAAACGCATGTCCTTGTTTTCTTGGCGAAGCCCAGCAATGATCTCTTCATACTTTACATGTTGGATTTTTAGCTCTACTACATCCTGGTTTAGTCTATCCACCATCTCATGGAGTGGAACAAAGAATTATGTTGAGGACATAAGGTCCTTTTGAGGGCTCAATTCCTACTGAAAAGGTAGCTCAGGGTCAGCAGATGTAATAGGTGCCTCAATGGCCTTATCTTCAGTATATGCAGAGACAGGCTCCAAGACAGTTTCCTCAAGTAGACTGGCTGATAAATTAGCCAACGCAAGAAGAGGAGACTCGGGGATAGAGTCATTTGTTTTATCCCTAGGATTACCTAGGTGCATTGGCTCATTGACTATCTAATCAATGGTCTGGTCGTCAGACTGGATGATGGCCGGGTCAACTGTCTGGTCACGGTTATCCCTTCCCGAATTTGTGGGTATGAGTGAAAAGAACGAGGGTTTTGAGGTTGTATCCTCATGGGCATGCTCAGGGGAAGATCCATGATCATGGCGTACTTCTCCGAAGGCATCCTCACTAAACCTTACAACCTTGGCAACCTTTTCTTCCTTGGCAGGGTTTTGGGCCAGCTCATTGCTACAGGTTAGGAAATGATGGCGTTTTCGAGAAGCGGGGGATTTAATAGTGTGCTTCTTGACTAGGTGAGGGTTCAGGGTTTCAAAGACAAAACTTTCCCAAGTCTCACCCTTTTCTTCCAATTGATGAGTAATCAGGATTTTTATAAGGAAATGGTGACACAAACTGCCAGCAAGGTTAATAGTATTCTTTCGAACGTGGATAGACATCTTTTCTAGGATATTTAGGAAATAGAAAGGGAAATTTAGAGGTTGATTATTAACAAAGTGTGCCAATAATCGAAAATGATAGGCTTTGAAGACTGAAAACTTAGCTTCACATGTGATTAAGTGAATAATGACGGTTAACGGATCAAGGTACTCAAGCCTAACCCATTCTCGGTGAACTCCCTTTGCACCTTCAACATGTTGATACTCGGGCTTGAGGGAGAACTTATGATCTGTCCGTGGGAGAAACAAATGCTTGTGCCAACGAGCACATTCCCTGGGAAGCTTCATGGCTGTGGCTATGGCTTCTTTTGTTACTGGGAAGGTAAGCTGGCCGACCTTGGCCGTCTTACCATCAAACCCTTTTGCAAACAGTAAGGAGATTTCGTGGTCGTGACCGTCAAGGAGGCAAAGGAAGATGTGGCTGGGTAGAGGGAATGCATGAATTTTCAAGGCTCAATAGGTTTAGGGTAAATGAAGAATGAGCAGAATGAGGCAGGGTTTACGCAGGGGGTAAGTTTAAAACAAGGGTCGTTTGAATGACTGAACGATCGTGGAGAGAGATCTCACATGTATGAGTGATATGCAATAATTTGAGCTACCTTGAGTCGTGTGCCACCTTAGAGCTATGTAATTATTAATTTATATGGTTTGTAATGTATTCAACCATGTCCAAAGTAAAACTTTGGACAGGTTGAATATAAATTTTATGAGGGACATAATTACACATGAAAAGATCATAATGTTGCAATGTATGAATGATAAGTGGCATGATAAATCTTAAGTGGAGGATAAGAATCATAAAACAATGCCCAAACTATATGATTGGCCAATTTATTTGATAAGACAGGATGAGTATGCAAAAATAGTGTTTTAATTCGATCCTCGTTATGACTAGTTAGTTAGATATATCAACAAAATCGAAAATTTTAAATGATTTGGCATAGTATTATTTCAAGCTATGGTTTCATTCAATACTCCCTTCAGATCTCTATTTATTTGTCTCATTTTTCAGCTTATTTGGATCGTCGTTCGACCCTTCATTCAACCCTTCATACAGACCTTTGTACAAAAACATGTTTTGATGGATCTGGCTGTTGCTAATTATGCAGAGAATTTTTCTGGAATTTATCAGTACACCAAAGATGTTGTAAACCTGCTTTTCTTGAACTTTTAAGTCACGTTTTTTCTTCTTTGATCAAAACGAGCTTGTTTCTGCTTTTTTCATTATCATGCAAACACCAGAGATACATGATATTTTTCATCAATATTCAGAGAGTAAAAATAGTTCTGAATCTCCCCCAAACCGAAAATACGGTGTGTCCTCAAGCCATCAGAGAAAAATTAATCAATATTCAAATATTTTTAATTGAAAAATTTGCTAATAGATCTAAAAATGCTGCAATAATAGGAAAAAATAGAATATCAACTAGTAATGATAGATGATTCAGATATGTACATTCATTAAAACGAACACAATAGTGCTTAAGAGGATCATATGAAAAATGATGGGATAATTATTGTAAAGAGATTTCCATAGGAGAACTAGTCATTCATGATTCATTGTAAAGATTTCTTGTCATCCGAAGAATACAGATAAGGTTCATTGTAGAGTTCATGAAACTTCTATAGTTATGGGTCCCATTTCTAGGATAACATATTCTAGGTAATGTGTGAATTAGATGACAGTGGTCCAAGTCCAACTTACAGCTATTCTCTAATGACAGTATAAATAACTGGCCTGAACATGTGTTTGTATACTCATGGTTTTTTTTATGAGCCATGTGGATAGCAATGCATTAACCAAACCTCTTTTACCCGATATTGTCCCCCTGCCAGCAGGCCTGTTCAGTACCTCGGTGGGTTTATCTTGGTACCATGAAAGCATAGCCCCACTACCAGCGAGCCTGTTCAGTACCCCGGCGGGTTTACTTGCACTTATCGAGCTTCCTTATTTTTTTAGATATTACTTAGCATGGACCCGCTGCTAGCAGGCCTGTTCAGTACCCCAGCAGGTTTTCCTTGTATAATGATATATGCGTATATTTTTGTAAGGAAGTCGGTTGGTACTAGAGTGTGCTAAGCCTGCTAAACACATAATTCAAAAATTTCAGAACAACCCTTTGTGAGTAAATTTTTGTTAAAGATGGCCTAGATCATAGATCATGTCAAAAGATAATTACCTAAATTTATTCTTCATCTTTTCTGTACACCTTCTTCCTTAAAAAATTAGTAACGTTCCCCACAAAAATAGAAATGTCATTCCCTTTTGAGCTACCTTTTAAAAGATGCTTTGAGAGACAAGTTTTGATAATGAGTCTAGGCTGACTAGTAGTCCATAGGTGTAAGATAGAGATTTTTGAAAATCATAGAAATTAAAGTAGGTTCTTAAGCAACTATTCTGATAAGAAATCATAAATGTACATGTCTGAATCAGGTATCATATGTAGAATCACACAAGAAAGTGGTAAAGGGTGACATTTTCAATTTTCAATTTCCAACAACAATCAAAGAAGAAAGAGAATTTATAAGTATTTTTAAAGCGCTTCCTTTTTCACATATTGCATGAGCTTCTTGTGAGGTTCTTGTAATCATACCGCAAAACCACTTGTTAGATGATTCAAATTTATTCAAAACAAACATATATGTACAAAAAGAAAGGAGAAAGAGTCTTCCTATTTTAATTGGAAAAATATCATAAGTTTGATCATACCAATGAGCTTCTTGTAAGAATGCAATCAATTGTTAGAGATGACTCTTTGTTAAAAAAAATATTTACATATATATACCAATGAAGATAACCCAGAAATAATTCAAAGATCAGGAGGAAGAGCAATGACTTCCTCTTCTATTAATTTTATCTCATTCTGTTGTAAGATATTCTGCACAACATTTAGTTTAGATATTGGTTGATGATAAGGTATAATTCTATGTCCATTTGCAACTGCAGAGATCTGTGAATCAAGTGAAAACGCGAAGTTGGTTAACACTTCCATGAGAATTGAGCTCCCGAGAAACATAGCAGAAGCTATTCGACCGAATAACCATATTTATTCGGCCGAATAAATTAATTTATTCAGCCAAATAAATATGGTTATTCGGTTGAATAAGTTAAATGTTATTCAGATGAATAACATTTAACAGTGAACCATTAAAATTAACGGTGTACTCGAAATGCATGCGATGCATAGCTGGACGGTAAATTTGACCGGTGGTTCTATGTTTATTCAGCCGAACAATTATTCGGCCGAACAATTATTCGGTAGAGCAATTATTCGGCCGAACAATTGTTCGGCCGAATAATTGGTCTACATAAAAGCTCGGCTGCGGCTCTCACTTGTCACTTTCGCCTCTGCAGACTACTGGTCCTCGCTTGTCTCCCCGTCAGCAGCTGCCGGACCCCCTCTTGTCGCTCTGTTGGTAATTGTCGCCTTTCATCCCCGCCTGTAGCCCTCGCCGTGTTGGCTTTGCTTGTTAGAATCTGCCCTGTTGGCCCCGCGTTGTTGGCCCATCTGGTTCACCGTGTCTTGTTTTACTCCATAGGTTGTTTGACGTGGAGGTTTGTGGAGATATTCCACCCTATCGATGTGGAGATCGCCACCTTCTCGATGTGGTTCTTCTTAGGTAAGCAGTTGTAGATTGTTTTTTTTTTGTTTTTTTGTTTTCTTTTATGTTTTGTAATGTTTGTTTTTATGTTTTGTAATGTTTGCAGGTTGTTGAGCTGGTCTGTTGGTTCGGCTTCGTCCATTTGTTCGGCTACGTTCTGTTGGCCCGGCTGGTTGGATTCTACTCTGCTTGCCCTGCTGGTTTTCCCCGACTTGTTGGACTCGGCCGGTTCTTTGATGTGGAGGTTCGTTCGAGATGCCACCTTTCTATTTGAAGTTTGTCACCTTCTCTTCGTTGTTATGTTTGTAGGTAATCAATCAATTGTCGTTTGTGTTTTTCATATTTTTTGTTATTTTTTATGTTTTAATTGGTTTTTTTTCGGTGCAGGTTTTGTTGGCCTAACTGTTGTTTTCGGCTTCGTTGGTTTGGTCTACAATTACCTGTTCGGCTGCTATAAATAGGTGTGGCTATTTTTATTTTTTTATAGTTTTTATGAGTTATTTGTTTGTTTTTAATCACCCATAGATTATGGCATAACACATAATTGGGCAGAGTTCATGAACTCTGTCCAATTTGGGCAGAGTTCATGAACTCTAGCCTATCCAAATCGTATGCTGAAACTTATTTAAATATAAATACTATTGAGATAGTTAAAATTATTGAGTTAAACTTATTTAACTATTAATTTTTTTTTTATGACCAAAAAGAGAAATATAAACAGTGTTGAGTTGGTTAAACTTGTTAAATTATTGATTTTTCTTATGTGATAAGAAGGAAAAATAAAAGTAGTTTTGAAATTCTATTTGCAAATGGTATTTTTGGTTTATGTATAGGTTTCTCTTTTTTGTTGAACTCTGTCCACATGGGCATAGTTCATGAACTCTGTCCAAATGGGAAGAGTTCATGAACTCTGTCCACATGGACAGATTTCAAGAACTATGTCCATGTGGACAGAGTTCATATATCAATATATAAGTTAAATAAGATAAACCATGCTCATGCATAACTACAAACAAGACTAAACTTTACTTTAGACGTAATAAGAAATAACTAAAGCTACTAAATAGCAAAGTCAATTGTATTATGCACTTAACAACATGTTTTATGAACATCATGTGTACAAATTATTCTTATGTATTTAGGGAATCCTTGTTAGGAGGTATTGATATCAAAACATTAGAGTATTATTGTTAGTTTTTCAGAATTTACTTCAATCTGATCTAGGATCTTAACTGAGAGAACAACATGTACATCATATCTACAGCATATCAATCATGGACACAATAATGCAAGTACACAAGAGACACAGATTTTACTTGGGGAAAACCATAAAGGTGAAAAACCCCAATAACTTCCTCAGAGATAGATAGAGCAATGATACAAGCCAAGCATGAGAGATAGACATCTCCTAGCAGTAGCTTCTCCTCCTCCACAAGTGTGCCACTCTCCAAAGAGTGTGTGTGAGAAAATAGAATGATGAAAAAGAGTGCCTCCCGCACTCTATTTATACTTGACTTGACTTGCCTAATAACCTTTACTAGGCCGGCCTCAACTTAACCACATAACACAATGCTGACTGGGTCGACACCCAATAGGGTGGTCTAATAACCCTTTGACCCACATGGCCGACCCCCAATATGGTGGTCTAATAACCCTTTGACCCACATGACTTATACAGGGCCAACCCCAACAAGGTGGTCTAATAACCCATCAAGTATAAGTTACAACACTTAAAATATAAATGACGACACTTCCGTATAGAGGAATAATAACATCTCTATAGGAATACAAACACTTCCATATAGAGGAATAATACCATCTCTATAGGAGTACAATATACATATATGAAACACATTCCGAAGTTACATATATCTCAACACTTCCTCTTAACTAGGAAGGTATTTCTTGACACAGATATGCTAGCACAAGTCTTCTTCTCTGGATCATCATCAGTGAATCATCATCCTCGAATCATCGTCATCATCACTGCTGCTGCTATCTCAATCAATCTCTGAATCTACTTGTCATAGGAAGTTCTACAGAGCCAATCCTTTTTCATACTAGATGTAGGCCCACCATCTGCACGTCTTCATCATCACTGGCCATACTGTGGAATCCTCAGGACTTATTACGTGTGTCACAAAACCTGTCTGCATCATCCCAGGCTGTTACGAGCACACAGCTCTACCTGTCGGATCTCTAAGGAGCACATTAGATGTGACTATCACAAAACCTTAAAAGAGTTTCTTGACTAGCAAGAACCATAAAGAGCATCTGAGGCCTTTTTCATCCTATCCAGATCTCCAGGACTTATTACATGTGACCCCCACCACAAAACCTTAAAAGAGTGTCTTGTAAAGCAAGAACCCTAAAGAGCATCTGAGGCCTTTTTCATCCTGTCCAGATCTCCAGGACTTATTACATGTGGTCATGGAAATGCCTCGAAAGAGCATCTGAGGCCTTTTTCATCCTGTCCAGATCTCCTAGGTCTACTTACATGCCATGGGACAAAATCTCGAAGGAGCGTTTGCCAGATCTCCCAGGGAGCTATTATATGCCAGCGACAAAACCTAGCAAGAGAATCTGCAAACCTCCCAGGGCGCTATTATATGTCCTCCCAAAGCAAAACCTCGAAAGAGCATTTTCTAGATCTCCCAGGGAGCTATTATATGCCAACGACAAAACCTAGCAAGAGAATTTGCAAACCTCCCATGGCACTATTATACACTTTTCTGCACAACCTGTCCACAGACACAGAGTATCAACATGATACTCACCATAAATCATCCTGATGTACACATGATCATCCTGATCATCATCACTGCATCGTCCTGACGCATTTCATCTAGAGCAACATCCTGAAGCTCATCATCCATGATCATCCTGATCATACAATGCATACACAGTATCTGCCTGATACATATCATCATACATGATCTACCTGATCATACAATGTATCCACCTGATACATATACAAATACATGATCCACCTGATCATACCTGATACATATCAACATACATGATCTACCTAATCATACAATGTATCCACCTGATACATATACAAATACATACACATGATCCAACTAATCATATCTAGCATCCAACATGATGCATTCATACATAAATGATACAACTGATCATATCCAGCATCCAACATGATGCATACATACATAAATGATCCAACTGATCATATCAAGCATCCAACATGATGCATATACATATACGGAGCAGTAACTGGAGCATCGTCCTGATGCTCATCATTCAGCGCTTACATCCACAGCCATGTGAAGGATCCTCCTTCCAACATGCTTGGAATGGCTTCAGCAAATGTCTCCATCACTTCTTCCTCGAAGTGTCATTGATCTAAAGAACACCAAGCCTCTCTCTGAAGTACTCGAACTTCACTCTGGCTAGTGGCTTCATCATCACATCTGCAATCTGCTCATCCGTTGCAACATACAGAATCTTCAATGCTCCTCTCTACACCATATCCCTGATATAGTGATATTTGATCTCTATGTGTTTCGACCTGTCGTGGAACACCGGGTTCTTAGACAACTTCACAGAACTATGGTTGTCACAAAAGATACCAGTAGTCTCCAACGAAAGATCAAATAACTTAGATAGTAGCTTCCTCAACCATACTGCCTCACAACTAGATGAATAGGTTGCAACATACTCTACTTCGGCTGTACTCAGTGCTATGCAAGACTACTTCCTACTAAACCAAGAGGTCACACCTGATCCCATACTGAAGCAGCACCCATAAGTGCTCTTCGTATCTACAGCACTACCTGCCCAATCTGAATCAACATAACCCTGTAGGTTAAACATTTGATTCACATCATACTTGAGCCCATAATCAACTGTACCCTTCAGGTACCTCAGAATATGCTTTACAACAACCAAGTGAACACCTCTCGTATCCATCAGGAATTGGCTCAATGTGTTCACCGCAAAGCAAATATCTGGTCTCGTGTTCGTCAGGTACATCAAGGACCCAATCATCTAACGATACATAGTGACATCAACCAGATTAGATGAAGCATCGCACAGAAGCTTCAGGTTCGATTCCATAGGTGTGGCCATGGCCTTGCAGTCCATCATCTCGAACCTCTTCAGGATCTCTACTACATACTTCCCTTGTCTAAGGAAGATTCCATCTACACTCTACCACACCTCCATACCTAGAAAGTAGTGCATCATCCCCAAGTCCTTCAACTCGAACTCGGCAGCAAGCTTCCACTGCATGTCGGAAATCAAACTATCATTACCTGTTACAAACAAATCATCTACATACAATAGTAGCATCACAGGATTGCCTCCCTCAACCTTGTAGTAAAGGTTGGAATCCACTTTACTCTTAGTAAAGCTCAAACTAGATAGAAATCCATCTATCATGCCATACCAGGTCATGGATGCCTGTTTCAAACCATACAGGGCTTTCTTCAATTTGCACACATGTGACTCTCGGTCATGTGTCTCAAACCCGAGTGGCTAATCCACATACACTTCCTCTTCAACTACACCATTCAAGAAAGCTATCTTGACATCCATCTGGTGTATCTTCCATTTCATTACTGCAGCCAAAGCAAGTACTGATCTGATGGAAGTGTGCGTGGCTATAGGTGTAGAAGTCTCTTCATACTCAATCCCTTTTTCTGGGAGAAGCCACAAGCTACAAACCTCGTTTTGTATTTCTCCATGCTACCATATGCAGCATGCTTGATCTTATAGATCCATTTGGAATTCATAGTAGACTTCCCTTCAGGTCTTGGGACTGCATCCCAAACATCATTCTTCATGATTGACTGGTACTCCCCGATCATGGCATTCTTCCCAAATCCTGGGAACTTCAATATCTTCAATAGATAACTTTGTTGCTGAAACAAATGTTGTAGTCCTTCTTTTGTAGGTGATGGTATATGATCTTTCCTATAAAACAAGTTAAATTGCATGATTAGAAAACATCTCATAGTTTTTCAGAACAAATTCTTACACATAAATAAATATGTCATGAATTCATGCAATTATGTTAGCCAATGCTTCAATACAACATTTATCCATATCCCGTAACTTTCTAGATGCCTTCCAATCTCTACCAGAACATTGTTAAGAGTGTGCACAACTCCCAACATGTCAGCAAAGAGGTTTCATTCTAGATAAGTAGCAATGGAATGTTGTACAGTGCCATAGGCCACTTACCCATGTATATTAGTAGTATACTGTTCATCAATGCAACTATTCTAATATACATAATACATAACCTAATTCTAGGAATATCAGTATATACATCATTGAACAATATTATTTAAACAATCAAATATGCAAGAAATGGTAATTCAAAATACTTATCTCTGTTTGTTTGTCGGGTTGACTCCCTCTCAGTCTTTGCTTCCTTTCTGCAACTCCATTCTGATGTGGATTGTGAGAAGTGGTCAACTCCCTCTGAATATCTTCATCCTTACAGAAACTACTGGAGTGTGCTCCCTCTTGATATTTGCTTCCTGGATTACATGTCCTTGAACTTATGTCCATCCTCGATTACTATGCATATTTACTAGTATCATCATTGTGTTATCCTCGAAGTCTCATAGATACATTCATTAGTATAATACTAATAAAACACAATAATCTTAAACATGTATAGTCATGATCATTTCAAACACATATAATGAACATTAGTGTTCAAGGTTTCAGGGAAGACTTCTCTTACTCATACGTATTCATATGTGACCATAGAATTCTTCTGGTTAGTCATATCATCAATAAAAGTAAGAAGCATAATATGCCTAAACCCTTGATTGCTTACATTTCTAACTTTATGAATAAACATAATCAATCATGCCAAGTATACTTATATAAGAGATCCTAACACAAGGTAGGATTCTAATTTGATATAGGAAAAACATACCTAGATTAATATGTTAGCTGGTTATTGTCTAACATACCCACATGATGTCTTCTTGTTCTTTTAAGTGACTTGTGCTAGTAACTTGCATATCTCATAAGTTAACCAAGCTATACATACCTCGTAAGTAGATCTTCTATGTGATCCATGGCAATGGATGAACCTTTGTCTTCATGTCACCATGGTCATATGTTCTTGAACTAGAACATGATTTGTCTTTCTTGATGTACCTTTCATGTTAGTGGACAACATCAACCTCATACAACATCACAATGCATTAGTACAATCATAAGTGTCAAAAAACATAATCAATCAATATCTTCTATCATGCATTCATAATTTTATTAAGGTGATACAACAAGTCTAAAATTAACCAAGATTGTACTAACCGTAATAATATGAAGACAAACATATCATAAACTTAATTATGAACAGAATTTGAAACATACCTATCGAGATTGCTTGTAATCTTCTTATGTAAGGCCTCAACCTCATCTCCCTCTGAAACAGAAAATTATTCACTTATGCAGGTGACCAATCCATTCTCTTCTAGGATTAACCCAATCCACTTGATTTGCAGGAACTAGATCTCGAGCTAGATTAGGGTTTTTCAGAGAAACCCTAAAAATCCAAACTTTGAATTTCAAACTTCTGAAAGGATAGAAAGATGCACCTTGATGAGCTGATCAAGCTGATATATTCAGAATTTGAAAACTGCAAAGTTTCACCCCTCAAATTTGCCTTTGAAACTTCTGGATTCACTAGACATGATCCCGAACTAGGGTTTGATAAATCCAACCCTTCTGCCCAATCAAAAGGTTCGATCCAAAGCTCTAAGCTTCTATTTTTCTGAGGAGCTTCCAGCTGTGGTCACAGATTTCAAAAATTCCCATTTTTGCAGAAGCCCTAATTTTCCACTTTTCCGATCAAAGTCCCGAACTAGGGTCTGATCAAGCCCGACCTTCTTCCCAACCAAAAATTATAATCTTGGTCTCTAAATTTGATTTTTATAAGTAGCATTCAGCCGTGGTCTCCAATTACAAAAATTCCATCTTTCTCCGAAACCCTAAATTCCCAAAGCCATGAATGAAGGTGATCAAAAACTAATTATGTTTTTACAGAAATATATACCTGATTGTTTTTGGTTTAACTCCAAACTTTTTGATCCACGGGGTCTAAAACGTCTACTTGTGGTAGCACAACCTGTCATATTTCCAACCCCATAGGGCTAACCTCAATTGGATTCTCTGAGAGAGAGTTATTCCAAGTTTCACAATGTGACCTGTTTATGGGATAAAACAAGAGATCTAACTTGTACAGCGTGCCACATGTCATTGGTTCCGTTTCAGCCTCTGAAAACATTACCTAAGAAAGTAAAGTCTGTGCACTACCTATCACTTTTTATGAAATTTCATTTGGAGCTTCCTAGCCCAAGTTATGACCTTTTTTCCTAGGTCACCTATTTATGACTCAGATCTGGAAAAGGCATAAACCCTAGATTGTACAGATCATAAAACACAAAGTAGAACGAATTAGAAGTTGTCCTTTGGAAGCAGGGTACACAGGGATATTATCTTCGACCTGTAAAATTTTCAGATCCGAAAACGTCTCCAAAATGCATTTATAGTGAAAGTGCTACGATGACTGGTTTTTGCTATATCAAGCCCTAGCATCGTAAGTGCAACAAGTGTCATACATGCCATACCATGCCTTCTTTTAGGCTAGCTCTGATACCATTTTAGTTTTTCAGAATTTACTTCAATCTGATCTAGTATTTTAACTGAGAGAACAACATGTACATCATATCTACAGCATATCAATCATGGACACAATAATGCAAGCACATAAGAGACACAGAGTTTACTTGGGGAAAACCATAAAGGTGAAAAACCCCAATAACTTCCTCAGAGATAGATAGAGCAATGATACAACCCAAGCATGAGATATAGACATATCCTAGCAGCAACTTCTCCTCCTTCACAAGTGCGCCACTCTCCGAAGAGTGTGTGTGAGATAATAGAATGATGAAATAGAGTGCCTCCCACACTCTATTTATACTTGACTTGACTTGCCTAATAACCTTTACTAGGTCGACCTCAACTTAACCACATAACACAATGCTGACTGGGCCGACACCCAATAGGGTGGTCTAATAACCCTTTGACCCACATGGCCGACCCCCAATAGGGTGGTCTAATAACCCTTTGACCCACATGACTTATACAGGGCCGACCCCAACAAGGTGGTCTAATAACCCATCAAGTATAAGTTACGACACTTAAAATATAAATGACGACACTTCCGTATAGAGGAATAATAAAATCTCTATAGGAATACAAACACTTCCGTATAGAGGAATAATACCATCTCTATAGGAGTACAATATACATATATGAAATACATTTTGAGGTTACATATACATCAACAATTATTCCCCAGATATATGGAAACATGAGACTCATTAATAATTTTAGCACATTAATAGTGATGCAATGATATTAGTCCACCTAGTATTGAGTTCATGCCACAGATATATGGAAACATGAGACTCACTAATAATTTTTTCACATTAATAGTGATCCAATGATAGTCATACACCTAGTATTGAGTTCACTCTAAGTTGACACTCTTTTGAGAATGTCATGCCTTATGATTGTGCATTTTGAATTGAGAATCTAATTGATGGAAAACAATGGTATTGAGTTTTAGCCTTGTAAAGGTGACCATTCCTGGGATTATGTTTTTCTTTGGTTTCAACATGGCAAACTCGGGAAACATAATACCAGGAATCGTCACCATTATGAGACTGAAACTCAAGACAATTGTGCAACATGGCAAATTTGGGAAACATATCATACTTGCGAAACATAATACCATGAATCGTCAATTTTTTATGATTCTATGGAATAATGAAAATAGTTGTAGATATAATTTATGTTTAAATTATTAAAATATCAATTAAGATATTAATTTAAGATTTAAATTAAAAGTTAACATGTTCATGAACTCACTCTTTGACAAAGAAATGTAACCTTCACTTAGTATTTAACTATATTGGTTCCATTCATTTTAAACATCAAAAACATTTAGAAGATTGGCACATTAATTCTTCATACATCCAACAATATTAGCTATACTCATTTTAAGACCTATTATATGATATTAGGTATATCTAGGTTCTTATTAAATAACTTAGTCTCTTTAGCAGCTAGGTCTTAGAATTTGTAGAATTTGAATATGTAATGAGTGGATATTTGTGTAAGTGTAGACATTATATCAAATGGAAAGAGAGGAGTCTTCAAGGCGAAAGAGTAGGAGGTCTTCACATTCTTCTGGAGTTGGTGTTTCAATTGATAATCGGAGGCTGTCGACTTCCCCTCGGGATTCATGTTTATTGTATAGTTCACATTCAGTTGATCATCGGTGAGGCGATATGGGTACAAATGATTCCCCTCTATCTTATGTGGGAGAACGCCAATCGTGACCTTCTGTTGGTATGAACATCAATCTTTTAATACATGTACACAAATTGTTTTTTTGTGTACGCAAAGTTTGTACATGTTTACAAAAAACTTTGTTTTTATTTGAAGCATAGCATGGTTCAAAAGATGCTTGTAATTCTACAGAGAGGGAGGAAGAGCGAGCAAGGGAGACGGATGAGGGTGCATAGCAAGGTTCCCAAGAGGCTCGTCATTCTACACATAATGATGATGGTCGAGCCAGGACACAATATGTTGAACTAACTGAGGGTTGTACACCCATTACAATATATCCATCTGATTTACCTGAGAAGCTTCCATGGGAAAGTGGTGATCATCAAATGACTCTTGAAAGTTGTAGATCCCACTACGGCAAGTTGGAAAAAGATTTATCTACTATGGATCTCCCTCCAGAGAGTAAACAAAGTTTGGAGATTGTTTTGGGATCATTGCAAAAATTCATTGAGGCATATGAGAATCTCGAACCAACTATGAATGGTTTTGTTGATTTGATGTGAAGACGAAGGGAACAAGTGATGGGTCCAGACAAGTGGGTTGTTGTGAAGGAGAGAGTGACAAAAGAACAAGCCAAATCAATGTTTAACTTCAAAGAAGTTCTAAAGCAAGAAATGTTGAAAGTGCAATATTTCAAGCACCCTGATCTTAAACATCTACTATATGATCGGTTCCTTGCAGTCTATGGTCGGTTTCCATCGAATGATAAGGTTTCTCAATAATTTTCTAGGTTTTTTTATGTGGAGTTTTTTTTTAAATATGAAGCCAGACTATACTGATGTTCATTCTAAATTTTATGGAGTTGGAAAGGGTCGAATATATGATCGAAAAGGTGCTCTTAGAGACCCCACAACTCTTCGACCTCCACCCCAGATATTTCTCCCACCCAGGCTTGTGGCATTAAGATAAGAGATGGAGCCCACATCCCAACTTGGGACAACTACAAGGGTTTTTGTTGGCAATGGTTTATCATCAGCATTAGTTGGAGTAGATGTGGGATTGGTTCGAGAGAGGGCTTGTGCCACTATTCGTCAAAAGTTTGTTTACAAAACGAATGATGAGGTAGATGGAATGAGCATTGGATATCTCAGAGCTTATGCCAAGGTTTGCCGTGACATAGCGTCAAATGTTATATCCAATGACACATTGAGTTTAGGAGAGGTTCGTTGATTATGATATGACAATCTATTTAATCTTTTATTCATTTTGAATTTAACTTTTTGTTACATTATATGAATGATAATATGTCTTTTTTATGTATAGTAATAAGTACATTATATAAATGTTTATTGGTTGTAGGTTTCCAAAATGATGAATGAACATTCTTTTCGACTCTCCACTAGTGAAAATGTAGAAAATGTAGAGCATATTGGAAAGGCATATTTATTATTTACATATTTATAATTATGTTTGAACTTGATATATTATCCTTTTTTTTTAATTTTAATTTAACTATGCATCTTATTGTTAATTTGACTTATCCATGCAGGTTTCTTTAGATACAAACTTTTTAAATGATTTACCATCTATTGTGAGCTAATGATTTTAAATTTTTTGTTTCAGTTTTAAGTTAATTATTTAATTTTTTTTTTTGCACTATGTTTTATTTATTAACACAATTTAAATTTTAGGGGATAGAGATAGGTTCTTTACTAAATGCAACAGATATTGTCACAGAGGTAACTTTGTTCACACTTGAATTGATCTCTGATATAAGTTTAATATTTTAATTTTTTTGGATTTAGTTAAAATTTGTTTAAGTAATTTATTAGATTCATAAATTGATTTTATACATGTTGCAGCTTGGGTCTCTTCAATCTTTTGGAGGCAAAGGGAAGACTCCAGTGGAGGATAGTGGTGGACATGCATTTAGAGAATTTGATGTAATTTTGTTAATAATTGAATTGTTCTTTGATATATAAGTTTAATATTTTAATTTTTTTAATTTAGTCTAAAAATTTGTTTAAATAATTTATGATATTCATAATATGCTTTTATACATGTTGCAGGCTGGGTGGAGTCCAAGGGGAGGCCCTAGTGGAGAATAGTGGTGGACTTTTTTTTTATTGATATATAGATTGTAGTTGTTTTGGACATCGAGAATATTTATTTTTGGACTATACATATGTACATTGAACTCACATGTTCATGAACGTTTTTTGAGGATTATATACATGTACATGTTGAACTTACATATTCTGTATTTACTTTAAATTATATACTCTTTTTTGTTAATTATTTAGCATATTTGGTGTGATAAAGGTTTAGAATATGTTTTTGCATGTTTATGAATGTATGTATTATTAAATTTATATATGGAATGTTAAGAATTGATGTTTTGAAGTTTTGATAGGTGCAATGTAAAGTTAGGAAATGTTAAGAATGAATGTTAGGAAATGTTGAATATTAAAAATGAATGTTATGGTAAGAATGAATGTTAGGAAAGTGTTGAATCCTAAAAATGAATGTTAAGGAAGTTATGATAGGTACAATCTAAAGTTAGGAAATGTTGAATGTTAAAAATGAATGTTGAGAATGAATGCTATGGTAAGAATGGATGTTAGGAAAGTGTTGAATCCTAAGAATGAATGTTAAGGAAGTTATGATAGGTGCAATCTAAAGTTATGAATGATAAGAATGAATGTTAGGAAGTGTTGAATGTTAAGAATGAATGTTAGGAAGTGTTGATAGGTGTAATCTAAAGTAAGGAGTAAGGAATGTTAAGAATGAATGTTGAGGGTCAAGAATGTTTAAAATGTCAAGAATGAGTGTTAGAAAGTTTTAGGAAGTGTTGAATATTAAAAATGTTAGGCAGTTAAGAATGAATGAATGTTAGGAAGTTTAGATCTAGGTGCAACTTAAAGTTGGAATGTAAGAGCATGTGAAGAAGTGTTCATGAATGAATGTTATGAAGTTTCGATAGGTACAATCTAAAGTTAGGAGTAAGGAATGCTAAGAATGAATGTTAAGAAGTGTTGAATGTTAAAAATGTTAGGAAGTTTTAAGGATGAATGAGTTAGGGTGTAAAATCTATGAGTTTGTTAGGATGAATGTTTAAAATGTTAGGAAGTTAAGGATGAATGGATGTTAGGAATGAATTTGCAATCTAAGTTTTTATAGGAATTTTAAGAATGACTGAATGTTAAGAAGTTTAAAAATGAATGTTAGGTTCAAAGTTCAGGAATGTTAGGAAGTTTTGATTGAAATATGAATGTTAGGAAGTTTAAAAATGAATGTTTGGTTCAAATTTTGATAAGAATGTTAGGAATATGTTAAGAATTAATGTTAAGGAAGTTTTGATAGGTACAATCTAATGTTAGAAATGTTAAGAAAGAATGTTTGTTTGATATATAGAATTTTTGTTTCAACGTAAAAGTTGAATTTTATATAAATGATAAATTGAAATTTGTATAACTAATTCATATTTTCAATTTTTAACTAATGATTCTTATTTTCAATGTTCAGGTACATTTTATGGGGCTGAAATCATAGCAAATGGGGATTTAACAATTTTTTGTTTTTTAATCATAAGCAAAGATTACAAGATTGTGAAACTTGTGCTAAATTAGAGCAATGATTTTAGACAACAATTTGATGAATTTTCATCGATTTGTTGTAAATAATCATTTCTCGAATTTAACATAAGCTTCACAATCCTGGAATCATTGCTTGTGATTAAAAATCAAATGATTGTTATCTCCATTTGCCATGATTTCAATTATGTGAACTTACACAAGTGATATTTTAAAGTAAAGATTCGGGGCGGAGAGTGGAGACAGCCACATCCGTTATCTCATCCCTTAAGTGGTCTAATAGACATATGGGGACCCGAATAAAGTAGTTTACACAGAATTAAAACGAAATTATACATTAAAGTTTTCATTACCAAATAATTTTTGAATTCATTTCAGCATACTAGAATACGATCATTTAAACTCTTATTCTAGTTCCCATTTAAGATCATAGACATAGTTGAAAGAAAAAAATATATTGTACACAACATTTGACATGGACATGGATAAAAACATCGATCTATTAATTTTTGATATAGTTAAAAACATCGCAATGGAATGCCATCCTCAATTATATGTTCATGGTCATATTTGGACAGTTTCCATTTTTTATTTTTTTTATTTTTTTTCAATGGAACTTGTACCAATTTTATTCGAGATGCACATACTAAATGACTATATTGACAACATATAACATCAGGTTCATAATCCTGAAAGTAGACATAATTTTCAGTCATATGGGTCTGCTGAAAAAAATAGCCCTTTAAAATGATGGATCCTCTCTCGTATGTATATCTGTTGTCATTGTAGTTTTCCAATAACTTCATCTTTCCTTCAGTGCATTGTATCAAATAATACTTCACATTTTCGTTGTTGTCTATAGGTGCAATCACAACAAAAACATCCCCTATGCAAATTACAATTGACATTAGGATTTTTAAATCAATTAAATTGACTAATATACATGTATAAGGTGATGGACAAGAATGAAAAATCGACAAAACAGTTGTAAGATCATTACCTTCTCTAACAAGATCTGAAATTCTGTCACCGTCAAATGATATTGCTATTTCTTCTAATTCTAATTCTTCTATGCTTTCTAGTGGCATTTTTCCTTTAGGATTACTCTCTGTGTGTTTCCAATGTTTTCCGTAGTTGTTCATTATGTTTTCACAAACTTTTCTAGATTCAACATTTTCAGTGCAAATGTGACAAAAGCATGATTGCTTTCTACTGTCAAATGCATATACGTTTTGGAAGGCTTTGGTTTGAATAGAGTGAAAATATCTAGTCCCATGTATGGTGCTAGCGTCGTATGGTATTGATCTATTTATATCTTGGACCCCAACAAGCCAAAAAAACCTACACAAATGACAACTTTTGATGTTAGTGTACATTTTTTTAAATTGACAATAAAATATAAATTAAAAAAATCGTGTACATACCTGCGCACATCTTTTGATTGTTGATTATAATCATGGCTTAGATATGATTTACACTATTGGACAATCTATGCAGCTGAATGAAATCATGCAAAAGAATGGTTCATTTTCCATCTTCGAAGTGTTATTTTTACGCATGCTCCTGCACCATCACGTTTACCTTTTCCATGTCCAGTTTCAAAGAAATTCCAGCGATGTTTAATGTTCAATGCTTTATGAAGTCGACATAACCAATAAAATGATCGCGAAGATTTAAATTGTCCTGCACATCCATTCGACCATATCCAATGCTCATTGAATTTAACGTCACGTCCTTTTATTGAATCGTAGAAAATATTTTCAATACAGTGCTGAACAAAATGTGTATCGTGTGTATGATCATTGCTGATATAAAAGTGATATTCTTTAATCACATCTCGATTGTCACACGTGCTTTCAATGCCATCAACATCCTGTTGAGAATGTCTATATAAAACATGGACAAATATCGAAACTTAGTTAGAATGATAGTATTCACTCTGTATCTCTTTTTGTGCAGCAAATGTGTAGTTTTCTGCAAAATCAACTACTGAAAAAATTGTTCTTGGTGAAACATTTTCACGAGACTATTTGAATTGAAGGTCTTGCCATCATGCTCTATGTGAATGATTGGTATATTTATAAATTTCACTTTCAAATTTCTTGAGAAAATCTGTCACACTTATTTTATCTTCTCACAAATCAATTCTTTTGGAATGTGCATCACTAGAACTTGTAGCATAACTGGTGTATTCATATCTTCTCCAATCAACAGTTACATTTGACAGCGAGTGATCACTATCGATAGGATATTTATTGTGGAATAAGACCATATTTTCACAACGATGACAATGTTTTCCATTGACACATTTCTTATTATAAAATACTTTATCGTGATCTCTCTCTCATACAGTTTGAGACATGAATTCACGTACTGTGGGCGGAGGTGGTGAATTCGTCCAAATTTTTCTACCAAATTCAAGAAACGTGTTATAATATAATTGAAATTGCACATGATAACAGCAACAACATGTGTCACATATAGTAATAGGTCTAACATACTATGGTTTTTGTTGCACAAATGTAGTTATTGACACATTAATTCCACGATGATCTTCCTTGAATTTATTGAACAATTGTACTTGTGTCATATCCATTATATGTTTTGGATTGCTTTCATATACCCCTCGTGATACTCTTTGTCGTATCACATCCCTTGAATTTGGTGAAACTCGAGCATGTGTTAACCAATATTCTCATACAATATCTTTAACACCTGCTCCCATTCTATCTTTGTAAGGTTGTCTACAAATAATTGCCCCGCAAGCAAGTTCATCATTTTCATCTATTTGCATTCTGAATTTGCTATGTTTGTATAATGTCTTTCTTGAGGTTCCAACTGCTTTTGCTAGTTGTGTTGTCAAACGTTTTTGTTTAGTACTAGCCAAAACAATTGTTGTATGAATTGCTCTTTGTGCAGCACTGATATCTCTCTTCCTGGATTTTCCAAAAAAAATTATTGCATCACCTATATTTTCTATCACATTATGTTTCAATTTCGACTCTTTGGTTGCCTTGTGAATACCCAATAATGACATAGCATCTTCTAACTTCTTGGTCACTAATAAACATCTCAAAATTTGTGCTTGCCCTGTTATTGAATAATTCTTCAGAACATCATCATAAAAATTTTGAGCACGATATCATGCAGCATGAATGGGTATTTTTTTTCCATATTTGTTGCAATCAATGTTTTTTAATATTTCATCATCAATGGTTAAAGTACGTATACATCAAGTTAAATTTAATTTAACATGTATACAAAAATATAATTCATTATAAAAAATGAATTTGGAAAATACACGATATATACATACCTAGTCCAATTTCTGGTTTTTGAACTTGATCTTCAATATTGACTCCATCAACATTAGTATGTAAATCACTATTTAAATCTTCAACAATGGTCTCTTCAACTTCAATTTGTTCTTTTTGTACTCTATTTTTAATTTCCATTTCATCAACATTATCATGTAAAACTGTATTTATATCTTCAATAATTGTATCTTGCGTTTTGAGCTACCTTTTTAAAGATGCTTTGAGAGACAAGTTTTGATAATGAGTCTAGGTTGACTAGCAATCCATAGGTGTAAGATAGAGCTTTTTGAAAATCATAGAAATTAAAGTAGGTTCTTAATCAACTATTATGATAAGAAATAAAAAAATGTACATGTCTGAATCAGGTATCATATGTCGAATCACACAAGAAATTGGTTAAGGGTGACATTTTCAATTTTTAATTTCCAACAACAATCAAAGAAGAAAGAGAATTTATAAGTATTTTTAAAGTGGTTCCTTTTTCAAATATTGCATGAGTTGCTTGTGAGTTTCTTGTAATCATACCGCAAAACCACTTGTTAGATGATCCAAATTTATTCAAAACAAACATATATGTACAAAAAGAAAGGAGAAAGAGTCTTCCTGTTTTAATTGGGAAAATCTTATAAGTTTGATCATACCAATGAGCTTCCTGTAAGAATGAAATCAATTGTTAGAGATGACTCTTTGTTATTGAAAATAAAAATATATTTACATATATATACCAATGAATATAACCCAGAAATAATTCAAAGATCAGGAGGAAGAGAAATGACTTCCTCTTCTATTAATTTTATCTCATTCTGTTGGAAAATATTCTGCACAACATTTTGTTTAGATATTGGTTGATTATAAGGTCTAAGTCTATGTCCATTTACAATAAGAGATATTTGTGAATCATCAATTGTTTTGACTTCTTCATTCTCTTCTTGGATAACAACTGATGACTTGGGCTCATCTTGCATAACTCTTCCAAATTGCAGTTGAATCTCATGTATTAGTGTGGTCACAATAGGGTATGATGGAAGAGATAACAACCCAATGCTATTAAAAGCTTGGGTTGTTTTATGGTTAGAATTTGGTATTGGTTGTGCTGGTAATATTGTAGCCTTTGGAAGATTCTCATTTTGGAAATGGTGAGGTTGATTTGGGATAGGGGGTAGTGAAGGAGGTACAAATCCATGCAGAAGTTGCTAGATATTAGGTGGGTAAGCATGGTTAGGCATAGGGGGAGGTGGTTGAGCAAAATCTGGTCTTCTCCCTCCATGTGGCCATTGTTATTGTTGAGTATTCTGAGGAGGGTACGGTGGTGGCTAGTTCTACCAACCTAAGGTGTTCCATTGTTGAGGAGGTAGATAAGGATGGGGTGGAATGTGTGATGGACCTTGATATGATAGTTGAGCTCTAGGTTTCCAGGGCCTCCTAGATGGCCCATCCAAGTTTTCACTTTTGTGTATGGTTTGCACTCCAGGAAACGATGGACAATTATCGGCTGGATGTTTTTCTATACCAAGGTGACAAACTGGGACATTATTCCATGGACATCCTTGTCGAGGGTGTTCAATTCTACACCTAGGAAAGAAAACACTCGTTGATTCCCACTCCTCATCTGGCCTCCTTTTAGCGTGTAGTGTATCTAGTTGAGAACCTATTGCTTCTAAGATATCTGTTTTAAAGTTTTCTAATAGGTTTTCCAATTCTACCCTTCTAAATCCACTGGAACTGGATGTATTTTCTTTTAAGTTCCTAGGATAAAATTCTCGAGGGTGTCTTCCACCTCTCCCTCTAATCCTAGAATAACTCCCATGAACACGTTCTTCATTCTCCATGAAGATTTGACTGCCAAAAAGAGGATATGGGATGTCTGAGTGTTCTGAATCTTATTCTTTGAGTCTCTTCTTGTCTAGGTTCAGTCTCTGTATGAGTTTGGGGTTCTCTTTAGTGGATTTTCCTTTTCTTTCTGAATGAGACTATTTCCTTTGGGTGTCTTCCAATACTTTTATACTAAGCTAGAAGTTGGGTTGGCACGCTCGTCATATAGGTTAGTGGGGATTTTTAGTGGGGATTTCTAAAACCTCTTTATGAAAAACAAAATTATGACTGAAATAAATTTTAACTGCAAAAAAACTACTGTTGTTGTGTTTTGGGGATGCCTGTTATAACAGATGCACAGGTTCTTACCTCTCGTCTTACCGCTCACCGGCCACCAGCCTATCAAAAAGAGAGAAATTCAAATCTACAACTAAATCCTACCTATCTATCTACAACTCCCCGGCAGTGGCGCCAAAATGTTGGGTGTGTGAGCTATCTCAAAGAAAACACCTAATATTTAATTATCGATCGGGGTTGGTAATATTAGAGTTGAGGCAAAGTATATGCTAAGGTAGGATGATACCTAAATTTCAGGTTGTCATACCTTAAAAGATTAAATAACGAAAAGATCAAAAGATCTTTCAAAATGAAAAACGGAGTCAAACTTCAGAAAAACAACAAAGAAACTAACTGAACTTATCTAAACTACTAGATCAAAATAATGTCAAACAATACTACTCTATTCCGTGATTAAACAATAGGGAAGACAAAATAAAACTATTCTTTTGTAAGAATGGAAACTACTTAATCAATTCTCAAATTCTAATCTAAAAATTAGAAGAAAGTAAAGACCTACTTATGGAATAACTCAATCATATGAACAGAAAACTAAGTTAAAGGAAATTCTAAACTATTAATGACTTTAACAACTATTCAAAACTACTAAAGCACCTAATTCCATTCTCCTTGGGAATCCTGAGGAAAAGTACCAAATGTGATGGGAATAGGGGTGAATGTATCGAAGTGGCTTTCAAAAGTAACAAGAAAACAAAATGGAATTAAATATAATTTTTTTCTAGAAATAAATGCAAGCTGAAGATTACCCAGCTATAATTAACTTTGAACATAATGACTTATCTCCTATTTATAAATGAGGTACTTGAACTGAAAAAGTCTAGGAGCAAGTAGAAAACTTGATAAAGATATTAAATTCAAAAGCAAGTAGAAAACTTGATAAAGATATTGTACTTCTGAACTAAACCTTATTCCATGAATCGATTATTAGCATGAGAATAATAATCCAAGATTGAAATGATTTGGAGAATGAAATTACTAAACTTAACCTAATATTGGTATTATTAACATACAATAAACTACATTGGAATTGAAACTAATAAATACTCAAACCATAAAGCATTGATAAACCAAACATAAGGAAAAGATAACTAAAGGAAAGTTTAAAAAAAGAGAAAATGACAACTAAAGATGATGACAAAACATAATCAAAATTTCATATGAAATGCAACAAGGTCTTAATGACTCCTAAGGATACTAATTAAGGGTGAGAGAGATTATAATCTGAAGAAAACTTAAAAACTAAATTCTAATTAAGCAAAATGATGAAAGAAGCATTGAAAGTCCAAATGACGGTCTGGATGGCTATCCGAATGACAGTCTGAATGGAAGAAAACAGCTTAAACTAAAGAGAAGAGAAGATGGGATGATCTTACCTACCAGTTGGCTGATGCATATGATCCTATCGTGCAGGGGGAGCAATGAAGAAGCTAGTTAAGGGCTAGAGTAAGGAGAAGCTATCTATGGTAGGAGACTAACTATTTCTATGAGATTTTAGATGTAACTTAAGATAATCTTATACTACTGGGAAGAAATTACAGAACTTTAATCTATGAGCAGATCTAAGAGGTGAAACTAACTAGACTCTAAGTTAACTAAGCAAACTAAATCTTTTAAATAAAACTATTTAAGCAACTAAACTAATTAAGCAAATGAAATAAACAAATGTAACTTAAACTACTGAAGAAAAATAAATGAACCTAAGTATGACCTAATCTATAAAGCAAGCTTAAATGAACCTAAGTGTGACCGGTCACCATTTAACTTCTGGAAACATTGATATAAACAACAACAAAATAGAAACATGATTTACATAAACAACACAACATCATTTTATATCATAGAATAAAAAGATCATATACAAAACAGATGCATAAACGAAATAACGACATGGTTTATCTACAATAGACAAAGACAATTTATATACACTGATGGAAACCACTGGTCATTGAGGGGCTCGTCTTACCAAACAAAGGTTGAGCCTTAATCAGTCAATCACCACGCATGTTGATAAATTTCCATAAAACTGAGACAAAATTGTATTAATAAAAAGACAGAGTTACAGTGCTTTGGTATCCATTTGCAGCTGAAAGTATAGGCAAGTCTAAAGATAAAACGACTGACTAACTAATGACTAACTCATCTCTACTACAAGGACATCTATTTATACAGCGTTAGAATGAAGAAAGCAAGTCGACCCTTAAGTGGCCGACTGCTTAATAACAGACTATCTTGAATGCCCAAAAATGGTTTTGTTTAATAGCTCGTGACACGCATAAGCCAAGGGATGGCTCTGCTTGATCATTTCGTGACAGCTCGTAGCCAAAGAACGACCTCATAAAGTTCATGACAGCACATAGAGCTTTGTTCCAGCCTTCACAGGGTACCTTGACGTTAGATCATAAGTTTATGAAAAATAAAATATACTATGATCTAGGAGAAATTAATGGCCAGAATATAGATAGGTGCACATTTTCTTAGCGGACCCACCCTTATGTATATTTGTAAATCATTAATGACTATGTTGTTTAGTATCCCCAGTGGAGATGTATTATTCCTCCGATTGGAAGTGTCAACAGTTGTACTTGCATGTGTCGCAAGTTATATTGTAAGTGTCGTAACTTATACTTGATGGGTTATTAGACCACCTTGATGGGGTTGGCCATGTATGAGTCTTGTGGGGCAAATGGTTATTATACCACCCTAGTGGGGTTGGCCCAGTCAGCATTATGTTAAGTGGTTAAGTTGGGGCTGACCTAGTTAAAGTAAAGGTCAAGTGATAGTTAGTGTATAAATAAAGAGTGTGTCTCTCACATTTTATACATCTCTCTCATTCACTCACTTCGCATTAGTGAGAGAGAGGAGGAGTACGCACAAGTGGAGGAGGAGAATGCTGCTGAAGATATCTATCTCTTGGGTTTGATCATTGTGATCCTTGTATTAATACTTATTCTATCTTTGAGGAAGTTGCGGGGTTTTTCACCTTCTTGGTTTTCGCCGTTGAAATGTTTTGTGTCTCTTGTCTCATTTGCTTGATATGCTGTACATGTTGTTCTTTCAGTTAATATCCTAGATATATTGAATTAAATGATGAAAAACTAACATGGTATCAAAGCTAGCCTGAAGGAAGGCATTGTATGGCATTTATGAGACTTGTTGCACTTGCGACAAATTGGAAGCTAGGGCTTGATATAGAAAAAACCAGTCATCGTGGAACTTTTTCTATAAATCCATTTTGGCGAAGGTTCAGGTTCTGAAACTTCTACAGGTCATATATAACATCCCCATGTACCTTTTGTTTGAAGAAAAGAATATAATTCGTTGTACTTTTTGTTTTATGACCTGTACAATATAGGGTTTCTGCCTCTTCCACATCTCAGTCATAAACAGGTGACCTAGGAAAAAGGTCACAACTTGGGCTAGGAAGATCCAAATGACATCTCATAAAACATGAGAGGTAGGGAACAGACTGTACTTTCACAAATCCTCTTTTTAGAGGCCGAAGTTGAACCAGTGACACGTGGCACGCCGTACAAGTTCGCTCTCTTGTTTTATCCCATAAACAGGTCATGTTGAGACACTTGGCATAAATCTCTCTAAGAGAATCCAATTGAGGCCAGACCTATGCGGTTGGAAAGATGATAGGTTAGGATACCACAGGCCTAAGTTTCAGACCCTGTGGATCTGAAATTTCAGAGTTACACCAGAAACAATCAGGTGCATATTTCTGTCAAAATAGAATTGGATTCTGAGCACCTTCATTCTTGGCTTGTCTCTGCTGCGGGAATTTAGGGTTTTGAACAAAGTTGGAATTCTTGGAATAGGATACCATGGCTGTATACTCCTCATAAAAGTCAAAATTTAGAGACCAAGGTCAAATTTTTTGGTTGGACAGAAGACCAGGCTTTATCAAACCCTAGTTCGGGATCTTGTCGAGAAGATCAAGAAGTTTCAAAGGCAATTTTGAGGGGTCATATTTTGCAGTTTTCAAAATTGAAGTATACTAGCTTGATCAGCTCATCAAGGCACATCTTTTCATCCAATTAGAAGTTTGAAATTCAATGTTTGAATTTTTAGGGTTTCTCTCACAAACCCTAATCCTGCTCCAGATCCAGTTTCAGCAAATCAAAGTGGATTGGGTTAATCCTAGAAGAGAATGAATTGGACACTTGCATAGGTGAAGAAGTTCCAGTTCCAGAGAGAGATGAGGCTAAGGCTTTACATGATAAGTCTACAAGCAATCCCGACAGGTATGACTTGATGAAATACAAGTATGTTTTGAAATCTGTTAATGATTAAGTTATGATATGTTTGTCTTCATATTATTAAGGTTAGTACAATCTTGATTAATTTTAGACTTGTCTTATCAACCTAGTAAAAGTATGAATGCATGTGAATGATAGAAGACATTCATTGATTAGGGTTATAGGATTGTACTAATACACTTGGTGTTGTATGAGGTTGATGTTGTCTACTAACATGAAAGGTACATCAAGAAAGACAAATCAAGTTCTAGATCAAGAACATATGACCATGGTGATATGAATACAAAGAATCATCCATAGCCATTATAGAAGATCTACTTATGAGGATAACACAATGATAACACTAGCGCACACTTAAGCATGCATAGTGGTCCAGGATGGATATTAGTTCAAGGATAGGTAATCCTGGAAGCAAAGATCAAGAGGGAGCACACTCTAGTAGTTCTTGCAAGGAAGCAAAGATTGAGAGGGAGTCCAACCTACAACCAAACAAATATAAGTATTTGAATTGTCATTTCTTGTATATTTGATTACTTAAATGATGTTGTTCAGTCATGTACATACTTATATGTTCCTAGATTTAGGATGTATATTATGCATTTTAGAAAAGTTGCATTAATGAACAAGATACTAATATGCAAGTAATGGGTAAGTGGCCTATGGTACTATACAACATTCCATTGATACTTAGCTAGAATAAAACCTCTTTGATGGCAAGTTGGGAGTTGTTCACACTCTTAACAATGTTTTGGTAGAGATGGAAGGAATCTAGAAAGTTATTGTGTGAATACGGGATATGGATAAATGTTGTATTGAAGCATTGGCTAAGATAATTGCATGACTGTATTACATATGTCTTTATGCATAAGAATGTGTTTTTGAAAAACTATGAGAAGTTTCTAATCATGCAATTGAATTTGACTTGTAGGAAATATCGTGTACAATCACTTACAAAAGAAGGAAAACAACATTTGTTCCAGCAACGAAGTTCAAGAAAATTATCTATTGAAGATATTGAAGAATCTGAAGTTCCCAGGATCCGGGATGCAATAATGAAAGGATGTTGTGATCGAGGAGTACCACTTGATCATGAAGAATGATGTTTGGGATGTGGTCCTAAGAAGAGAAGGGAAGTCTGTTGTGACTTCCAAGTGGATCTATAAGATCAAGCATGCTGCAGATGGTAGCACAGAGAAATACAAAGCGAGGTTTGTAGCTTGTGGCTTCTCCCAGAAAGAGGGAATAGACTATGAAGAGACTTTTGCACCTGTAGTCAGATACACTTCCATCAGAACAGTACATGCCCTGGCTGTAGTGATGAAGTGGAAGATACACCAGATGGATGTCAAGACAGCTTTCTTGAATGGTGTATTCAAAGAGGAAGTGTATGTGGGGTAGCCACTTGGTTTTGAGACACATGACAGGGAGTCATATGTGTGCAGGTTGAAGAAATCCTTGTATGGCTTGAAGCAAGCTACTAGGACTTGGTATGGTAGGATAGACAGCTTTCTATCCAGTTTGGGCTTTACCAAGAGTAAAGTGGATTCCAACCTTTACTACAAGATTGAAGAAGGCAATCCAATGATACTACTATTGTATGTGGATGACTTGTTTGTTACAGGTGAGGATAGATTGATTGCCGATACAAAGAGGAAGCTTGCTGCCGAGTTCGAGATGAAGGACTTGTGGATGATGCACTACTTTCTAGGCATGGAGGTGTGGTAGAGTGAAAATGGAATCTTCCTTGGACAAGGGAAGTATGCAGTAGAGATCTTGAAACGGTTCGAGATGATGGAATGCAAGGCCATGGCCACACCTATGGCATCAAACCTAAAGCTTCTGTGTGATGCTTCAACTGATTTGGTTGATGTCACGGTGTATTGTCAGATGATTGGGTCCTTGATGTACCTGATGAACACGACACCAGATATTTGCTTTGCGGTGAACACATTGAGCCAGTTCCTGACGGATCCCAGAAGTGTTCACCTACTTGTTGTAAAGCATATTCTAAGGTACCTGAAGGGTATAATCGATTATGGGCTTAAGTATGATGTGAATCAAAAGTTTAAATTGGAAGGCTATATTGATTCAGATTGGGCAGGTAGTGCTACATATAGGAAGAGCACTTCTGGGTGTTGCTTTAGTATGGGATCATGTGTGATCTCTTAGTTTAGTAGGAAGCAGCCTTGCATAGCACTAAGTATAGCCAAAGCAGAGTATGTTGCATCTTGTTCGACTAGTTGTGAGGCAGTATGGCTGAGGAAGCCACTGTCTGAGTTATTTGATCTCCCATTGGATGCTACTTGTATCTTTTGTGACAACCAAAGTTGTGTGAAGATGTCTAAGAACCCAGTGTTCCATGACAGGTCGAAGCACATTGAGATCAAATATTACTATATCAAGGATATGGTGCAGAGAAAAGCAGTGAAGCTCCTGTATGTTGCGATAGATGAGCAAGTTGCAGATGTGTTGACGAAACCACTAGCCAGAGTGAAGTTTGAGTACTTCATAGAGAGGCTTGGTGTTCTTCAGATTGAAGATACTTCGAGGAAGAAGTGATGGGATGCATTTGTAGGAGCCATTCCAAGAATGGTGATAGGAGGATCATTCCCATGGCTGTGGATGTAAGCACTGTGTGATGACTATCAGGACGATGCTCTGGATGACATACATCAGGACAATGCAGTGACGATGATCAAGATGATCATGTGTGATGAGTATCAGGACGATGCTCTGGATGACATGCATAAGGATTATGTAGTGACGATGATCAGGATGATCATGTGTGATGAGTATCAAGATGATGCTCTGGATTACATGCATTAGAACGATGCAGTGACAATGATCAAAATGATCATGTGTGATGAGTATCAGGATGATACTCTAGATAATATGCATCAGGATGATGCTATGATGATGATTATGATGATCATGTACATCATGATGATGTATGGTGAGTATCAGGTTGATACTCTATGGCCGTGGACAAGTTGTGTAGATGAGCATGTAAGTTGACCTAGGAGATCTTGTTGTCCATGATGCGATGCATTAAGGATCCTGGGATACTCTTTCGAGGCATTGCTCTGGGAGGACATGTAACTAGACCTAGGACATCTTGTCGGTCGTTCTGCGGCACATAAAGGATCCTGGGATACTCTTTCGAGGCTTTGTCATATGGCATATAATAGAACCCTAGGAGATCCGATAGTTTGAGTAGTACGCTCGTAAGCAGTCCTAGGATGCTCTTTCAAGTTTTTTCCATGACCACATGTAACTAGACTTGGGAGATCCGATAGGTTGATCAGTACGCTTGCAATCAGCTCTAGGATGCTCTTTCGAGGCTTTGTGGTGACCACATGTAAGTAAACCTAGGAGATATTGCCGATCGTTCTTCAACACATAAAGGATCCTAGGATACTCTTTCAAGGAATTTTTGTGGTTGTCACATGTAAGTTGACCTGGGAGATCTTTCCGATCATGCATCGGCACATAAAGTATCCTGGGATACTATTTCGAGGAATTGTGACGCACGTAATAAGTCTTGAGGATTCCATAGTATGGCCAGTGTTGATGAAGACCTACAGGTGGTGGGCCGACATCTAGCATGAAAAAGGGATGGATCTGTAGAACTTCCTATGACGAGAAGAATTATGAGATAGCCCATTGATCGAGATGTTGAGTACAGCAGCAATGATGATGATGATGCTCCTTGATCCAGCATTGATGATCCAGCTCCAGAATTGAAGACTTGTGCCAATATGTATTGATGACTTGTGTCAAGAGGATACCTTCCTAGTTAAGAGGGAGTGTTGATGTATTTGTAACTTTGGAATATATTCACTTGTATATTGTATTTGTACTTTCTTATATCCCCAACGGAGTTGTATTATTCCTCCGATTGGAAGTGTCGACAGTTGTACTTGCATGTGTTCCAAGTTATATGGTAAGTGTCATAACTTATACTTGATGTGTTATTAGACCACCTTGATGGGGTCGGCCTTGTATGAGTCTTGTGGGTCAAAGGGTTATTAGACCACCCTAGTGGGTTCGGCCGAGTCAGCATTATGTTAAGTGGTTAAGTTGGGGCCGACCTAGTTAGAGTAAAGGTCAAGTGAAAGTTAGTGTATAAATAGAGAGTGTGTCTCTCTCATTCACTCACTTCGCATTAGTGAGAGAGAGGAGGAGTGCACACAAGTGGAGGAGGAGCATGCTGCTGAAGATATCTATCTCTTGGGTTTGATCTTTGTGATCCTTGTATTGATGCTTATTCTATCTCCGAGGAAGTTGTGGGGTTTTTCACCTTCTTGGTTTTCCCCGGTGAAATGTTTTGTATCTCTTGTCTCTTGTCTCTTATGCTTGATATGTTGTACATGTTATTCTTTCAATTAAGATGCTAAATCTCTTGAATTAAATGATGAAAAACTAACAATAAAAGGTTATGTACTAACATTGCAGTACTATACCACGATTATGACCGATGTCACAATCGAAATAGAATGTTGATTATAAATCCATTTGTGCGAACATTTTGAGTTAGACCACTAAAGAGTGAGTGACAATTTACTTTTTACATCCTATTATATTTGGATTTCAAATTTGTATGAATCAGGATTCATGGTAGATGTATGTTATAGAGGTACAAATCATTAAAAACTCATGGAATGTGATAAGTAAATAGGGAACCTATTTGATGATATTATGTTGCATGTTGTAATTAGCAAAATGAAAGAAATAATAAATGGTTGTTATTAAAAAGAATTTTCCTGGACTCAAGCATGAAGGCTTGAGGGGAAAAAGAATTTTTCCTCGACTCAAGCGAGAAGGCTCGAGGGGGAAAAAAGGATTGTTCCTGGACTCAAGCGAGAGGGATTGAGGGGAAAAGAAATTTTTTATCTGAGTGAACACCAAGTGGCAAAAATTGATCCATCTCTACTTTGCAAAAGTAACTTTTCCTAGACTCAAACAGGAGGCTGAGTGGAAAATAAATTCCTGGACTCAAGCTAGTAGTAGGCTTGAGGGGGATTGGGAAAGAGTCTGTGATATCAATGGAAAAGACCTAAGCAACAAATTTAACAGTTGGAAGACATGATGTTGTTTGATGTTTTGAGAAGGAAAAAATTTGACTAGCAATCAAAAGAGGAGTACTCTCAAAAGTTATCCCGTAAGTCCACACGAAAATTGGTGATATAACTCGAGGGAGAGTTATGTGTTCAGCAGAGGGTTGTTGAAGTTCCAAAACTCAAGGGAGAGTTTAGTGATCAACAAAAGTGTTGTTGAAAGTTTTCATCTTCATGATGTAAGAATAAAAAAACATATTAACGATTTTCCAAGTAACTAGACTGTTGAATGTCTTAATGTGTGAATGTTATGGATACTTGAGTAGGAAAAATTCCCTCAAGGGCGAGGTGAATGATGAATTTTAAAATTTTACTACTTGAAATTATGTGAAATAGATGATGCTAAAAATGAAAGAGATGTCTACCTCAAGTTGAGGACTAGTTATAGTGTCCAAGTATTGAGGTAAAAGGCATCCTCCCAAAAGATAAGTAAATCTGGATTAATTATGAATTATTTTGAATTATATTGAAATATAATCCGGTATTATGTTTTCTTATGATGATGAAAATGCAAGGGAAGGCTAGAAGATGTTCCATGAATAGCAAATTGTTGTGTTGCAAAAGGGCTCATTGTTTATGCTCTGATTTGGATTATGAAATTGATGATAAGTTTTACTGAACAATTTTTGGAGTCTCGGTTTTGTTGCATAAAAATGTAGGTTATGAGCGATAGCGACTTGTGGAAATTCATGAAAGTTCGAAGAAGGTCAAAACAGAAATGACAAAGCAAGCAAAATATGACTCAAGAGGAGAAGACGAACTGCTAAAAAGTATGAACACCAAGGACGATGTTATTCTTAAAGGGAGATGGATGTAATATCCCTCTTTTTCTTACCCTATTATTTTGTAATTGTAATTGATTAATGTACTAGGTTCTGGTGAGGATCTCAAGGCCAAGGCCCCACCAGTAAGCCTGGTAATCTATGTGGTTAATTCTTAAGTTATAAATTGTAAACTTAGGAGACTAAGAGATGGTGACGCAAAGTGACGGGAATTTGAGTCCACTAGGGGAGAAGTATGATGGCAAGTAGGCCATCGGTTGATGACTGATGTCATCATAGTTCCACAAACACTTGAGTGGACATGGATGTTCACTAAGGGTTGCTTATAAATATTAAGTTAACCTAAGAGTAGGATAGAAAGAATTTTACCTCAAAAGGTATCCTTGTGAACTATATTATACATTAAGTATTCTTGTATAATAGAAATATACATATAAGTTCATATATGTGTAGAATATTTGTATATAGAGAGAGAGAGATAAAGAGGGAGAAGTTGCTTGCATAAAGGAACTAAGGTTATTAAGGAAACATTGTAATAAAATATCCATTATAAAGCTATTACACTATGGACAAATTAAGGGCATAGCCCTTGAGTTTTCTCCTTATAACCAATTTATGCATCCCTCTACTCGAAAGGTTTAAGCCAAGGTATTTTTCTAAGAAAATAAGTGGTATTAATTTAAATGCGACCGTAATTACCACTTACCATATAAAAAGTAGGTTATCCATGGAAGTATTGATAGAGGAGTATTATCTTTTAAAAATAAAAGATATATAGTTATAATGGAATAAATTTTAAAATTATCAAACCTTTTGAGTGGTTGTATTAACGAATCGTGGAGAGAGATTTTAGGAGAATGGTATCCTTAGTGGAGAACCAAAATTCCGCACCGAACCATTTGTCTTGTTGAGAAGCCATCTGTCATGGATGATAGCAAACGCGATCTTCCTAGTATCGTGTTGTCTTTTTGTTTTAGGGTTGGCGGACTCTCCAATGGGGGAAACACTGCTTTTTTAACCGGGGGTCGGAGTTGGTAGAAGGGGGCAGGAAAAGGAGAGGAATAGTATAACCCTATCGTATTCGTGGATTACGTATGATAGGTTATTTCTACAGGAAAATCACGCAACAATTGGGAAGGGATAGCTCACAACAGAGCTTGATCCCTGAGTAAATTATCTATTGATATTTTTATAATATACGAATTCTTATGAAAATATATCTGCATCATGATTGTCTGGGAAAGGGATGGTTGTAAAAGTCGGATCCCTGTTGATCCTTAGAGTTTATTGTACGCTTCCTTCTTAGCTCTGTCAGTTACGATATATTGTTATTTTTCCTGCCATCATAGCTGGGGAAGGGATAGCTGTCACATCCTGATCCCTGATGATCCTTCGCGTGTAGTTATATGTCGCTCTGTAAGTTATTAATGTAAATATTATCCTCCGTCATTTTATCCAGTGGAAATAGGATGGCTATGGAAGCCCGATACCTATAGAAACTCTGGGTATAGTCCTATTGAGATTTCGTTGTCTATAAATCGTATTTGGGGTTTTCTGTAATATAGTTTCATGATTTACAAAGATAAAATGCTAGGATATCTTCTATTAATAATAGTTTTTTATTTGCACTGAATATTGTGGTATGATCTGCCTAGAATATGTTTGTAAATATCTGTATTATGATGCCTTGTTTTAAGCTCTGGTTGATGTGCATACTTTTAAATGTTGATCCCTATCTGTAAAAGAATAGCGCCCGGGGTGAAGGATCTATGTAAGAGCAGAGATCATAGTCTTTCACATCCTATATGTTTTTATACTTTTAATTGTTGAACCCTGCCTGTAAAAGAACAGCGCCCAGGATGTGAAAGATCTCTGTAGGAATAGAGATCATAGTTCTCACATCCTATACGTTTTGCATTATTTAAAACGTTGATCCCTGTATAACTTCTTGCCATATATTTTGATATATTTAATATGATCTCTGCAAATACGTTATGGTAGCAAGTCATGGGAGGGGACAACTAGTATGTTGATCCTTGCTTGATTTTCTTGCTATATATATATTGTATTAGATCAGATCTTTGTATGAAATCTTAAGACTCAGCGTTTACTTTTGTCCTAGATCAGAGTAAAGACCTCTGCATGAACCCTGGAAACTTTGTTTTCTACTTTTTTTTATCAATCTTCATATGTTTGGGAGTACTTTGTATCAAGTCTTGTGAAATCATTGATACCTAGAAACATGGTTATTTATATTATCATCAGAGATATGAATGTTGGCTACAACCTCAGTATGATTTGGATCAGAGATCTGCACAAACGCATTTTTTTATAGTGGGTATTTTGTTTACATAAATGCTGAACCTTACATTTATAGTGACTGTGTAGATGGCATGGAAGGGAGATCCCTGTAAATTTCAATCGTTATTTTGTTTATATGTTGAACCTTACCTTTTTAGTGACTGCGTAGATGGTATGGAAAGGAGATCCCTGTAAATTTCAATCGTTATATTGTTTATATGTTGAACCTTACCTTTATCTTGTCTGCGTAGAGGGTATGGAAAGGAAATCCCTGTAGGTTCGGTTAATATATATATATATTATATAGGTTATGTAAGATGGATTCCAACACATGTTTCTGCGTAAATCAAGATTGAGATTGGTACGACTCAGAAAGTTTGATTCCTACATATAATGTATGCGTTGTTCATTTAACTTTGTTTGAGTATTACTTCGTTTGAAAGGGTGTTAATTTATGTTTTTTTTTTTTTATATATCATACTTCATGTGACTGTATAGTTTTCTGAATGTCTTTAAATTGTGGAAGGCAAATATTGCAGCAATTATGTTGCAGGATGTAGTTCCTTTTTTTTGATAAATATGATAAATAATATATGAGGTGACATTTCTTTGTGGACGTAGCCCATAGATTTGGGTAAGCCACTTATATTGATCTCTGTCTTATGTGTACTTTATGTGTTTTATTTTCCTTAATAATGGTGATCTAAAATGGTGGGTGATTCATGAAAATGTTCAAGTAAAGTTAGGAATATTAGTATATGAGTTAGAAGAAGCATTTGATATATATAGTGGTCAGGTTTCTTGGAGAAATTTATTATGGATAGGCATGGTGTACTAGGTAATGTTTCCATTTACATATAAATGTCCTAAGTAAAATAGAAGAAATTGCTTAAGGTTGTTAACCATGTTAGATGATTTATCGAAATAAATGATTTTCATTTCTTTATGGATAATAAATCGTTAATTTGTGATTAATGTTACAGAGAACTTTGGTCCTCAATACAATTGACCTTCATTAGAAATTGTGGAGATCTTTAATGTCATGGAATTTCCATGGGAGAACCTGATTTTTGTTAACTCATGATTTTGTAATAAATTAAGTAATCATTGTGAAAAGTGTTTAAAATTTCCGCAAGCCTAATTGGGTATGTCACATTGTTTTGCAAAGACAATACAATTGATGGACTCTACATTATAATATAGTTCCATGTTATGTGAAAATCAATGAAACAAGAGAGAGAATACAAAAACAAGGTGTCCTTCCAAGGAATAGTGATTACGAAGTTCAAGGAATGACAAAATTCCAATGCCCAATCCCAAGCTAACTGAACATGTTTGTAAAACCAAAACAAGTGTTTTAGAGCTCATTCTTACCATATAGTACACATTCAGGTTGCAAAATCTCTAAGTATTTTAAGGTTTTCCTTAAAGGCGAGCCCCATATGTAATAAGAACCATAGA
The DNA here is from genome assembly GCA_027924585.1 of Larix kaempferi. NCBI lineage: Eukaryota > Viridiplantae > Streptophyta > Pinopsida > Pinales > Pinaceae > Larix > Larix kaempferi. Next base: position 3,776,504 of record BSBM01000374.1, on the reverse strand, counting down.
AAACATGTTTCTTAGCTTCAAGTAATCACTTACGCATGGACTTTAGCCTATATATACAAGTTGTTTCCTTTGATTTGGTTCTCCAAATTGTATTGAGATTCATTTCAAGTTTACGACTTTTTTACAGCCATTAGAACCCATCAATCAACGTATACTTCATAGACCGCTTTATGTGATTCCATCTCCAATGTTTCCACCGAGCCCAAGGGCCTCGAAGGAATAGCTTAAGGAAGGGATTTGAAGGATCCAATCTTGCATTTATTATGCAATAATATTATCTACACAATGAAGCTATGATACTATTTTTAAAGTGCATCCCAACTCTTCTAGTGTCTACACTATTTTTCATAAAGGATCATAGGATTCTAAATGCAATTGCTTCACTAAGAACTAAGGATAGTTGTCTAAATATTTCCCCTCCTAAAGGATTACTGGAGATAGATATAGTCATGTAAAGTTTTGCGAAGAGAGTGTAGAGTAATTTGCAAGCTTCATTGACCTTCAACACGGAGGTTCATGTTGTCAATGTGAACTTCTACTTTTTTATAATTGAACATACAATTCTAAAATTTCAATTTAATGGTGCCTAAAAGAGAATACCATATGAGTGAACATATAGAAGTACATTCTCTACACCAAGATGTCGATCCTTGTATTCAGTACCATCTTCTACATCTTTCCTCTTCATATCATTCATCTCATGCCACATTCATGGATATGATGACTCGTGATCATGTTGAAGTGATGCCCCAAAGGTCCTTTGGTGAACTAAGTAGTAAGCTAACCGATGGAATGGTCAAGCCACAAACCTACCTAACGATAAATACACACTTTGATAGGATAATCTATTAGATGCCCTATTTGTAATAGGATTTCTATTAAATTAAATATGTTGTTTAATAACATTAAATATGCATGTGTGTGCAAATATAATGATATATGATATAGCATGGAATCTATATGTGTGAAATAAGGTCAAAACATCTAATTGCCAATTTTCCATCCATTATGTTTAGAAGAGAGTCAAAATGTTATTTTCCATGAAGATCCTTTCTAAAAATTTTAAGAGTCAAAATCTAAAAATCAAAATATTATTTTCCATAAAGATCCTTTTCTAAAATTTCTATACCTTATTGACAATAATACTTTTCTAAAATTTCTATACCTTATTGACAATAATAATTATATAACATATGTATAGATATTTTAAAAAAACAACAATTACATATACAAATTAATTTATATTTGTAAATCATATTATCAATTATAAATTTACAAATTTTTAGAACATATATATTTATTACATACACAAATTAATATATATTTGTAAATCATATTCTCAATTATAAATTTACAAATTTTTAGAACATATATATTTATTTTAATTATATAATATAATTCTAATAATTATAAAATATCATTTAAATTATTATACAATAACTAAATAATTACAATTATACTTACATCTTTTATAAAATAAAATCAACAATGACATCCAAACATAATGAGGTGGAGAACTTCAACTTTTGAAGTCTTGTTTCTATAACTTGTTTGTTAAAAAGGATACTTCTATTTTTGCACATATATTATGGGTTAGTGAGATTGTTATATTACCCACAACTTAGTGTAGGTGATATTAATGTTACCATATATTAATAATAGTAATCATAGTAGTATAATTCGTATCAATTAAATTTTAAAAACCCAAACTTTAATTGTTTAAATATTATAAAACATAAATAATTTCAATTTCATAATTTTTTACACTTTCATAATTTAAGTTGTTGAGGTTTTATATTTGTATTTTTAAATATATATTTAATTTTATTATAAAATTATTATGTACATTCGTGTTATGTTAGTGAATATTTAATTAAAAATATTATATATAAGTAGTATACTTTCGAATTTATCTATACTAAATTTTTTCATTATTCTTTTTTTTTTTTCCTGTATTGAATAGTATTTTACGTTACTATGGTATTAATAATTTATTTATTTATAAAAAAATTCATTTAAATAAATTGAAAAAAATGAAAAATTAATAAAAATTTATCTTGAGATATTTACATCTTGTTTATTAACTTTTATATATATATATATATTTCAATTCAATTAATTTTATTTGTTCAACTATAAAAATATATATAAATTTTATTTTCAATTCAATTATTGATATTTCATTAATAAAAATTATAAAATTTAACTATTAACCTTTAATTGATTAAAACTTAATTTCCATTTCCAATTTATTGATATTTTATTAATTTTATTTATATAAATTACTGAATTCAATTATTAACCTTTAGTTGATTAAGAGGTCCTTTTCTTTCAATTTTATTTATAAAAATTACTGAATTCAATTATTAACATTTAGTTGGTTAAGAGGTCATTTTCTTTCCATTTTGAGTTTAAAAATGTGTTGTTTAATCAATTTATTAAATGTATTAAGAAATTTATAGATTTTGTTTGATTTTTTATTTTTTAGATTTTGATGATTTTTTTTCCGCCAAAAATATCACCTTCCTGCTATTCGAAGGAATCAAGAAAAGCTAACACGCAGAGAAAATCCCAAAAAACTTCTCCACATATCATGGATAGTAGATTTTGATAAAATTTTATTTATTATATTTTATGTTTTTATTTAATATTATTATTTTTGTTTTTATTTAATATTATTATTTTAGTTTTTATGAAATTTTATTAGCTATATTTTATGATTTTATTTAGCATTTATAATATAAAATCTGATGGATTATTCATTAATCAATAATTCTTTTATAAATGTTAAGTAATTTAAGTATATTGTTTTTATTTTAAATTACATTAAAATAAATATATATTAAAAATGAGGACAAGAATTTTTTATTATAAATGTTAAGTAATTTAACTATATTGTTTTCATTTTAAATTACCTTTTTAAAAAAAATATTAAAAATGGGGACAATACAACAGAAAACTTAAACCGTTGTTTTACCACCTCCACCAATAGCTGATTTATCGCTGCCAGCAAACCCCGTTTCAACACAGCTTGTAATATTTATCAGAAATACCCAACAAATTTGTACCTATATTGTTTTCATTTCAAATTACCTTTAAAATAAAAATTTAAAACAATAAAAGTTAACAATTTACATAATTTATAATAATATTAGAATTACATACTTATATAATTTGGTATTATTTTATTATTCATTCAATAATATATAAAATATTTAAATGTAATATATTTATAATGATTCACGTGTTTACACAAATCCAATAACTAGAGAAGGTCTTAAAGACTCCTTTTTTTTTCCAAAAAAGCATAATTTTATTTCAGTAAAGGTGAACAAATTACATTTTGAATATGCATTACAAGTATGCATGCGGATACCATCTTAATATGTAGCAGTGCTTAAGACTTTAGAATATTCTTTACAACAGTCATGTGTGATCAAATAATCACCGATCCAAACCAAAAAATATGTGGTTTATAGTATATGTATCAGTCTACCGGCTCCCCGAGCCTCATGAGTTCCCTTCCAAAAACTAAACAATAGCCCAAAATGTTCCATAGACAGAGAGATGACAAATAGATTCCGATTCAAAAATAAGTAGCAGAGGTATACTTTTTCAAAGGATTGCCATTTCATCAACAAATGGCTGGTGATAGTACTCATAAAGTGTCCCCTCACGGAACTCCTTTACCTTCCACACCCCCATTGCCAAGTTCCTGCCAGCTTTAGAAGCCTCGTTCGCCTCCGTGTTATTCTCCATGTATACATGTCTGCAAGAAAAATGTATAAATAAGTGTTGTAGATCTCGAATGTCCTGTAGAATGTTAGCAAGTCTAATATCTCTACATTGTTGTATACCAAGTGACCAGTTAGTAATATTCATAGAATCGCCATAAACATTAAGATTTTGAAAGCCTTTCTTGATGGAAAATAAGAGGAGGAGTTTGTAAGTCATGAGTTCAGCATAATTATTCCCGCCACCCCCCAGGCCCCAGAACAGGTGATAGTAGTGAGAGATAGAGAGATGCAGAATAGCCCCACCTCCGCACACATTAGCCTGTGCAGAACCGTTATAGAATCCCCAAGGGATGGTTCGATCAATATCCACCTCCATAATCACCCTTTGTTTAGCAGCTCTAATATGCTGTGGGAATGCAGTTAGAAATCCACATATGAGTGTCGCAGAAATAGCAGGGGTACAAGGTTTATCAGATAAAAGAAGGTTGTTCTGTGCCAGCCAGATCCCCCAGGACACCATCAATGGTAAAGCTTTTACCGATTTGCCAATTGGATCAGTCTACCACTGTGCCCAATCTTGTAACAGTGAATCGCCAGCCCAATTATACCGAGAATTAGTAATTAAGGAGCATTCTGCCCAAACTTGGATCATGAAGGGACAATGTAAAAATAAGTGTAAACAGGTCTCCTCGGTCGCTTTGCATAAGATACACCACCCCGGTCCCACCCGATTCTTACGCTGTAAAATGTCCCAAGTAGGTACCGAATTCTCAAGAATATTCCACATAAATAACCTTTGTTTCATGGGACATTTTAATTTCCAAAGTGGCTTCCACCACCAAACCAAAGCATGGGGATTATCGAAGAAGCTTATGCTGATTGTTAAGATCCTAGTGGGCGACCTTCACTAACATCTCGAGGTTTTGGTGTAACAGTTAACATCATTTGGTATGAGAGCCTCCACCCAGGTTCAAGTCACAGAGCGGGTGGCAACGTTAGCATTGCAGTGTTCGCCCGGGGCTCGTACGGCTCAAAGGGGACACCACCATATGGGCGCACATCCAGCCTAGAGTCTAGACTGCAGAGTGTGGTGGGATGTTAAGATCCTAGTGGGAAGCCTTCACTAACATCTCGAGGTTTTTGTGTAACGGTTCATATCACTGATATACCCAGTCTTCGAAGAAAAGATGCCATTCGGAGCCCCTTCCCAAACCAGACAGTCATCCCTATCGTGGATAAGGATTTGTGAGAGTATAAACGCCCTATAATATAACCTCAATTCCACTTGTTCAATAGCCGACAGATCCAGAGTGTTAACATCCAACCAGGTTTGGACCCATGGACGATCCAAAACCGGATCAGCAAGATGTGAGAGGTAGGTAATGCCCAGGTTTCGAAGTGATGCAATCAATCCATCTAATAAGAGATGTCTTCCTGCACTTCCAAACCAGGGATCTTCCCCCACTCGCAATGAATGGCCATTTTCAATGTTCCATGCCAAAAGGTCACCAATAACAGAAAAAGAATCCACAACAGCTTTCCAAATGACCGATCCTCCTCGATGAGTCTTAACCGGGTTCCGAACCCAGTCCATAATAGTTGCAGCAGCATTGTATTTCTGTATGACCACCCGGGTCCATAAACTATCAGTTTTTAAGATCCTCGATACTCCTTTGGCCGCCAGAGCTTTGGAGAAGAAAAGAATGTTTTTAAGTCCCCATCCTCCCAAAGCCTTGGGAATTGCAATCCTCTGCCATCGAACCCATGGGGAGACAAAATATCCTTTTCCACTCCATAAAAACCGAAAGAAGATTTTTCGATCCTTCTCCAACATACCTTTGGGGATCCAAGAGAGAGACATCCAGTAGACTGGAATGGCCTCAAGAAATGACTTCACCAAAAGCAGCCTTCCTGCTCTCGAGAGCCACTTATGGCTCCACAACTTCAAACGCTTATGGAGTTTCTCGATAAGCCAATTCCAATCTTGTTTAGTATATGCATTCGGCTTTAACTGGAAACCAAGGTAACTGATGCCAACATCCAAATCCATCAAGGTGTATGGGAAGACCCTCCTTATGGCTGCAACCTCAACATCTCTTAACAAATGAACCGACAGGGTAGAATTCCTTTCATTAATCTCCATACCGGTGGCGGTAGAAAATAGCTGAATAATATCCCGGAGAGCTTCAGTGTCACCATGCGAGCCAGTACAAAAGATGAGAATATCATTCACAAAAAGAAGATGTGTTATATGAAGATTCGGAGCCACCTGAATACCGAGAAGTGTGCCCTCCCTACAAGCGTTTTTAAGGGCCCTACTCAGCCCTTCTGCCACTAGCAGAAAAAGTAAAGGTGACAAAGGGAACCCTTGGTAAAGTCCTCTCTCCGAGTGAAAGAAGGGAGAGGCTTCCCCATTGATGAGTACAGCAAAGGAGACCATAGTAATACAACTCATAATCCACCTGATAAAATCCATAGCAAAGCCTAGATGAGTAAGAAGCAAATGAATGTAGAGCCAACTCACCTTGTCATATGCCTTCGATAAATCTATCTTGATAATAGCCCCTTTCAGCTTCCGTGATTTCATACTATGTAAGCCTTCCTGTGCCACCCCAATAGCTTCATGAATTTGTCGACCTTCCAGAAAACCAAATTGTTCCGCAAAGATATGCCTGGACAGAATGACTTTCAGTCTACGGGCTATAATTTTAGTCACCACCTTATACACACAGTTGCACAAGGAAATAGGTCTGAAGTCACCGAGAGAGGAGGGATTGTCTGTCTTAGCGATGAGATCTATGAAAGTAGAATTTAGGGCAGCCGGGATTCGCCCAGAGATTCGAGTATCTTCAACCATCTGTAATAGATCTTCCCCCAAAAAATCATAAAGCGCCAAGAAAAATTCAATGGGCCATCCATCCGGACCTGGACTTTTGTCTTTCTGGAAGCTCTGAAGGACCCCCTTCAGCTCCTCCTTAGTAACATTTTCCATCAAGGCTTGATTATCCTCATCTTCAACAAAACGTGGAAAATGCTGAGCCATCCGAACAACTTCAGCAACCAATGCCTGAGCAGAGGCTTTAAAAAGATCCTAGAAATGTTACACCCCCACCCTAGCCATTCCCTCAAAGGAGGTCTGTGGTTCCCCCAACGCGTCCTCAAGGTTCCAAATAATATTGGAAGCCTTCCTACCTTTCGCATAGGCATGAAAAAATTTAATATTCTCATCGCCAGCTTCAAGCCAAAGCACCCTTCTTTTCAACCTCCAAGTTTCCTCTTTTTCCAGCAATAAATTGTTTCTCCTGCCTTCCAGAGAGACAAGATGGGCCTTTTCCTCCATGGTACCCAAGCCCCCAGTCCCATATTCATAGAGTAGCCTCAGATCCAACTCGATCTGTTTCAATTCCCTATCTTCCCGTACTCTCTTCTCATGAGCCGAGACCTTGATAGGTCATTTGATCCTATTGATGTTAGCGGTAAATTAATAAGAAGCCGAAATCACAGCCCTAGGGTTGAAAGGCACCCAAAGGGATCTGACTAGATTAGTAAAGGACTCATCTTTCAACCAGATCTTATTGAACTTTAGAGGCCCAGTGGGCTTGACAGGTCCTGGGAAGAGTTTGATGAAAATGGGAAAATTATCGGAGGACCCCCCCAAGCCCACCCACTGCTTCATGAGGAAAAACCTATCCACAAAAGAGTCAGAAACAAAGAATCTATCCAGACCTTTCTCGACACGATTTTCTCCAGTTCTATTATTCCTCTAGGTAGGCTTGAGGAGGGTAGGCTCAATATAAATCAGATTGTGGGTAACCAATTTTTGAGTGAAATAACCAGCCAAAGGATCAGAACGAGCACTGCTGCCCCAAACTTCAGACAGACCTAAAGAGAAATTGAAATGTCCACCCATCAAGAGATCCCCATCCTGTAATAGAGGATTTATGAGAAGAGTATCCCAGAAGGGGATATGATTTAAATAAGGACCATAGACATTTACCACCATAAACAATTCACCAATATCAAGGGATGAACAGGACAACCCCAGGATGGATTCCATCCCCCACAGATTATGTAACTTAATAGTTCTGACATTCCATCCTATAGCCAGACCGCCAGAGCAACCACGAGCATCCAAAGTAGCAAACAACCAACTGCTGAACCAACTTTCCAACAAAGACTTCACCATAGAACCATCACCCAAGGTTTCTTGAAGCAGAATGGTATCCAGTGTTCAAGAGATACCACTCTACGCAATGTTGATCTTTTATCGGGACCAGACAGACCCCGACAATTGAAAGACATGACCTTCATTAGCGTCCCTTCTTCTGGGCATGCACTGCTCTAAGCGCTCGTTCAATAGTCACCTGTTTACCTTCCAACAAGTCCATTTTTTCCTTGGACTGAGCCTTAGAAAGATGTGATTTTCTTCCATGGCCCTTGCCAGTATGACCCACCCCAGCACCCAACCCACTGGGAGAAACCTTTGTGAGAGACCGTAGGAAATAACCCGAATCAAAGGACTCAGCGGGGGAGGGGGGAGTACAAACTTCCTCAGGGGGTAGATCAGGATTGGGGGGTACTTCAAGAATCTCCATACCAGGGACAATAGGAGTCTCCAATGTGCATGCAGAGGCTAGGTCAATAAGAGGGGTTTCCACCAGAGTGAATGAAGAGGAGATATTCAAATTTTGAGAGCCTCCATCCAGTCCATCTTGTCCAACGAAAAATTATTTAAAACAAAATTAAAGGAATGAGAGTTGACGAGAGGAGTAATACCCGCAGCCGTAGCCACCGGAGGTTGATGAGGCACCGAAAGTGCAATCCCAGGAGAGACTTCAGCATGGGTCAATCCTTCCTCCAGCGGCACTCCCTGTGCCAGCCCATGCTCATATCTAGCTTCGACCCCCTTAGGAAGAGAAGGTTCCGAATAAGGGTGTCCCATAGGAGGAGGAGCCTCCCCAACCTTAGATATATTGTGACCACCACCATTTTGCCGCCGCAAGGGTAACTTACATTTAGCAACCGGATGTCCATAAGCATGGTAGCGATGGCACCTGAAGGGAACATTTTCATAATCGAGATTTTGCACATAGGAATAGGGCCCCCAACTGAGTGTGACATCCGGGGCCAGACCATCCCTGATGTTCAAATTAACCAAAATACGAGCCACCTTCCGTTGACGGGACTGTAGAAAACTGTAGTCTCCTTCCAAATATGTTCCTATTAGGTCCCTGATACCTTTGAAATGTCTCTCTTACCAATAGTGAAGAGGTAAGCCCAATAAATGAACCCAAATGGGAACCAGATCCAATCTTTCGTGGCTAGCATCAAACATCGGATGCCAGGGTTTTAGCATAACCAGACAATGATCCCAACACCAATTAGAGTTTAGTACCCACTGTGCATGTTCCTCATTTTGAAAATTGAAGGCAAACTAGTTCTGGGTCAACTCTACCACCTCAGGGGTACAACCCAACTGTTCTACCCAATCTTCCGCCACCCAAGCCTCAATGGTGCGGAGAGTGAATGACCTACCCAAATCCTTCCCAACCAAAGTGATGTTGGTTATCTTGATAAGCTAGTGCCACTCAATATCTTCTCCAAGGGCATAGTTATATTTAGTGTGGCTCAGTTTTAACCATCGCTTCCACCCACGCTTCGCCGGATTGTTCATCTCATCAGAGGAACGACCACCCCACTCATCAAAACTGGTTCCTGATCCCACTAGTGGACTAGCATACCCACGTTGTTCATGGGTCCCCAAACAACCAGTACCAGATCCCTCCAGAGGCCCCTCAACTCTCTGGCCAGAATACAGAGGATCCGTTAGAATTATTACCGAGTCAACTGCTCTAGGGTTCTCAACACGCGCAAAAAATGAGACTCCACCCCCGTCCACTGAGCCTTTAATAGCTTGAACCACCTGTGCTGAAGACCATAGAGGTGCCGCCATCTCCCTCAAAGGAATTGTCGCGAAGAGATGAGGAGATGGTTCTGTCAATAGTAAGTTAACCGGCAATTGTGCCAAAAATGCAGACGGAGACAAACCAAGTTCCTGACGAGCCTCCTCAGCTGAAAACCCAGTCTGTCCAAACCACCAATGTTTGCCACATCACTCCATACAGCACCAGATGTATGTGACCAAATCGACAACCCATCTGACGGGTCATATGTGTAGTCCACCCAGTCATCATAGTTTTCCATTGTAACGGGTATTACCACAGTAAAACTGAAGGTAGGAGAGATAGTAAAAGAAGGGTCAGTAAAAACTAACAATGGTTGAAAGCTTAACCCAGTGGTTTCCAACCTTCACTCCTAGCAAGACGTTCGCCTATCAAGAGCCCGAGATACCACCACATCCCGCATCTCTGACATGCCAAGGACCCCCATCAGTACCCTGACAGTGACGGCCACCGGCAGCCATTGGAGAAAACTAGGGCACCGCCATAGTTAACGAAACCCTAACCAGTCTGATCGCTCCCCCGCTTTTAGAAATTATTCATATTTGACCTTAAAGACTCCTCTTACATTAACATTCCAAATATTTAAATTATAAGGTGATAATTATTCAATTTCCTATTTGTAAATCATTTCTTAGACCTATCCAAAAACATTTAGCCAATTAATATCATATATGTGTGCATAATAATAAAGTTTTTAAGTACAAAATATTTATACCTAAACTTTGTAGATTGAATAGTAGAATTTAACTTGGAAAAATCAAGATATAGAATGTAATCTATTTTTTTTTTTGTACTCTATGTATGTAAAGTCTTAGGAACATCCAGACCTGTGCACATAAAAGTGGGTCAATTTTCACCCATGTCCTTCAATTTTTAGTCAAGTCTTACTAGAGTGGTTGGTTTTCGAGGGGTTTCATTTGTTAGGTGATTTAGGGTTCCAAACTCGACGGTGGTGGGAGGAGACACCAAAAAAATTCTACCCATGCTAAGGGTTTGTGTGGCCTAGGTTGGGTACAATCCCTGGGTGATTTTAATGGCTCTAGATGCCACTGGGAGGAGGAGGAGGAGGAGGAGGAAACAATGCTATGACCAACTTTGGTCTATTTGACCTTAAAAGGGTATGGGGTGACTTGGTATCCTTTAGAATTTTATCATGTTTTATGCTCAAAAAGCTTTAAGAAAAGAATTCTTAAATCACCATAGTAGTAATGAGTTAAAAGGTTAGGAAGGCTAGAATTGTAAAAAATATTTAGAAATTGCACTCAAATTTGAGTGTACACATGACATTATATCGAAAGTGATTTTAATATTCAACCATATTTGTGTCACAAAGATTAGAGATTATTTTATCCCACAATGTTTTAGGAATTGTCTAACGTATTGTTTCATTATGGAGCTCGTAAGAGTTTGTTCTTATTTTAGCAATGTTGATTTTCTTCTTTACCCTAGTTAAAAAATAGCGATACTTTTGATCTTCTATATTAGGGTTGATCACCTCCTTATAATATAGTTATTTCATCTTATCTTATAACTCTTTATTTCACCACATTTTCTCCATAAATTTAGATGTAATAATACTTTTAATATTATCATTATTCTACAGAATGACGTATTCCTTAACTCCCCAATGATTTAGCCAAGAATTGGAATATTTAGGCCAACCTTGCTTAAGTTCCAGGTGGTTTTGACTAAAGTATGAAGAAATATTTGGAAGCCTCTTGTCTCCCATGTTGTTTATCTTTTTCTTGTACATTAGGTACCTAGTCATAGTCATGCTCTCAATTGGAGGGAGATTCACTTCTTTGAGGAGGATAGGATAGAGTGTATTTCCTTTAATTTTGAGATTATATGTTATAAAGTGTTTTTGGATTTTCTCTATCATTCTCCATGATTTTGTAGACATGTTGCAGCCCCAAACTTCACATCCATATAAGATAATAGAAGTGATAGGAAGTGAATTTCGTCCTATCTCAAAGAAAGAGGGCTATTGATTTACAATTTTTTTCTTGAGTCCATAAGTGGTCCATAATAAGCTTTCCATCCTTCATTAATATTTTTCTCAATGCTATAGTTCCACTTAAGTTTATGATGAGGACTCATTCCGAGATATTTATATGAAATCACTTCCTCCGAGTTGTTGAACTGTCATAGATGAAATTATCATAAGTGATATTTTTGGATTTGATTATCATAGTCTGTGTTTTGTCATTGCTATTAGTTAGACCCATACTAGAGAAAAAATCCTTGTGAATTTTTAGTTGCTTGTCAATATCTTAGGGGCTCCTCACCATAAGAACAATATCATCAATATAGATAAGAAGGATGATGACTATACTAGCCAATTTAAGTCATGCTAACACAACCTGCCTCTTCCAAAGAACCCTCTAGGTTGTCAATGTAAATACCAAAAAGTGTGGGGGATAAGGGACAACCTTTCTTGACTCTTATATTACAATTAATTTATTTTGACCATCACTCAAAGTTCCTATACTTGGTGATAACCTTTTCGTACAACCTTGTTGTAGCAACTCTCAACTCAAAAAGGGAATTTTATCTCTTCTAATCAATTCCAAATGTTGGCTATGGACACTTTGTCAAATGCTTTTATAAAGTCTACAAAGAAACACATAATATTATTTGTATTATTGCAACACTCCTAAACAATGGTCCTAATAGTAACAAGGTGGTCCACAATTGAATTATAGCCCCAAAATCTTGCATGGCCTTTAGCTCATTTTCCATGAATTTCTAGCCGTATATTGATCTTCTTTTATAAAATAATTACATATAATTTGGTTAAAAGAGGGCTAATAATACTAGTTTTTATCTCCACTTTAAAAAATAAAAACAATGAAACTTTTGTATAAAGTTTAGGGAAACCCTGCATGACTGCACATAAGCTCAATATTATCTTCTATAATTTGGTGGAGAGGTACAAATGAAGCAATTCTCCATAAGATATCCAAATTTAAAAATCTCAATTCAAGTTATAAGAGTGCTATATTTAAACTATAAATATGGAATAATTAGAAGAAAAATAGGTTTTAAATTAATTTGAAATATGTCATTTGATAAAACATTTACGAAACCATAAAATCCGCATAAACATATATATCATGTATTTAGTATGTTCTCATTATTTACAACTATTTCCTTCACACTTCAATGTGTTAAAAGGCCACAATACTAATTAAGCTTCACTTAGTATGAACAATAAAACTTAAATTTCCATGCACATACAAAAATGTATTAAAAAATTTCTCATGTAATGTAATAATATTCATATAGTCATTCTATTCTCAAGAATCATGGTATGACCAAAATTACATAATCCACTCAATCATTACATAGTCGGGATAATAATCATTCTTCCTAACCACCCAAATTACATCCAATGAACATTCATATAATCTAACTTAATATTATATAAATACTCATATAAAAAAATAATATATTATATTAAATAACTTATAATTAATAATATATATTTATAGGGTACCCACACGAAGTTGGTACCCAAAAAGGCCACAACAATAGCGCATGAGCGGAAAAAATAAAGCGACATGCATGTGCATCCAAATGTCCGCACGCATCATTAACGCATATGCACAAAATCGCGCGCATGCGTCAATGTCGCGTGCGCGCCCCTGTTATTTTTATAAAAAAAAATAGAGCTCACGAGTTTGTCATTTCCAACAAACCCGGGAGCACATAGAGGCACCCCGTGAGTGCGTCGTGGAGCAGACAAGGCCCCCTCAATGCCAACAAATCGCCCCTACACCACCTTGCCAACGATTTCTCCAAGTAGGTGCTCAACAATGCATGAATTTGTTGTTTTTTTTAATTTTTTTTTCCATTTCAATTTTAATTTTAAAAAAAAATTACAATCCATTAAAAGACCAAGAAAATTTCATTGTAGGCCATCTACACCTAACAAGATGACAAACATACCTGAACCATCAGATGAAACCAATGAAACCCAACCTTCAGAAGACAACATTGGAATGGACAATGAACCAAATGAAAACCCCGAAGACCAATTACACCAAGATTTAAATGAATTGAGGGTGTTGAGCGATGAATTGAAGAGCACCAAGGAACCCTCTCGGGTTTCCTTGGCTTCATCATTGCAAAGCATTATCGAATCCATCAACATTGCACACAGCAAGATCACAAATCTAAGCCAATACAGGGCTCGAATGAGGGAACGCTACTCCACTGGGATGTCCAAAGAACAGATAAAAGACCTCAACATCACCAAAGCCCAGTTGTATAGAAAATTCATAGTTCCCTCGACAGGACAGCCTCCAGATGTCAGGAGGAAACCGGTTTGCATGGAGTGGTGTATTTACCAGCCATGGAGAGTGTTGATGCCTCGAGGGTACAGGGTAAGTGCGAGGTGTTGGAATGGGTTCCAAGGCACACAATAGGGGATAAAAACCCATCCAAAGGATTTGAAAGACCCTGCGCAAGGGAAATTCTATCCTCGAGCTGTTTGGTGTGGTGATCACCCACGGATATTTGGCCTCCGCTGGAACTCTATGAGTAAAAGATTTGATCTTGAAAGATCAGTTTTCCTATCAAGGAAAACTAAGTGTGAAAGCTTGTTATTTAACCTACCTAAGGGAAGAATCTATTCTAAGTTAGATCTAGCCTAACAGGAAGAGTTGATGTTGTGCAGATCAGATTTGAAGTGTGATTGAACAAGTAGATAAGTACCTTAAACAGAAATGTCTTTGGGTTCTTCACTTGTTAATTAAAGTTTTATCGGTTAATAAAAATTAAGTGACAATTCTTCAAAGTGTTTAAGCCTATTCGAATATTTGATCTGTAATCATTGTGTTAATTGAAAAATTAACATTTGATTATACATATTTATTTGCATCGAATCATTTGCAGAAATATAAAAGTGAAAACGTTGAATTAAAGAAATTTAATAGAACAATTTTGAGCATAATCCAAACATATAGAGAAACCAATATGAGAGATTTTATGCATTAATGAATGTTCTGCAAAAGACTAAACACATAACCGATGAAAAATTTGAAACATTAACTCAGCAAGTCTCAAAGAAATTTGAAGAACAATGGAAGGTGAATTAAAAGATAACTTTCCTGAATAGAGAAGTCTTGTACAAAAATAACAATGACTCTGATAAATAGAGTATCTTCAATCCAATCTCCTGCTGAATTGCAATTCCAAAATTCCCAACCCCTTACTAAGGGAAACATTCATCCTTATATACTAAATTTACATAAGAGCTCCAAAAGGAGAAATTCTACAAAATAGGGATTACAAAATCGGATCTAACCATCCATCCAAGAAATCTTGCTATTTTTAAGCTTAAAATATTTTCCGCCACCTTTCACAAAGGAAAGACTTGTTCTTTAATCAGATAAGGTCTCGTGGCACCATAAAAATTCAATCACAAATTGTTCACTATCATCGACAGGTGGTGTGGCTTGTAGAGCATCTGCTATAGGAAATTCAGGGTCGAGGAACCCACTGTCAAAAACAGAGAAATCCATTAGAGGATTTACTTCAAGAACGGTAGCCGGCACGTCAGGTTCTTCATTGATTATAAAGTCCTATATAACATCAGTATCGAGATCAGTTGATTCCTCCAGAATTTCCTTCCTTTGCTCTTCGGGGTTTTGCATGTAGGTAGACAAAGTTTTGAATTCTTCTTCACTGCTACCGCTGCTAATATCAGGAACACCTGCATCAAATGGTGGTGACAACAGTTCTTGATACAACAAGGGGTAGAGTTCTTCATTTTCAACCTGAACATTAGAAAATTCACCATCTGCATGAATATTACTCATTCTGAATGAGTCTTGGATAGTAGGATGCAAAAAATACCACACAGAGTCTTACATCTTCCAAAAGGCAAGGGATGAACTGGAGACTTCATGTTAATTGCTATTTTAAAGGCCAACAAGCAGGTTGATGATAATCGGGCAGGGCACTCTACAATGATTAAACTTATCTAGTCAATTCATTGTAATTACTTCAATTGTAATGAAAAGAGCCGAGGTATGTGCCAGTCAGATCAAAGCTTGTGCGAAGTACGAGTTCCATTACTACTCGCATGATTTCGAATTTCCTTTATGATCACATCATTACAAGCAATCTTCCATCAATAATTATGACTGTTAATTAATAACGGAGACGAAAGTTAGGGTGATAAAGTTTGTCTGCAAAAAATCTCGACAAGGAGTTCCAGTACACGAGCTATCAATTCTTCGCATGTAAGAAATCTACTCGATCTGACCCAACTTCCACGAGAATGATAAAAGCTTTCAGGTCGAAAATAAGTGAAAAGAAACAATCATTAAGAGGTGGAACAAAAATGACAAGTTGTCAAAGCTCGAGTCCAGACATGGCGAACTTAAAGCGGAGAGATGGCATCCATCCAACATGAAGTAACTGATAGACTTGTATTAGTGTCCGCTGTCATGGATTACACAGAAAAATGATAATTTGGTAGAACCAGCTTTCAAAAGACAAAATGGAAAATCCTGACTTAACTGACTACCCAAAATCAACATGACCATGAGACAATAACAGACGGACAAACGAGATTAACCGGAGCAGGATGCGGAATCGGATTCAAATATTTTCATGGAGTTCTTATTCAAAGATCACGCAGGCCGAAACCCGAAAGTACAGATTTGCAGGTTGCGGGTATGCAAAATGGAAGTAAAAAAAGGATTTCCGAAAGCCGAAAACCCACTATGCGGGTGGCGGGCTTCGGAACGTTAAAATTGTGAAGCGAAAAATCCATTCCGAAAGCCGCATCCTGAAATTATGGGTTGCAGATTTCGGGAGTATAACACACCAAATAAATGAAAAAAATCACATTCCCGAAAGCCGAATGCCGCATTACAGGATTCAGGTTTCGGGGTAATTATTTCTCAATCTTATTATAGAATGATTCTGCAACCCACAGCCGTCGAGTTGCGGGTTTCAGAATTACCAAAACCAAAACTAAAAAAGACAACAGTCCCGCAACCCGCACCTGTCGGGTTGCGGGTTTCGGGTTCTCCAAATGTCGGGTTTTGGGATGATGATAATAGTCAACAAAATACCAAAATTTTGGCTCTTTTCAGACCGAAACACTTTGGAAGAAATAATCAAACCCTTACAAACAAGCAGACCAAAAGCATGGGTGAAGAATTTTAGAAGTAAAATCAAAATCTAAAATTTTCAAGATGACTCACCCAAACACCTATGCTTTTATTAAAATTGGGGGCTCCCGTGCTTAGCTAAGCATGGGATCTATTGTGGCCACAACAAATGGCGACTGGCTGGGAAGAACCAGTTATCTCTGCAATCAAATCCATCTAAAGACAACATGTCAATCAACCGATTTCTTGAAACTCAATTCAAAGAAGATACTCAAAAGATAATAGCCAACAAACAGTAAATATAAAGATGGATAAATATCGATCAGTGACCATTGTAAAGATAACACTCATATGGTAAGGAGATTTAGAGAGTAATACAGAATCTTTACCATGATGTCATCATTGAAAACCAGCTTGTGTTGAACCTGAGAACAGCCTTAGAAATGCTCATGGATATCCTAATTATGGATCTCTTTGGTTTATTAATTATATGTATATTCAGTGATCATCTTTGATTTATATACACTTCTTTATCTTTCTTTCTTTTTTTTTTCTTTTTTTTTTGAAGAAC
Organism: Larix kaempferi; assembly: GCA_027924585.1. Classification (NCBI taxonomy): domain Eukaryota; kingdom Viridiplantae; phylum Streptophyta; class Pinopsida; order Pinales; family Pinaceae; genus Larix; species Larix kaempferi. Next base: position 3,759,103 of record BSBM01000374.1, on the reverse strand, counting down.
ATTATACATAGCAGCTTATTGATACAAGACCACTGTACTGATTTAGTGATCAGATGAAACAGTGCCATTCGCGGGCCTGATCTGGAAACTGATCAAGCTAGCTCGATGACAAGACTCCTTGTCTTTCGGTTGTAATACCAAAAGAAATTATCATGGATTGGTAACCACATAGTGATAACTTCAGTCCAAGGTCAAACCCATGATCATAGCAGGGTTGGCTTGTGATAAGACCCCCCTGTTCTTGTATACAACAAAGTCCTATAAATGAAAACAAAATAATTAATTTTGGCATACGATACAAGGCATTACCATGGCTTGGTGACCATATAGTGGTAATGTTACTCACCGGTATTTTGCAGATCATGAATGGACCGACCTGTGATAAGATCTTCCACCTTCTAGCAAAACTGAAAGTCATCTTCCAAGTGTGGTGGCTTGATGTGAAGATGTCATTCCACTTAAACACCTATGAACCTAATAGGCTGGCTTGATAACAAGACCACCCACCTTGCAATTTATAATTTGTTTTAAACAAAATCTATAATCAAAGTGATTGTAAAAGGATCCATGAGCAATTGAAGATGGTCAAGTTATTTTGATATGTTGTTCAACCATGAAACACCAGATAGAGAAATGATGACCATCCTCCATACCTCAATTACACTAATAAAGTATTGTGAAAGATAATGATCAAAGTGAAAAATATCCAAAAGTACTGCACTTATTGACTGTTTATTCTTCAGAGCAAATTCTAATCATAAGCCAAGAAGTAAGATGAATAACAATGCTGAAACTTCAGAAACAATTATTGCCAAGAAAAGTGATCATAAGCCATTACCAAAAGTGTGAAGCCTTATTACTGAAAACAAAAATAAAACAACAAAATTAATCAGAATGTTCAAACAAGAAAAGAAATAGCTAAAAAAAAGACCACACCTATATACAAGTGCATCGGATTGTTTAAACAAAATACTTTTTGAGAAGAGACACATTCACCGGGTAGGTGTCTACAACCCCCTCTAATGTCTGCAATCAAACTGTGCTGGGACCAATCTTTTCTGTAATAATGAAAGGTCCTAGCCAAAGGCGCTGAAACTTGGTGTACTGATTCTTATCTTTACGTTGCTTACCCCACCTCAAAACCAAGTCACCAACAGAAAACTCCCTATCGGATGAAGATTTTTCATCAAACCATCTCTTCACCATCTGCTGATGATGATACAACTTGTTCTTGGCTATTTCTCTGTCCTCTTCTAGCTTCAAGAGGGTGTCAATTCTTTGCTGGAGGGGAGAAGAATCATCTTCTTGGACAGGCTGGGCCAATTGTAGCGAAGGAATGGTAAGATTAGTGGGAAGGATGGATTCTTTTCCATAGACCAAACAGTAGGGAGAATTCGCAATTGTCGCTTTTGGGGTAATTCGATCTTCCCATAATGCTTTATACAACTGTGTGTGCCAATCTCTGTGATGAGAGGCTACAGTCTTCTTGAGAATATTTATTAGGTTTTTGTTTGATGACTCAGCCAAACCATTACCTTGAGGATAATAATTGGCAGAAAAATTAAGTTTAATCCCCATCTCAAAGGCATATTCAGTTATATCAATTGAAGAGAAGTAGGATGCATTATCGAAAACTAAGTACTCTGGAGCGCCAAACCGTGTGACGATCTGACTGTCAAGGAAAGAGATTACTTGGGCGGCGTTACATTATTTAAGAGGAGCTGCCTCCACCCATCTAGTGAAATAGTCTGTGGCTGTGAGAATATACTTATTTTGGAGGGATGAGGGAGGGTTTATAGGCCCAACAAAATCCAATCCCCACTGTTGAAATGGAAACTGAATTGTAACCGGTTGTAAAGGAAATGCAGGTTTCCTAAACTTCCCTGTGCATTTCTGGCATGGCTCACACTTCCTCACATAAGCATAAGCATATTTAAACAACGTGGGACAATAATATCCGGCCCTAAGAATATTGTGTGTTGTAGTCTCTCCTGAAAAATGGCCTCCAGCAAGACCTGCATGAAATTGAAACAAAATGTCATCAGTTTCATGTTTTTCCAAGCATCTAAGAAATACTCCATCATAATTTTTTCTAAAAAGAACTTGATCAATGAATTGATAAGGAGCAGATTTTAGTCTCAAAGCCCTTATTTTCTTAAAATCAAGAGTTTCAGGAGCAAACCCATGGTTCAGAAAAAATATGATATCGTTGTACCATTCCAATGTCGGGGCATCGATAACATTAACAACACCTGAGGGAATTTCTTCCTCATGATCCCATTCGGATTGTTGTTGTGTGGGGTCATTGGATTAAGCAGTAAGGAGACAAAGGCCTTGGCCTTTTACAATTTTAGCCAGTTTGATCTCGAGATCATATTCTTGTAGTGCAGTCATCCAATGGGCCCTCTTTTCCCCCAATTCTTTCTGGATGAGGACATTTCTAATAGCAAAATATGGAACAATGACTTTAGTTCGAGACTTGAGCAAGTAGGGTCTATAATGTTTGACGGATTTGTATACTGCATAGGATTGCTTATCGATCTGTGAGTATTTAAGCTCTGCACCTTTGAATGTTGAGCTCATAAAAGAGATCGGGATCTCTGCATCATTGTCATGCTTTTTTGTTAAGACAACTGCATAAGAAAAGTCAGTAGTGAAAGTATAAAGAATGAAATCCTTATCAAAATCTGGGGACATGAGAGCAGGAGCTTCTGCAATGGCCTTTCGAATTTGGATAAATGCATCTTTATGTTCCTAAGACCAAGTAAACTGCACATCTTTCTTGACCAAAAGTTGTAATGGTTTGACTATCTGAGCAAAATTTGGTGCAAATCTACGTACAAAATTAATCTTACCTAAGAAGGATTGCATTGCTTTGCGCGAGCCTGGTAAACCAATCTTCGAAATAGCCTCTATATGTTCAGGATCGATAATCATACCTTCTTTCGAAACAATGAAGCCCAGAAGCTTTCCTTCTGTTACTGCAAAAACAGATTTCTTCGGGTTGAGAGAAATACCGAATTTCCTGCAGCGATCAAAAACTTGTTTCAAAGCAAGCACATGTTCATGTCATTTTTTAGAGTAAATAGTGATATCGTCAAGGTAAACCATGACAGAATTATGCATTAACCCTCGGAAAGCTATATCCATAGCTCTCTGAAAAGTAGCTCCTGCATTGATCAACCCGAAAGGCATCCGTCTATAAGCGAAAGTACCCCATGGAGTCCTGAAAGCTATTTTCAATTGATCGTCCGGGGCAACCATAACTTGGTTATACCCCGAAAAACCATCTAGAAGGGAGAACATCTCTGACCCGGCTACCTTTTGAAGAATCTGCTCCATTGGTGGAACAGGATAGTTGTCTTTCTTGGAAGCCCGATTTAGGTTTCTAAAATCGACACACAGTCGAATTTCCCCGCTTTTATTACAGACAGGTACTAAGTTAGCGATCCATTGAGTGTGCCCGACCGGAAAGATAATTCGAGCAGTGAGCAACTTCTCCAACTCCTTTTTTACAGAAGGCTCCAAACTGGGGTGCATCTTCCGCAGCTTTTGTTGGAATGGCTTAACCTTTGGTTTCATGGGTATATTATGGAACATGACGTTAGTGTCAAACGTTTTTAATTCGTCATACATCCAAGCGAAAACATCTTTATATTGTTTGCACAATGCAATAATGGCTCTGCGCTCTTCAGGGGTACAATCGATGCTCAAATTAATGAAGCGAGGTTCCTGTTTGGTACCTAGGTTGACCTGCTCATAGTTCAAGGATGAGCTTTGAGTTTTACAATTAGTTCGAGATTTGAACTTGTCCTATAAATCGTAAAACGTTTCTAGATTGATCACCAACTTTGGGATACCGTTTGAGGAATCAGTGGGGGACTCTTCATGTTCTGCTTCATCAATAGCCATGTCTTGAAAAGTATCCTGAGCTATGAGGAAGTCAAGTATCTTTCGGTCATCATCAAATACTTTCCAATTAGTCACATTATCTGGAATGGATGGTCTGTACATCAATTCGATTGAAAAAGTTTGACGAGACAGACCTTCTGGCGGGATCAGTCTAGAATCTATGTTTGCTAACAGGTCTGCATCAAAATTTTGTGACCTGGGAACTGATTTAATATTGAATGCCGAAAATGAGTTGGTTAGATCCCTTACCAACTTTTGATAATTATCCAAACATGGAGATAAACAGTGTATTTTATTTCTGACTTGGTTGACTATAATTTCGGAGTCTCCATAGCATTCTATTGCTTGTACACCTAATTCAATAGCCTTCTTGAGCCCCTGCACAAGAGCTTCATACTCGGCTACATTATTAGTGCAATCAAATTCTAACCTTCAAGCAATCATGATCTTCATTCCTTTGGGATTGATAAGAACACAACCCGCTCCAGCTCCCTCTTTGGATTTGGAGCCATCGAAAATAAGGTCCATGAGACAAGGTCTAATCTAAAATTCGTATTTACATTATATACATTATGGACAATTTCACCAAAAAAAGGTACAGAAGTAACTCGAGTGATATGTGATTCGTTTTGAATGCTTTCTTCTGGTGATGCGTCAGCTGCGAACTCACCAAAAAAGGTATCGAATGTAAATTGCTCTACACGGGAGGTGAGATAACCAGCAGGTTCACTTGAAACATTAACATCAGTGACTGTCTGTTTCATGAAAGTTTCTCTGCTGATCTTAATTTTATTCGGTTGACCATTGTAAGGAAACCATAAATGGGACCAGTCGGTTGCAAATTAACCTTTAAGTTTCTCTGACTAGTCCCTACTTAACCACATCCCATAAGCTTCTGGGATGTCAGCTATCACAATGTCAACTGTTTGATGGATCCTGGGATCAGCTGATAGTGTGAGCAGAACGTTTCTCAATTTACCCACCACTCTGACTTTAGATCTGTCAAGTTGCACAATCTGGTTTGGACAGGGCTCCCATGTTACATTCAATTTCCTACAAACAGAGAGGGTCATCACATTTGATGACGCTCCTGAATCTATCATGCAGTTGTGTACATTCCGGTTGAAAATCTCAAAAGTAAGCAAGAAAGGAGGAGTTCTCTTACTTGTTGGTTTTTGATCATCAGTTTTAGTGACAGAGTCTATATTATTATTCTATGACTCTCTAGGTTGTTTGACTATCATGTTTTTAGGTAAAGAATCCCTCATAGCAGGGATTTTAATTAGCTCAAACAGAGAGATGTTTGCTTTGACTCTTTTTAAGTCTTCAACTAGGTTGTACTCCATTTCTGGGAGGACTGTATCCTTTTGAGGAACAGTCTTACTTTTGGTGAGAACTGGAGGAGAAGATGAAGGTTCTTGAGGCAGCTGTGGCCTTGACCTGGTATTATAAGGGTGCTACGAGTTAAACACCGCCTCAGGCTCTTCTTCTTCTTCTTCATACATAGGAAGTTCTGAAAAGCAACCCACAGCATCAACATGTGGATCACCTTCCTCTTCTTCGAAAGGTAATTGTGTATCTGAAGTGGTCGGATTGTTAGAAGTATCAGGGGTAACTTGAGATTCAGCTGCCAATGCTCTAAAAATAGAAAAGAGTTCATCATTTGTGAGTCCATCTACCGGATTCGGTGGTGGTGGAGTTTGTGGGGGATGATAAGGTCTCCTAAATGGTGGCCTAACATAACCTCTATTTTGATTCTGATTACCATTAGTGTTCTTTTTTAACTCCACCATCTCGTTTGACATCTTTTGAATGAATTTGTTCATGTCAGTCATATTGAATGGATCTTTATCCAAAATAGTGGGTTTAGGGAGATTTTCGGTCCTCTTCCTGGAAGCAGAAGGTTTCTCTTCTAAGGTTTCAGGGCTATCCTTCAGACAGAACATATCCTTCTCAACTTGGATTTCTTAATCAAATGTTTCCAGAAAAGTAGTCCTTCTCAACTTGGATTGCTTAATCAAATGTTTCCAGTAAAGTACTTTTCTATGCCCTTTTGACCCACATTGCGATAGGGACAGGAAGACCCTTTTCATAATAAGCTACTAGAACCTCTTCAGCAGGAAAAAGATTGGTGGGGATTCTATTTTTTAGATATGAAAATCTTTGGTTGAAGTCTTTTACCCTTTCTTTTCCTTTAATTTTCATAGAGGATAGTTCCAAGACAAGATCTTGTGGTGTTTTGTCATCCCCGAATTTCTGAGAAAAATGCTTCTCGAACTTGTCCTGGGAAGTGATGGATTGAGCCGGTAAGGAAAAATACCAGGTAGCTGCTCTTCCTTCAAAAGTGTAGGGAAAAAGTATGCATACTACATCCTCGTGTACCACACTTCTATGTTTGATCACTTGCATGAAGGTTTTTATATGATCCAACGCGAGCGTCTTATCATCAAGGTTGAATTTAGGCAACCATTTTTCAGGATTCTTTGGTAATTTATGTTGATCCCCTAATATGAAAACTGCACCTTGGTCAAGCCAAGGTCTGTTTTGACCTTCTCCAGTGATTGGAGGTTCTTGTTCTTCTTTTTCTGATGACGAGCTAGAAGAATTCTCTTCGTCTGAGGAATATGATGAATATGAAGGAGGGGACAATGGTGGACCACTGGCTCCAAGATTTGGGTGACCTTGTGTTCC